>JAUPFP010000001.1:17743841-18231341 GCA_036925085.1 Brachycybe producta | reverse complement strand
AAAACAGACCAATTAACACATGCACCTGTGCCTCTGATTGTCAAAGGCTTCCTAAAGATAGCAAGCTTCAAGAAGAGAACATCGGGCAACATCCCAAAATTAGTTTGTGGAGTGGATTTTGTTTTCTCACAACACTGAGAGGATGATAATAAAACTTTCACTGATCATCAAAACTTCATAACTGCGTCAAAGCCTCTTGAGCAACTGACCCCTCAGTTGACAAAAGAACATGACCGAGCCCAACAAGTCAATAACGGTAAAAGCACGAGTATGAGCACGAATAGTATGTATGCACCCATTGAGTTCTGTTATGTTGAGTCCCTTGTCTCGAAATATGTCGACACTACGAAATACCATGTAATATTACATCACATTTTCCATTTCGGGTGTTGTTCAGAAGACACTGAAATTTTGTCTTGCAACACTCCTGAGACTTCAGAATTTTGCACTTGTGCTCAAACCATCCAGACGTCAGCATCCTTGTCTGCACTTTTTGATCTCCTCCAGTTCAACTGCAAAAAGGATGGTCATGATCCCATTTTTCAAAATAGCTGGGTCCAATGATAAGGGGTACTTATGTAGACTGAATTTAGCCATGTGAGCAAGTCTACCATTTTGTTTGTCTATAGGGTTCCACAAAAATAAAATATATTTAATCATAAACTTAATGATACTGTCTTTTTCTGTAGGCCTAACGTGGTTAATGGTTCAAACAAATGGTCCACCCAATAGTACAGAAAATGTTTTGTGCCTAGTGTAATATTTATTTAAAGCCAAAAAGTTATAATTAGCAAACAAAAATTGTGCTCATAACATGTTTTGGACATTTCGAATGCAAACTTAATAAGTATTATAAATCATTTTTTGTAGACAATACGCATTTGTATACAATAATATAGTGAATAGTTTAGTAACTGTACCACACATCTTCCAACAAGGTCGATAATCTATAAGAAAGCAACTTATAAAATTAATTTTTTTCAAATAATTACCTAATCATCAGTTTTACCTCTAGAATAAATTGTTTGTTTATATTTACAACACGGAATATTCGAAAGAGAACTGGATCATCGTTCAAAGTTGAAATCAATAATGTTGTCTATATAAAAAATAAATCAATAAAAGAAAGTTAAAATTAAAGTTAAAATACATACACAGGCATACATTATATTTTCATAAATTATAAAATGTTTAATAAACATCAGAAAATTTTACTGTAAATCAAAGCAGTATTATTTTTTGCAGTTGTTCTTTGTTCCCTTGGAGAAAGGTCCTGGTCTGGAAGAACAGTAAACCTCACTATAGTTATGGTCTTGTATTTGCCATAGCCATCAATGTTTACATGTTGTTCATCTTCCAACTATGAAACGCTCGGGATAAACTACAAAACGCTCGCGATACAGTACGAAATGCTCGGAATAAACTACATAACGCTCGCTCGGGATACACTACAAAATGCTCGGGATACACAACAAAATGCTCGGAATAAACTACATAACGCTCGGGATACACTACGTAACGCTCGGGATACACTACGTAACGCTCGGGATACACTACGTAACGCTCGGGATACACTACGTAACGCTCGGGATACACTATGTAACGCTCGGGATACACTACGTAACGCTCGGGATACACTACGTAACGCTCGGGATACACTACGTAACGCTCGGGATACACTACGTAACGCTCGGGATACACTACGAAACGCTCGGGATACACTACGAAACGCTCGGGATACACTACGAAACGTTAGGGATACACTACGAAACGTTAGGGATACACTACGAAACGTTAGGGATACACTACGAAACGTTAGGGATACACTACGAAACGTTAGGGATACACTACGAAACGTTAGGGATACAATACAAAATGCTAGGGATACACTACCGAACACTCGGGATAAACTACAAAATGCCCACCTTCAACTACAAAATTTTCTTAGGTGCATTAATAAATCCAGATCTAGCAATGATTTAAATATATGCGAATTGTATTGTTACCTGAAATTTACATTCTGGTGTTAAATGACGTAAGGGTGATTGATATATCATCTGCAACATTTTTTTATTCTGAAAATAGGTAAAATGTTTTTGCTTAATATTGAAACCTTTTTTTTAGGTTAGAAAGAATTAACCTGTTGGCTGGCAACATCTGCTGATATGCAGTGACTAAGTATGCAGAACAGGAAAAAAAGAAAATGTGTGATCTCGCGTATTTGAAAATTAATTGATGTTTTACTACCATCATCGTACAATAAATAACGCATTTGTTGAGCCACAATGATAGACAAATTTACAAGATAGGATAAAAAAATAATTGGTAACAGATAGTGTAGTTTGTCGTGTAGTGCATTGCAAATATCCTTCATCTCAAACAATTGGTATCGTATGTAACGCAATTTAAAACAATTTTTTTCTTGCAATATTCTCGACAAATCCTTGGAGATTTCTTTTAAGTGATAACCAATGGCTAAGTAATTTAACGTGCAATAAAAATTAACATGAAGGATAGATGACGCTACAATTGTTTGTGCAATATCAAGATAAATAGCAACACAATTTAATAAAAACCAAAAGCTATGAAAATGATTAACTGCTTCTAGAAAAGAATGAAATAGAATAAAAAATAAAACAAAATATTTCATTAAAATAGAAATTCTATTCAAGATATTGCAATTTTCTGGGCTTAGTGTTATTTGGTTCCATTTTTCGAAATAAACAAAGTAACGATTGGACATTGAAGCCACTGCTATGCAAACAGCAATTGTAAGTAAACCTTTATCAAAAAAACCGGCAAACAAATAAATAGACAGAGGATGATGATTAATGGCATTTGGAAAAAAATACCCATTCATATACATATACAACAAAAATATAAACATACCTATAACGACAATAAAATGTGGAATAAAGAAGCATGCAATGATTACTAACTTCAACCAAGATTTTTTTCTGTTGTTGAGTTCGGGAAAAAATCCACACACAGTGGACACTGATAGTATAGGTTGAATAGATTTTAGGAAGGAAGTACATGTATTCATTTGATCAGATGTATACATTTCCTTAAAAAAACAAGCTATTATGGTATTTGGAATGTTATAAAATCTATTTTTGGAAGGAATGTAGTAACAGGACATATATAAATAACAATACTTTGTTGCAGTTATCAGTCGCCCTACGAGATTGAGTAGAATATCTTGCTGCTGAATAAAAGAAAAACAAAACTGAACTATTGTTACAATTCAGTTACATTCAAACTGTGTCAAAAAACTTCAAATACTAACAATGTTTTATGAAAACTGCAAGCAAGAAAAGATTTAACTTCAAAGCCACCTGAAACAAAGCAAAACTTAAAACGTGACATAAATGTGTTAGAGGCTAAATTTGAGAAAATCAACCTCTAACATGATAGAAAGGATTGCACCACAATGTGAAATAAAAACATTAAAAACAACGATACATATTGCACCATACAATGAAATACAAAAAAATGAGTAATTAATGACAGGAAACAAAAAACTAAAATCAAAGAAAGAGATTAGTTCAAAAAGGAAATGAAATAGTCAATTCAAACAGTAGCAAGACGGAGTAAAACAAAAGGATACAAAGAGGTAGGAAATAAAAGAAGTAAAAGGGACTTAATTGCCTCAGAAGTTACTCCTGCGCATGTTTACGTCGCATTTTTGGTCAAAAATGTATGAAAAGCGGGACCACTTTTGACCAGCCGTGGTCAAATGAGGGTTGACTTTGGTCAACTGTGACCAAACTGCTATCCCCTTCACTCACCTTCACTGCCCTTCACAAGTCGGAACAGAATTCGATATCAAAAAAGTTAAGCTTAAAGCCTATGGACTTAGTCCCGTGTGGGGTTTACGTTTAACACAGAACGTAGACTCAGTTTTGGCCGAAAAGAAGCAGGCAATCTAAACAGGGATAACTGAAATATACTCGTTACATGGAGACCGATTGTTGGGGCCAATCGCCGTTTCCATGTATGATTCTTCGATAGTGAACATATAAGTTTTCGGGCTTTTATGTCATCTTTCGATGCATGCTCTTTCAAAGTGTGACTTATGGAAACGGAGCAGCTTACGATGGGACCGATTGTTGGGGCCAATCGATGTTTCTGTGTAAGCGAAAAAGGAAAGATCAGTACCGTTATCTGACGATCTATGGGCCTTCTTTGGGCTCACTGACCCTCATCCTACCTTCTATTTCCTTCCACCCACTCGTGTATCCAGCCTTGACGCGGCGAGTGGGCTTGTTGGGAAATCTCTCGTTTGTCATTGAGATGTTATTGTTTCATCGCACAGAGAGACATTTCCCTAGACTAGTGGATACAATCTTTTTCTTCCACGGCCTTATTCCTTCTTTTTCTATATAAGGTCGTTTGCTTTTTGTGCCGTCCGTCTGTGAATAATATTAGATTCATTTGGGAGTTCAGCAGTCAATGCCGAACGTACCGAATCACTTCTAAAATGTGTGTTGCTTTTGTCGTTTCAGTAACTCGCTAATATGAAGCGTATAACAAAATGGGTAGACGCAACAAGTCGAGGAAGGCGACTATAAATAACGATGACACAGACACAAACACAGACGAAAATGTAAACACAAACGGTGATACATCAAATATTCATGGCGACGTGCATAAAAATCTTGACGAAGGACAGGCGTTGCTTAACGTGCCCTGTGACCCACAAGCGAAGAAAAAAACCACAAATCGAAGAAATTTCAACTGTCCGCTCTGCCATGTCCCTACCCATGGCCGTCTCACATTTCACTTACGTGACCACCACAAAGATAAGACCGTAGAAGAGCGTCAAGGCATTAACAAGAAAACGAAAGAAAAATTTAAAGACGGTCCGCCACCACTCGATTGGGGACTCGTGAAACAGTGGTTCCGGTCACTCATAAATAACTCGATTGTGCGCCAAGGTGTTATGAGATGCATATATCACGTTGGTTCACGATTCGAAAACCTTCCTTCTGTGTGGGAGCAGGGCACGTTTGGGGACAACCAAGAAGTTGTTGAGGAAGACCCCATAGACGAAGGCGAATTCGGTATGGAAGACGATGACGATGGTGCTTTGCCGGTAGTGTTTCCTCGCAAGAACTATCGTGCGGGATCCGTTCTTGCCAAGATGCAAGCGGAAAATTTAACCATGCGCTACAATCTGTCGTTCTTTACGGATTTTATTAATCACATGGAGACAGAGAAGATCTATCGTGCCCGTGCGCATCGGCTCACGTACACAAGACTGGTTTCGAGGGTGTTGTATCATGTTAACATCTCAACAGGCAGCAAGCACGAGACACCATTGCCGAGCCTCATGATACAGCCCAACCATGTACAAAATTACGCACTACGTCTCACACGTGTTGGCACGAAAGCGAGCACCATCGTAAGCCTTTACCGCAACTTACTAAATTACCTTCGTTACCTGATGACTGCGACCGATTTGAGGGTCAAGAATCTCCTCTTGTACAACGACTTGGCACACGTCGTAGAAGTAATCAAGCGATTCATAGTACGGGCCAAGAAAGAACAGGAAGCCGAAAGCCGTGTGAAAAAGAGCGAAGATGCAATGAAAGATGCTTTCACCGCACAAACCGTGGCCGCGTCTACGTCGTTAGTAAGCGACCCTGCACTCTTGGAGGACGTAAACGACTCACGCGCCTTCTTGATAACGGGTTTAATGCTATCGATTACTGCATGGTCACGCGCTATTTAATGCTCGTCATTGCATCGTACGGAATTCGGCAATCGGCCATAATTAATCTTCGTCTATGCGAATACTTAAATCGCAAGGAAGCAGCGTCAGGAGACTATGTGTTCTTCGTTCACGACCATAAGACGTCTGCCACGGGTCCTCACGGCATCTCCCTAACATCAGACCAGACGTCGATGTTTGAGGTATACTACCACCTCCTCAGACCAATGGTTGATGTCCTGAAGATGGAGAATTTCTTTCTCAATACCGTGGGAACAGCGTGGAACAGTCCTTCTCGAGAATTTTCGCGGATGTCAGCAAAGTACGGTGTACCGTTCACTGTCACCCGTACGCGGCAAACTCTCTCCAGACTTCCATTGCCGGGAAGTCTAAACAAGAACGGGAGATCTGCAGAGCTCTAAAACATCGAGAGCTCACTGCAGAACGTTCGTACCGCCAACCCAACGTGGAACAGACCGCACAGGACTCTGCTCTCATTTGCAAAATCATCTCCACATCCCGTGAGAAGAGCGCGCAAATCGAAAGATTCGAAGATGCACAACCAAGCACGTTGTCCGGAATTACACATCCTAGCGGGGAGGGATCGTTCAGGAATCCTGTTATCTACCAGGTCAGCGACGACGATAGCAGTCCGTCTACCACGATACGAGGAGCTCTCGGAAACGAACTTTTGACAATCGTCACAGTCGCTTTCGCAAGATATGGTTCAGACCGTCCGATTCGGCGGACTCTTCGTAAAGTGGGTAAGAAACCTGCATGTGCTTCAGTGTTCTTGTGTCTTCCGTGCTTTCTATCTTACCTATAACGAAGGGATCTCGAAAGAGAACGGCTCTTCGGGCTCTTCATGAGTGCTTGTGTTTGTGCATGAGTGTTTTTGAATGCATGACTGGGGGGGGTTATTTGTGGGGGTGTGATTCCATGTGTGCCTGCGATTGCATGTGTGCCTGCTTGCATGTTTTTTCCCTGTAATGTCCTGTCCCTGTTCCTCTTCGATGTATCTCCACCTTGTTGTGGTGAAGAGGCTCGAGCCTGTTTTATATAAAGGCCGCTAAGAAAGATACAATTCATATGTGGCGGTTATAGGGTATAATCGTAAACCGCCACGCTACTATCATCGTGCTATTGCACGACCGTGAAGTAGCAGGACTGAAATAAACTAAGTCCTAAATAAATGTTGTACTGACAGATACAGCATATGGGTCTTCGAAACCGCATGCTACTCATGGAATCGTGCTATTGCACGAGCATGGAGTAGCAAGAAAAAAGTTCTAAGTCAAATAAGCCTAACACAATAAGCCTAACACCGAGAGAACAGGCATGACTATCGGTGATCGAACGGAGTTACGACAGGGGACCGTAAACCCCTGGAGTAGCTATGACTTAAATAATATTCAATTAATAAAAAATCAAAAGAAAAAACCTTGACATTTATTTGACGGTTAAAAGCCAAATTTAGTTAAAAAATTAAAAAGGACAAAATGTTAAGTAAAAGAGAGATGAAAATAGAAGATAAACAGCTGCAAAGGAAATCAAAAAACTGAAAAGCTAACCTAATCAAGCAAAAAAGGCATAAGTCCGGATGCCACATAGAGAAACATTAAAAAATCACAAAGTAAAAAGAAGTAAACAAAATCCGGAAATACGAAATTATAAAAAGAGAAACATTTTTAGTTTGAGAGAAAGTTCGCTGGAGCTGGTAAAACAAGAAGCTCGGAGGGTTAGACAGAGTTCGCTGGAGGTGGTAAAATAAGAAGCTCGAGAGTTAGGCAGAGTTCGCTAAAGATATAAAGGAGTTTGCTGGAGGCTTAGGAGAGGAAGAGTTTGTTGTCGGTTTTAGAAAAGAGTTGAGTCAGATAGTGATTTTGAGAATAGGAGTTTACAGTGAAAAACAGGCCCGGACTGGCCCGGCCGGCTGACAGGCGATCGCCGGTCAATTGGGGGCCAAAAATACATAAGTTAAAAAAATGGGGCCAACACAATTTCATAACCAGTGGGGCCAACCACTAGCCAGTCCGGTCCTGGTGAAAAATATTGAGTGTTTGTGCAGTGTTTGTGTGTGTTGGTGCATTGTTTGTGTGTTGGTGCATTGTTTGTGTGTGTGTGTGTGTGTGTGTGTGTGTGTGTGTGTGTGTGTGTGTGTGTGTCTTCAGAAAAAGGAGCAGAAAAGAAATATAAAGAAAAAGGAAAACAGAAAAAGGCAGTGAGAAAAGGTAAGGCTGAAAAATGCTTATTCTTAGTTGGCCAAAAGAGGGGGATTGGGAAGGCTTGCTCCAAGAAAGATCCTAGAGGTAAAAAGGAGTGGGAAAGAAATACCCAAAAAAGAGTGGGAAAAATACCCAAAAGAATGGGAATAGGCTTAAAAGACAAATCCAATACAATCTGAAATAATAGAGAAAGCCCAGAGATACATTAAGTTACACATGTGTTTGAGTTAGAGTATTGATTACATTATTGATTGTTATTTTAAGAAAATACCCAAGGTAAACGGCATAATGATAAGTGATGTTTAATTAAACTAGTGGGGTAACCCTGTCAAAAATGACGGGAGCAAAATTCACAGGCAATTGTGCGCATGCGCGTCGTTTGTTCTTTTTTTACTCCTTTCAGTTCAATTTGAGTCACCCCACCTACTTTTTTCCTCCCTCCACGTTTCTCTCCTCTCTCTACACTTTCCAACCTTTTCCCTATCCACGTTTCTCTCTCTTCACCCCCCTTCTACACTTTCCAAGCTTTTTCCCTTTCCAATTTAATATCATGGGGTTCTTGGATGGGAAGGGTGCAACATATAGTTGACCTTGAGAAAAAAAAAAGCTGTTCATTTCTTCATTTATTTAAATTTATATAAATTCCGACACAGCGTTAGTCCACACACACATACATACATACATACACAGACCTGGGATATTATTTAATTAAATAAATTGTTTGAAGTATTAGAATTTGAATATGTAGCTTAGAAGAGTTATAATATCACTAAGCAAGGCATTTCCAGTATTTAACATTGCTTAGACCAACATGTAAAACCAATTTACACTAAAAGATACAATAAAAACTGTGTATATTTCAACCAAACACATTTTGTTTTTTCGGCTTCGAATCTGTACACAAGCCTTCACTGGCTTAAATAACCTGATCTTATAAATTAATTGTAACCTCCCTCGCTTGCATTTGAATCAAAAACCGCTTTCTTCTACCAGAGGTGAGGCTGGGAAAACAAGGAGGATAACAAATGACAATTAGAATAGTTCAGGGTTTTTAAGGTTTTTTATACTGCTGCTAGTCTGTTTTTAATTGCATTATAAAACGACTCATAATTTCATAAACATAATTGTTCTTACCTGTAAGTTAAAGTCTGGTCAATGTTAAATGATGTACTGGAGCAACCTTTTTTTCAGTTTATTATGTTTTAAGTTCTTATGTTATGCTAGAAATGATTCACAGCAAATATTTTAAGTTTGTAATGAATGCAGTATTTCTTTTTATAAGAATTTTACAAGGCTATAATAGGGAACAATTTAATATTGATTAACAATTTGTTATCAAAAAATAATTGACTTTCACAATTTTTAGTTCCTTATTGAATACCTATATTTTAAAATTATACAGTTGAAATGTTTGGTCAAAATATTTTATGAAAAACACTTTTGTTTGAGAATAAAAAGGAAACAACAATGTAACATAAAAAAGAAAAATGTTACAATAGATAGATTGATTTTCTTTGTTAGAATGAAGACCATGTTTTTGTGACAATCCCCATAGCCTACTCTCCCCCTTGGAGGTGGGCAATCCCTCCAAACATGCAGGAAATTTCATATTGCAATGTTCTGTTACCCATTGGTGTGTGCACAAAAGTGGTGCTCATGTGATTTTCCCAAAGGTCTCTTTAGAACAGGTGCAGATGATTCTTAACAGTCTTTGTCTGAGATCATATGTTGGAACACTGGGTTTTATGAACTCCTGCCTTGTTTGTCACTCAAAGTAATCTCAGATTGGGGCATCACCATTGGAGGGCATGCCCAATGGTGATACCCAGGAGCAAATCATTGCTTCACCTTGATTGTGACCCAGAGCAAGAATAAAAAAAGATGTCTCTCAAAGAGAGAGCCATAAATCAATATGCTGGATACACGTCATCTAAACATCCAACAATGTATAATGTGAGCCAAGTGTTCATAGGAAAGTAGTAAAAGATTTGAAGACATGAAAAACAATGACAAAATGCAACAACACTAAATGAGTATGTCCATTAAGTGAGTTGTTACTAAAATTGCACAGTGTCATTAGTTTTATGTTGAAAAATATTTTCGGAATCATTTCCATACAAGAGAAACATGCTACCAAATTACATAATTACAGCAAAATTTCTATTAGTATTGTTCACTATTTGTGAAACAGGTCATAATTTCCATCTTAAGAATACTGGTGTGAGCTTTTGACGTCGACCTCATAATTATACCCAACTTATGATGATGTTTTCCATAACTCGTTTCTTCTCCTGATCGCGCAGTGACTGCACGAAGAAGATTCGAGTTACAGAAATAGTCAGATGGAGATCGATTGTAATCATCCTTCTGTGCAGAAGTGTAGTCTTTGCAGAATGATGGTGACCATCTATCCTGATTGACGCTGATTACTTCCTTTGTTACCAGAAGATGTTGTAGCTCCTCCAGGATCTGTATGTCTCCTTGCCTTATGGTGTCTCCGGCTTGCCTAGAGAAGGATTAGTTTCCAGACAGAAAGACAACGCAGTTTCTCATTGTAACGCTTTATTCATTCTTTCTCAGAAACATCAAGAGTACAAGAATGAATTGTGATATTAAAGGTGCATCCTCGGGCTCATGCTGTTTTACGGACATAGAAATCTACGTAATACAAAAGTTGAGCAAGTAAGGACGACGGACAAAGAGGAACACGGTCCTTTTATACCTTGGACCTGTGTACACCTACGAGGTGTAACTAGGTCCAAGTGACCATGGTCCTAAGAGTATCAATCCGCCACTTCGATATGAGTCAGAAGTATGAGTCAGAGAGGAGGGAGGGACAAGCAGGAGTTGTTTACCCCCAGGCTATGGTTTTGGTGGGATCGGGAGTTAGTGGGTGTTACACTGGTAGATGCTATAGACGTCAATTAAGTGAAATAAGGACCGGTATCATTGCTGCATTAACAGTATTAGTTAGCGAAAAGTTTTCAAAAATATTTCCAACATCTTAATTAAAATATAAAACGTATGTCATGAATAAGAAAACAAAATTATTGATAACCGTAGAATTCAATGTACAATTGAAAAATTTAATGCCTTCGCTAATCTCCGACAAATACTGCAGTGCTGTTAGGTGTAGAAAAAACAAATACCATACACCTAACATATTCTAATTGAGACGATGAAAGAAAACAATAAATTAATTAATTAATATTTAAATAGTAACAAAACGAGGAAGTAAGAAAAGAAAAAAATTCATTCATAAAGTACACCCTGTTTTTGATAAAAAAAATTGTATGCCTTCGTATGAGCAAACAAAGAAGTTTAAGCGAAAAAGGAAGTTATTAAGTTATAAGTAAATTATTAATAAAAATGTAATCAATATTTTTATTAATAAAACTAGTGGGGTAACCGTCATAAATGACAGGAGCCAAATTCACAGGCAATTGTGTCCTGCCTTAAAAGGGCGGAGGAAAAGAAATTCTATGACATCAGACCAAGTAACAAACCAATTAGAAATTGATGACGTTCATAAAACAGCTGAGCAAAAGAAATTCTAATGCTGGGCACAATTGCCTGTGATAAATTCTAGTTTAATTTTGCTACTATTATCCCCTCCCCTTTTTTATTTGAAAGAGAAAATGAGCTTTTCATTTTCTCTGGTGTGCTCATGCGCGTCGTTTGTTTCTTTCTTTACTCTTTTCATTTCAATTTCAGCCACCCCTCCCACTTTTTTTCAACCCTCCACGTTTCTCTCCCCCCCTTCTACACTTTTAAACCTTTTCCCCTCTCCAATTTAATGGTTGGGGGTCACTACAGCTACCAAGGCTCACAAGCGCTACTAAGGGGAGAACCGCTACTTGGGTCACTACAGCTACAAAAAAAAATTAATAGACCTTTTGTTCATTAAAAGGGTCACTACAGCTACCAAAAAATAGGGGGACAAAATATAGACCTTTTTATTACTTTCTCGTCACTACAGCTAAAAAAATAACCCTTTCTCCCTAACCTAACCGAACCTTACCTAATAAAACCTTACCGATCCTAACCAAAAAAGTACCGAACCTAACCTAACCGAACCTTACCTAATAAAACCTTACCTAACCGAACCTTAACGATCCTAACCAAAAAAGTACCGAATCTAACCAAACCTAACCGAACCTAACCGATCCTAACCGAACCTAACCGATCCTAACTGAACCTAACCGATCCTAACCAAACCTAACTGAACCTAACCGATCCTAACCAAACCTAACCGAAACTTACCGAACATAATGAAACCTAACTGAACCGAATGTAATCTAAGCTAAACGTATTGATAAATAAAAAGGCCTATATTTTTTGGTAGCTGTAGTGACCCTCGGTAGCTGTAGTGACCCTTTTGATAAAATAAAGGTCTATATTTTCTTTTTGGTAGCTGTAGTGACCCTAGTAGCTGTAGTGAGCCTGGTAGCTGTAGTGACCCAGTTAGCTGTAGTGAGCCAGTCCCAATTTAATATCATGGGGTTCTTTGATGGGAAGGGTGCAACATATAGTTGACCTTGAGAAAAAAAAGCTGTTCATTTCTTCATTTATTTAAATTTATATAAATTCCGACGTGCTTCATTCCGACGTGCTTATATATATATATATATATATATATATATATATATATATATATATATATAACTAGTGGGGTAACCTGTCATAAATGACGGGAGCAAAATTCACCGGCAATATTGTGTGCATGCGCGTCGTTTTTTCCTTTTTTTTTACTCCTTTCATTTCAATTTCAGTCACCCCTTCCCACTTTTCTCTCTCTCCCCTTCTACACTTTCCAACCTTTTCCCCTCACCCCCTCCCACTTTTCTCTCTCTCCCCTTCTACACTTTCCAACCTTTTCCCCTCACCCCCTCCCACTTTTCTCTCTCTCCCCCTTCTACACTTTCCAAAGGAAGAGTTCAACATATAGTTGACCTTGAAAAAAAAAACGGTTCATTTATTCAAATTTATATAAATACCGACGTGCTTCATTGGTTTTTGTTACTCCACACACACAGACCTGGGATATTATATATATAATTATTATAAATTATATATATATAATATCCCAATTCTGTGTGTGTGTAACATCAGAATTTATATAAATTTGAATAAATGAACTGCTTTTTTTTCTCAAGGTCAACTATATGTTGCACCCTTCCCATCCAAGAACCCCATGATATTAAATTGGAGAAGGGACAAGGTTGGAAAGTGTAGAAGGGGGAGAGAGAAACGTGGAGGGAGGAAAAGTGAGAGGGGGTGACTGAAATTGAAATGAAAGGAGTAAAAAAAGGAAAAAAACGACGCGCATGCGCACACCAGAGAAAATGAAAAAATCATTTTCTCTTTCAAATATAAAAAGGGGAGGGGATAATAGTAGCAAAATTAAACTAGAATTTATCACGGGCAATTGTGCCCAGCATTAGAATTTCTTTTGCTCAGCCCTTTTATGAACGTCATCAATTTCTAATTGGTTTGTTACTTGGTCTGACGTCATAAAAGGGAGGAGGAAAAGAAATTCTAATGCTGGGCACAATTGCCTGTGAATTTTGCTCCCGTCATTTATGACGGGTTACCCCACTAGTAATAATAATAATAAACATTTCCCTGAAACTTAAATAAGTAAACCAGGTAAAGGTTAAAGGTAAATACTGTTATGCAAATTAGGTAAAGTTAAAATCAAAATATGTTTAAGACAAAAAGGCTTAAAAAAGGCTAAGAAACAAAATTTAACAAAAACAGGATGAGAACAAAAAATAGTTAAGATAGAAAGTTTTGATAAAGGTTAAAAGAAAGATGTAAAGTTTCGATAACAGTTAAAGAAAAGAACTTGATGTCAAAAAATAGGTACGATAACATCGGAAAAAAGGCTTAACATAAGAAATACATAGCAAACCATTAACTACACAAATTCACAATAACAGGAAATCATATTCAGGAAACGTAGGTAATAAAAGAGGTAGCCATGTTAATTTTAGTCAGAATCGAAAAATTGGAGCAGCGAAGAGGATTCTCAAATTGGAGCAGTAAGGAGAGTCAAATGGGAAATGCAAATCAAGTGATTGGAGTTAGAAGTTTTGTTTTTAATAAGTTTGGAAACCCAGTAGAGCATTCTAAAAAGAAAATTGGGCCAGGAGAAGCAAAAAGTGAAAAGGTTTTATTGTGAAGTGCATCAAAACCAGAATTATAGTGATTTCGATCAAAGAAAAAAAATAATATAATACCGTGAAGTGAAGTGAGGTGAAAATCATACTAGAAGGCTGGGAAGGAAGACGAACGAGAGGTCTCAAGGATATTACACCAAGAAGTTGTAGCCGAAAAAAGGTAGGAAAGAGTTTTGCATCTTATTAGATGGCGAAAAAAAGGGGAGAGGAATAAATAAATTTGGGGGGGGGCGGCCACAGTGAAGAACCCAACAGATTAAAGAAACCCAAAGCAGGAAAAGAAAAAGGAAAAAAGAGAAGAAACTAAAGGTTAAGCAAACTTGGGAGTAGAGAAGCCCGTATTCTTTTTATAATAACATGCCAGGTGTAATTCATTGAAAAGCCAAATTGTGCCTCTGTCAAAGTGTTTCATGGGAGCTTTAACTCACAGCCGCAGTATGAGGAAATGCCGTCTTAGTGGTGTTCCTCAACTCTGCCCTTCTGTGGAAATTAACAGGCTAGCAAGACTGGTCATTGTTCTATTCTGGGACAGGGATCTTGTCACGTAGCCAACACAAATTGAATAAATGAAATAAAACTTAGGAGCAATTGTTACAGGAAAACTTAAAGGGAAAATCAAAAAATTGAATAACCGTTTAGCATGTTTAACATGATTAGTTTTAATATATTATATAAACATTAACCATTTGTAGAGTTATGATGTAATTCAGATAAAAGGATTTAATAAACATTTTTATGTCTTCCACTTTTCTTCTCTAACATTTCTTATATAAAACAAGTTCACAAATCTTGGCTTGCTATGACCTGCAAAAGCCTTCATTGGCTTTACATGTAGAACCTGTATACATAACCTTTGACCTTTTCTCGAAAGGGATAAAACATCCTTTTTCTGTCCATAACTAGAGGACGGCGAGAAACAACAGTGCCAAAATATTTTAAAATTCTATTAAGAGCCATATAAGGGTTATTAAAAATGTTTAACTTAAAATAATAATATAACTAAAATATCCAATTGAAATTATTTATTTTACTTTGAAATAAACGCAAATTTATTGTAGAATTAAAAAACCTACAATTAGCCCGCCTACATTAAAACATTTTAACTAGATTTTTTTTTGCTCATTACGTAAATCAAGGCATTGATTTAATTCTGAAAAATGCGTTTATCATAATATAGAACATTCTTGTTGGTAACTTGAACGTTGGGTCTTCGAGATGTGCCTCTATCTTCTTGTAAAGGTTGAAAATGTATTCTTCATAATGGTCTTGTAAGTTGAGCTCAGAATACACATCTTTGACTCTTTGAATGTATTCAGAAGTACTTTTCCCATAGTTTTCCTGGAACAAAATTTCTTTTTAGAAAAACGCTACTATCTGCCACAAAGCAATATTTACAAAGTGACCTTTAGTCGCACCTCTAAGATTTCAATTGGCCAAAAATTGCTAATCTGCATTGCCTCATCCATGAGCAAACACCATTCTGAATATCTGAACCATCTTTTCTTACTATTGTTGAATCTTCAAACACACTGGCCATGTCATTCTGTTAACTATATCATACACAGATTACTTAGCATATCATTTTTTTTCATTAAGTGTAATTCTAACCTTTATTTGATGTAGTTAACCTACAAGTGAAAACCCATATAAACAAAACCATATAATATTCAATTAGATAAACAAACATTGACTCGTAATAGAACAATGATGGGTACTATTTCAAATTTTATGCTTACCAACTCAATGCACCAACCCATGATATTGCAAAGAAAAACCTGTTCTTTGCTGACTTCCGGAGACTTGCAATTCTCAATAAGATGTAGTCAACTGGCAACCCTTGAAACAAGTGGGAATGAAAATGTAATCTAAAAATATTTTCAAAGCCCATAACAAGTTTACCAAAATATTAAAATTAAAAAAGTATTAAACTAATCAACTGAAATAAAGCACAAAATACTTTAAGAATTGCCTATATTAATACTAAAAATACTGTACTTATTCATAATGACATAAATTATACACAGATGCTTACCAATCTTGAAATGAAAGTGAAAACAACAGTTAAAAATATTGTACCTGAATGGGCTTTGGTTTTACTTCCTTGCTAACCTGCAAATCAGCCTGCAAAGCTTCAAATAGGACATCCCAGCTTAGGATTTTTGCCTATTCAATGGCATGAAGCTAGCTTAAAACTAACCAGGAAGTAGGCACATGAAGTGTGTATTCAAGCAACACCTACACCTTAGTTTCTTAAAATTGTTTTTAAAAACAACATGGCGACCTCATTAGGCAAAAAAAACTTTTGATAAAGAGAAATTTATTTATCTTGTGAGAGGCAATGAAGTACAGTATATGCGCAGCATCCAGAACACATTAATCTCGATATTAATAAAAGTATATTTACGAAAATTACAGTTCATATAGGACCTAAAGTTATTAGTTTCTCCACTATCAACATTATAGGCCACACACTTAAGATCAAAACATTTAATCATTTATAAAAATGTATTTGCTGAGCAATTTGAAACAGATTTAGGCATTTGATCTAGTCACTTCATATTTAAAAGTATTTGGAAATGTGAGCATTTGATGACGACCTTATAGTTTTTACCAACTTATTATGATGTTTTCTATAACTGGTTTCTTCTCTTGATCGCGCGGTGACCGCACGGAGAAGATTCGAGCTATTGAAGTAGTCGGATGGTGATCGATTGTGATCATCCTTCTGCGTAGGGGTGTAATCTGTGCAGAAGAATGTTGACCATCGCTTCTGGCCGCCATTGATGTACATCTTCCTTGATGGTTGGAAGATGTTGCAGCCCCTTCAGTATCCGTATGTTATCTTGCCTTGTGGTATCTCCGGCTTGCCTAGAGAAGGGTTAGTTTCGGAATGAATAGACCACGCAGTTTCTCATTGCAAACACTTTATTCATTCTTGTATGAAAACGCTAACTTTACAAGAATGAACGTTGATGATTAAAGGCGCGTCTACGAGCCCATTATGTGATATGGATAAAGATCGACGTAGAGTGTGATCATCCTTCTGCGTAGGGGTGTAATCTGTGCAGAAGAATGTTGACCATCGCTTCTGGCCGCCATTGATGTACATCTTCCTTGATGGTTGGAAGATGTTGCAGCCCCTTCAGTATCCGTATGTTATCTTGCCTTGTGGTATCTCCGGCTTGCCTAGAGAAGGGTTAGTTTCGGAATGAATAGACCACGCAGTTTCTCATTGCAAACACTTTATTCATTCTTGTATGAAAACGCTAACTTTACAAGAATGAACGTTGATGATTAAAGGCGCGTCTACGAGCCCATTATGTGATATGGATAAAGATCGACGTAGTACAAAGACAGGGCAAAAAGAGTGAACGAAGAATAAAGAGGAACATGGTCTTTTTATACCTTGGACCTGTGTACACCTGCGAGGTGTAACCAGGTCCAAGTGACCATGGTCCTAAGAGTATCAATCCGCCACTTGAATATTAATTAAGAGAGGAGGGAGGGACAAGCATGAGTTGTTTACCCCCCAGGCTATGGTTTTGGCGGGATTGCAAGTTGCTGGGTGTTACAGAATACAATTATAGTTACAGATGTAGATGTAGCTAAAAAAAACGAAAATCCTCAAAGGTTCTACATGATAAAAAAAAGGAAAAACAAACAAGGCAGTAGTGATTATCTTGAAAAAAAGTAGGCCTACCAAGTGATTGGATTTCTAGATCCCTAGCACTCATTGCAATAGGCATAAGCCCACATGTTAGAAGATTGTTACTTGCAGATTATGTTTGCAAAGCAAATCAATTTAATGTGTGTGAAACTCCCGATTCCATATTTTCAACAATGGCTCAAAACATTGTAACACCCTGTAAATCGTGATCCCGCCAAAACCATAGCCCGGGGGATAAACAACTCTTGCTCATCCCTCTCCCTCCTTCTGACTCATACCCAAGAGGCGGATTGATACACATAGGACCATGGTCACTTGGACCTGGTTGCACCTCGCAGGTGTACACAGGTCCAAGGTATAAAAGGGCCGTGTTCCTCTTTGTAGCTAGTTCTTGTCCTTTGCCTGTATTCCGTGATCTAATTCCGAATCATGGGCCTGAGGACGCACCGTTAGTATTTCATATATTCATCCTTGTATTCTGTGTTTCTTACAAGTGATGAATAAAGAGTTATAATAAGAAACTGCGTTGTCTTTCTGTAATGTAACCAACTTCTCTTCAGAGGCCGGAGACTCCACAGGGCAAGAGTTATACGATTCTCAGCAGCTACAACATCTTCTCTTGTCGGTGTACCGAAAGGAGAAGATGTACATCAGCATCAACCGGAAGAGAGAGATGGCCGCCACTCTCCTGCATCGATTTCACCCCCATGCAGAGGAGTGACCACGATCTGTCTCCATCCAACTCTCTCTGCAGCTCGAATCTTCTCCGTGCGGGCACCGTACTGTTCAGAGAAGAGTCGAGGTACAGAAAATGTCATCTAAAGGTTGGTAATAAATATTGGTTGATGTGCAAAAGCTCACAACATACACAGGAAATTTTGATTACTTCAATTCAGATGTGAATACTTCAATAATGTAACTGTTAACACTAAAAATCCTGTTTCACCTGAAACTACTGCATTGAATATAGAGTTATAGATGCAGGCAAATACATGGCATTTATGTCATCAAAAAGGAGAATTCAAGATAGACAAACAAGTGTATGTCCAAGAAACTTGGATGGGAGAAAAGAGGTTGGTTTTGTTAGGTGTCAAAATGACATGAAAACACACCCAACATAGAAATAATTAGAACATAAATAATACCAAATTAATTACACTCCATAAGGAAAATCCTAATTTGAAGCAGCCAGTAATGAACATCTGGACAATAACATAAATAAAGCAAAAAAAAATAATGTATGTCAAAGAGAAATCAGATGAAAAAATAAAATAGATGAAGACACATTCCAAAGAACAATGGAACAATAAAGTTGTAAAAAGGTACAATCACAAAAGACAAATACTTAATCTTTAATACATATTTCATGCACAAAACCTGGCGATAGACGACACGAAAATCCCATATGTAATAAAAAATTGATAAAATTATGATTTTAGGGATAGAGTTATAGAGTTTGAGATAGAGTAAATTTGGAATTGTGATTCTATTTTTGAGATTGTGTGAATTGTGGAATTTGAATTTATTGTGTGAATTAAGATTTTAAATCTTACTGATTAGATTGTAAAAAATTTAGAATTTTGACGTTACAAATTAAATTGTGTGAAGTTATAAACACTAAATTAAGTGTGCTAAAGGAGTGGTCAATTCAAATAAGTGACAGTGTGTGTGTACCTAGGACTCTTCAACTGTGAAAAACCTGTTTAGAAATTCACATCTAAAGGTCAGATAAGATTGGGATATATTCTTTCTTAGGCCTAATTGCATGGATAGTGAAATTTCCCCAAACCCTAACTTTACCGACACAACTGATTATAGAAATAATATAGGTACCCAAAAGCTTAAAACCCCATTCCCTACATAAGCCTTCAGTGGCTGGGAGGGTCGAACCCTGACCTCAATAGAAGCTATTCTGCTAGGGGAAGTCATAGAACACCACTGTGTAACATCCTGTATTTCGCCTTTTTGTCCCTCCCCTAGCCTGGGGATGTGAGGAACATACTTCCGTCCCTTCCCTCCCTCTTGGAGACCCCAAAGCTGCAAGACACACCCTGGTTCCGGTATCGGCGAATGGATACCCGTCGAAGCACGGTCCCTGGGGCATGGGTACACCTGTGAAGGTGTACACAGGCCCTAGGTATAAAAGACCATGTTTCGGTATATTCTGGGTCCATTCTCTGATATCGAAAATATGAAGTTATAACTCATTCAATGGTCCAGTGGCGAAAGCACGCCACACTTGTAATTCTTTCTCTGTTTCTTGTATTGCCATGATTGAATACATTAAATAAGTACGTCATCAATCTACATTCATCTCGCCTGTTCTATTATTCCTTTCCAGCATCGTCGATACTACGGAATATCTTGGAGAACGACCCCGGCACCTATTGGACTCAGGTAGTATACCACAAACTCTCCTAACGAAAAGCGGTATCCGCTCTAGTCAGGAGAATCTACAACCTGAGCCCCGTAACAAGAGCTCTACATTGTTACAACTGTGATTGCCGTGAAAACATACCATTATGCAAGCACACAAAATTAACCAATTAGAATCCAGGAAAAGTTGAAAAAAATTACGCAGTTGAAAGTTAGGATGTTTGGTAATAAGTTGTGGACTGGAAGCAAGAGAAAAAATGGAAGAAATGTTTTTTATTGTGAAAAGTGTAAATTGGTGATGGTGTAGTGAAGTGCAGTGAAAGTGAGTAAAAATAAAAGAAATACCTCTGGATACCCCACCCAAAAGAGAAAGGAAAGGTCTGATAGTTATTAATAAGTGTTAGAGAACCTGAGGAATTTTAACATAAGTAAGTACCAACTTTATATACATTTTTGTGTTCTTTACATTTTTTTCTTTTCTTTACTTTATTCTAAAACATACAACCTTTTATTTATAGGATAAATACTAATTAACAGTTAGTTAATAATTACTAAAAAGGGGAAATACATTCCTTTTCTGAAATGGAAGCTTTATTTTGTGTTTACTTCATTTTTATATGTAATTTAAACTAAAATCCTTTTATAATAATTTAATATATCTTTTTAAATTATTGATAAATATTAATCTATCTAACAGTTAGTTAATAATTACTAAAAAGGGGAATACATTCCTTTTCTTATATGAAAGCTTTATTTTGTGTTTACTTTGTTTTTATACATATTCTGAAATAAAATTCTTTTTAAACTTTCATTATGATTATGTGATTTTTTTTTACTGCTCTTGAGATAACTATTGCTAAAAAAGTGACAATTCTCATCATCGTTTGACAGTGTTATCTAGTGGTTAAAATAAACTGACAATAATGTCATGACCCTGCATCATGAATATCGTTTTGTTTGATCACTTTGCATCGCACGTACATGACACAGATAATTTTGTTTTATGCCATAAAACAATAAAATAACCACTTTAGCTACAAATGAGGAAATCAACACCATCAACACTATAGGAAACTCTTTTCTATTATTAATTGAATTTCATATTGGATATTGATAATTAGTATTCGTGACTAATTTCTGTTAATCCTTTAATGCATTTCGTGTGAAAAACGTATGCACTTTGATTTCTTTTCGTAAATCTAGACGAGAATAGAATTTTATTTCATAGCTCAACATAGAATAATTTGATTTAATTTATGAAATATAAAATTTTAGCAAAGTCATGTTTTGACATAGTTAGGAACTTATATATACGTCTTAGGAAAATTCGAATGAGTTCTTCCTGCAAAATCTTTCACTCGATTGTCTTCAACAGACATCGACAAATCATGTTATTATTTGATGATCAAAAATGTTATTAATGCACTTTAAACGTATAAACGTATTATAACTATTGTAACACCCTGTAAATCGTGATCCCACCAAAACCATAGCCCGGGGGGGGGGGGGGGGTAAACAACTCTCACCCGTCCCTCCCTCCCCTCTGACTCACCTTTCTGACTCATGCCCAAGCGGCGGATTGATACATAAAGGACCATGGTCACTTGGACCTGGTTACACCTCGCAGGTGTACACAGGTCAAGGTATAAAAGGGCCGTGTTCCTCTTTGTTCCTCAGTTCTTATCCTTTGCCTGTATTACGTGATCTTATTCCGAATCATGGGCCTGAGGATTTACCGTTAGTATTTCATATTCATCCTTGTATTCTGTGTTTCTTACAAGTGATGAATAAAGTGTTATAACAAGAAACAGCGTTGCCTTTCTGTAATGTAACCAACTTCTCTTCAGAGGCCGGAGACTCCACAGGGCAAGAGCTATACGATTCTAAGCAGCTACAACATCTTCTCTTGTCGGGATACCGATGGAGAAGATGTACATCAGCATCAACCGGAAGAGAGAGAGATGGCCGCCACTCTCCTGCATCGATTTCACCCCCATGCAGAGGAGTGACCACGATCTGTCTCCATCCAACTCTCTCTGCAACTCGAATCTTCTCCGTGCGGGCACCGTACTGTTCAGAGAAGAGTCGAGGTACAGAAAATGTCATCTAAAGGTTGGTAATAAATATTGGTTGATGTCAAAAGATCACACTATTATAGTGCAAAAGGCAATACAAGTGTTGTGTGGTGTACTCTTTGATGTGTGTTCTGGTGCAGTGCAAAGGATGATCTGTGTTATGTCGTGTGGTCAAGCGAAATCCAGTGATGTCTTCACCTAACTGAGATGAGTACAATGCTTATGTATATGTAATTAATGTTTTGCTCTTGTCATAACAATTAAAATTAATATGTTTAGATACTTTGCTCTTGTCAGTGTTATAAGAATAAACATTACTGCTCTTCCTTAAACATAATTGAGTTATGGTTCAATAATTGTTCACAAATGTGTTGTGCTACCCTAACCAAAAGGTGAATCCTTTTTATGGCCCCTTTGTTTAGTTGTCCGCCCGACGAAAAAGAGGCGGGGGAGGCGTGACAATAAGACTAAAATAAACTAAAAAGGGCTCTCAATACTTAACTGTATCTATCACCATCATCCATCATACCAATAGAAGAACTATGAGGAACATTAAACAGGTAAGAAGGGGTAAAATATTTGTATGACCAGATTATATCTTTTCTAAGTGGAAATTCTCCCATTATATTAAAACTTCTCAAAAAATAAGTTTGGAGGTCGTACCAAACAAAATTGTGAATCAACAAAATTTAGTCGTCTTCTTTACCTTTGAGTTTCTGCTCAATTTTCCTGAGGGAAGACCACAATACAAGGGTAAAGGAACAGTATGGATAATGTATATCCCTCAAACAGGGCAATTCTACATTTTACACCAACTGAATGAGGGAGTACAACAGAGAGGGAATGACCACTCTTGCTGAAACTGCCGTCCAAACAGTCTTTCGGAACCCTTGTCCAGCACTTCATACAGTGCCTGCAGTCTTTATGGGGAGTTGATAAACACCCTGCAGACACCCTCTTGGACTGTATAGAACACAGTTTGAGGAACTGGAGCCACCCTCATTGTACTCTTAACCGCAAGCCTAGAGCAGATATGGTTTCTATGGACCGAGACAGAACCTGATTTTGACAACAATTCGAAGGGTTGACAATTCCATTATTGTATACCTTGAAAAGTCAACATAAGTAGTATATATAAAGTCATTTCTGCGCCACTTCTTCCCATAGGTTAACATAGAGCCTCTTATTTCATCATGTTTTGTACCGCATTCCATCGAGTGTATAGACTAGCATGAAGACATTTCTGCGCCACCCCATTGCAATACATAAGATATTATGTTTCAGATGTTGAATGAGGAAGTAGCAGTACAAAAAATTTTTTATCAACACTTAATGTATTTGAATGTCCAGACTACATTGACAATGAGATTTATTATTTCCAGATGTTGGCATTGAAGAAAACCAATGTCAATGTTAACTTCTTCTAACTCTGATAGCATAAGTCATTCATTATGAAGTTAGTACAATATAAAAAGTATATTTTTTTACAATTTTTTTATGATAGTAGTCTACCATTAAAATGACTATAAACATAGATTAAATAACAACTTTTTTTTCTTATTTTGTCAGTGAAATACAGTATGATTTCAGTAGGAAGTGACAGTATAAAATTTTTTTATAAACACCGACTAAACTGACTACATGATTTATTATTTCCAGATGTTGGCAAGAAAAACCAATGTCAATGTTAATTTCTTCACAAGTGAAGTCTTCTCTTTTTCCATCTTTTTTTTTCTTTGCTAATCCTGGTATTTTACCATTAGAATACAGCTGTAAATATACATTATGGACACATACTATTCGGAATAAAATTTATTTTTTTTCTAGTTACTGACATTTAAGAAAACATGGTTAAGGTTAATTTTCTTATGTCTTGTATAATATATCTATGGTAATTATGAAATTTTGGCCATGAAAGTTTTTTTTAACTCTTATTTTGTTTGTATAAAGTTACGATGATATAACAGGCTTGTCAAAATATATTTTTAAAAGATTATAACTTATGAGTGTTAGTATTGTGTAACATTCATAGTTTTTTTAATTGCATTTAGAGGGTGTTGCAGGATAAAAAAAATTTAACTTCCTACTTTTTAAGTTAATGAAATTAAGATAAAAAAAATACAATCTTTTAAATATAAAAGAAAGTCATCTTTGTAACTATGTCATAATCATTCAAATGGAAACACGATCACAAAGTTTACTGAAGAGGCTGCTGGAAGCTAAAAGTAAGAGTATTTATTTTTGAATATTTAGTCTAAATTTTACTTTGAAAATTAGAATGCATACCTTCTAAAACATTTCTTCCTTGTAAAATAATAATACCTGTAAAATTCCATTTCATTTGAGCTATATTTAGAGGTCCCCAATGACTCCTAAATCTATATGGCTATTACCATAGTTTTTATATAAATCATGATAAATTTAAATTTAAAATAGAAATATTCACAATAACTTATGTATTATTTAATTTTACAGCATATTATGTCAAGTGTATAATGTATTGAAATTGAAATAATAATTTTGAAAAAAAAATATCAATTTTGCCAAACATGTACCAACTTGAAAACGCTTGGGGGACCTCTAAATATTGTTCAAATGATCAGAAATTTTAATTGTTACTATCTATAAATAAAGAAACTTTTCAGTGGGTATGCATTCATGAATTCTTAATTTTAATTTTTAATCAACATTTTTGGAACACCCTATTGCATATGAGGTCCCCAATGACTCCCAAATCTATATGGCTATTACCATAGTTTTTATATAAATCATAATAAATTTAAATTTAAAATAGAAATATTCGCAACAACTTATGTATTATTTAATTTTACAGCATATTACTTATGTCAAGTGTATAATGTATTGAAATTGAAATAATAATTTTGAAAAAAAAATTATCAATTTTGCCAAACATGTACCAACTTGGATACCCTTGGGAGACCTCTAAATATTGTTCAAATGATCAGAAATTTTAATTATGTTACTATCTATAAATAAACTTTTCAGTGGGTATGCATTCATGGATTTTTAATTTTAATTTTGAATCAACATATATAGTGTATTATATAAATACAATATATACATATATAGTCTATTATATATATATAGAGGTGTGATGGTATGGTATGGTATGGTAATAATGAACTCACAGAAGAGGAAATTGATGTAGATTGGTCTGAGGAACAGTCTAATGAGGAAGGTGACAACATTGACATAGATTGGTGGGAGGACCAATCAACAATAGACTACCCAATAGAAGACACCAATACTGAAAACTGGGAAAATGAAGTCTTCACACCAGAAGAAATTGCGGCGATGGAAAGAATTACCAAATTAAGAGCGGAAATCCGCAAAAAATAAATTGAAATTCTTCAACTTCAGCTGATTTTTAAAAAATTTATTTTTTGATTTCATTTTTTAACATTTTCCCACTTTAACAAACTGTTTTTTTCTTCTTAAAAAATACAAACAAAAAAAATATTGTATTTTTTTGAAAACCCCCAAAAAATATTTTTGCTTATTTTTGTAATTTTGCTGGTTTTTTTTTCTTAATCATTGTTTTTTTTGAAAAATAAAATAAATATATATAAACATTTATTTTTGTATGTCTTTTTTTTTCTTCTTATTTTAATAAAAAAACTTCACATGCTTACAGACTGTTTAATCATCAATTTGTTTTTAAAAATAAGTATTTAATATTTTTTTTAAAAATACTTAACTATTTATTTCAATAAAAATATGTAATGTTCTTTGATTTTCTAATTTTTTTTAAAAATTAGCTAGTTTATGAATTTAAATTCACTTTAACTAAACACTTTAACTTTCACTTTAACAATTATTTTTGCAAGCAAATGTAAAGTAAATGCAGGCATCATGCATTAGTTTGGTTTTGTGAATTTTTAAAATAATGAATACTTGACTGAATACTATGACTAGCTAGCAAATGTCTAGTATTTAACTGGTTTCTGGTTTTCATGCATTTTACATGACCTTGAGATAAATAATTACTAAATGGGTATCTTTCAATCTACTAATTATTAAAAATGATCCACTACTATACATCTTGTTGAAAAGTCTGTTCTCATATTTTCCAAGACCTTGGACCTGATAGTTATGAAAATGTCGACTTTAACAGCTGTTTTAAAAATAATTAACTGCTATTTTGTTTTCAAAACCTTGACCTAAACACTAAATTGACATCTAACATCTGTCTTAAAATATTCTGTTACCCTGAGTCTTCATAAAATGATGACTCATATTTTTTAAAGCCTTGACCTAAATAGTTATGAAAATGGTATTTCTAACAGCTGTTTTAAAAATAATGTACTGCTATGAGACTTGTCAACATGTTGTTTCTCATAGTTTTCAAAACCTTGACTTAAATAATTACAAAATTCATGTCTAACAGCTGTTCTAAAATGTTGTATTGCTCTTGGCCTTGGTAACATGTTAGTTCCCACATTTTTCAAGTCTTAACCTACATAGTTATGAAAATGGCATCACTAACAACTGTTTTAAAAATGATTTACTGCTATGAGTCTTGTCAACATGTTAGTTCTCACATTTTTTAAAGCCTTGACCTAAATAGTTATGAAATTGGCATCTTTAACAGCTGGTCTAAACATTTTGCATTGCTGTAGGCCTTGCTAAAATGTTGGTTCTCGCATTTATTGAAACCTTGACCTAAGCATTGTAATATATTTCAATGCCTTGACCTGAAGTTTCATAGGCTAAAATTACTTTATGATTTAACTATTGGCTAGTGATATATTCAAGGTTACAATTTTTGTATAAAAGTAGAGCACATTTTACTTAAAACTCAGTATGCTCTGCAGCTCCAACTATTCATCACTATCTTTAAAGTTGGTCAGTCTCAAAGTTGTTCTTCAGTCATCTTTCGTGCTCAAAGCAGTTTCTTGTTTGTGAAACTTGTCAAGTATACTTATACACTTCAACTGAAAAAAACTTATATACTTCTATTGAAAAAAAATTTGAAATTTATTCAAGTTTATTTTCTAACTCAACATAAGCTTCAATATGCAAGACATCAGAGAAGTAATTGGTAAGCATTTTTAAACATTAAATATTTTTTTTAAAAAAATGAGAAAATCCTGGCATGATTGGGTAGTGTTCATTTGTGACAGTGTAAATACTTCATAGAAAAAATACTGAGAAACAAAAATCTTGATAGACTTGACGGTTGAAAGTGAAGTAAGTGGCCCGAAGACTAAAAGGAAAGTCACTCCAAAAAACCAGGCTGCAAAACGTAAATCAAACATTGATAATGATGCGGGATCCTCAACCAATGTAAGCGAAGATGCCATCGCTGAATGGTTTGGACGTCATCTGAACAGATCGCAGGAAAAAAGCATAATACCAGATTTTACAGCTCACGAAACTCTCGAAATCGAGGACAATTGGAAGCTCCGGATTCTACAAGATTTGAGTAGTGAACAATGGTTTATTGATATTCGAAAATATAATATTGAAAATAAATACACAAAAGGCGCTTGTATCCCCATTCATATTTATCCTCAATTAATAACAAAACTCAGCAGGTTCCTGCTTATTTGTCAAAGTTTGGGTTTGATTTTAAAAAATAAATTGTTTTTTATGTGGGGAGCAAGATGACTCGATGGAACATTTCCTTCGTGTTCATGTAATTGGTACTAGTATAGAAAAATGTAACCTATGTAATTCTGAATTTAATACAAAAATACAATGGCTAGATCATTTAAAAAATGTTCATGAAATAATTTTGCCAAATTCTTTTGTAATACATAAAACAGGGTTTGACGGTTTACTAGTTGCATTAAAACACATTAATGGGAATAATATTCATGACCCTAGAGCTTATTTTCAGCATATTTATTCTGATGTAATGAATTTGTTGCTGGGATGGTCTAAAAAAATAAGATTTAAATTTCAATTATGTTTACACATTCATTTTATTAAGCCAAAAATGATTTATGTTAACAATGAGCCAACAATAACTTACGAAACAAATGATTCTTATTTTTGTAGTAATATGAAACTCATTATGCATAATTCAGAAATAAAACAATATTTGCGAGAATGTGAAATGCAGATCTTAAGCGCTATAGAAACATTCATTAATAGAGGTTCGGGTTGGGTAATTGATTCCGTTGAAGATATTGATGTTAAAATTGGTAAATATAGACCATATAAAGGAGGGTGTTCTGGAAAACTTCCTGTTTCACTTAAAAATAAAAACTGCATTTTAAACGTTGTATCAAAAGATGCCAAGTGTTTTTTATGGAGTGTACTAGCCCATTTGTATCCAATAACTAGATCTAACCATCCAAATAGAGTGAGTCACTATATGAAGCAAGAAAAAATACTGGATACATCCATGCTTGAATACCCAGTTGCCTTAAACCAGATATCAAAATTTGAAATTGCAAATAATCTCAAAATTAATGTTTTTGGATACGATAAGTACATAGTTCCTCTACAGCTAAGTGACTCCAACTCAAATAGAGAAATTAATCTTCTACTTCATGATAAACATTATTTT
Organism: Brachycybe producta; assembly: GCA_036925085.1. Lineage (NCBI taxonomy): Eukaryota > Metazoa > Arthropoda > Diplopoda > Playtdesmida > Andrognathidae > Brachycybe > Brachycybe producta. The sequence continues at coordinate 18,202,562 of JAUPFP010000001.1, read as the reverse complement.
CTTATTCGAAATATTGCGCGATTAATGGGTCGTGATGGTTTAAACAAAAAATTTTTTTGTTATCGATGTTGTCAGGGTTTTAAAGTGGAAACTGCATTGGAAAGACATCGCCCCAAGTGTGAAGAGCATAAATCAGCAAAAATTCGTTTACCGAACAAAGATAATTGTATTTTAAAATTTAACGAGTTTCATAAAGCATTGCGTTGCCCTTATGTGGCTTATTTTGACTTTGAAAGCATTATACGAAAAGTGAGTGGACCATCACAAAATCCTAGTACATCTTATACAAAAAACATTCAGAAACACGAAGCTTGCTCATATTCTTATGCTATCATTGACTATCACGGCAAAGTTGTAGCCCATGAATGTAAAATATCTACAGATCCTGCTTATGAACTCATTATTGCCTTAAGAGAGAAAGCCAGTGAATTGTTGAAATCAGCACCGATAGAGCCTATGATAATGACGAATGAAGATGAAGAAAATTTCCGCAAAGCGACCCATTGCTATGCTTGTAATACGGAGTTTAACGAGTTCATTACAGGTAAAGTAAGAGATCATGATCACCATCTCCCAGGAAACAATTACAGAGGAGCAGCCTGTTTTAGTTGTAATACCACCATGCGTGATCGCTCGTATATGCCATGTTTTGCTCATTGTTTACGGTCATATGATGAGCATTTCATCATTAAAGCCCTCAGTAAGGTTAAAACAGAAAAGCCCATTAACATCATTCCACTGAATATTCAACGATATACGAGTTTCATCGTTGATGATCTTGTGTTTTTGGATAGTTTTCAGTTCTTGTCCGCCCCATTAGCAACCCTCGCTCAAAACCTTCCTAAAGAAAAATTTAATTGTGTTTCATGGTTTTTCAAAGACCCTTCAAAAATAGATCTAATGACACAAAAAGGATCTTTTCCATATGAATATTTGGATGATTTCTCAAAATTTGATGAAGTGGGTATTCCCCATAAAGACTGTTTCAACAATACACTGAACGAAGAAGTGATCTCTGATAAAGATTACGAGCACGTAAAAAAGGTGTGGGAGACATTCGGATGTGAAACTTTAGGCGATTATCATGATATTTACTTAAGAAGCGATTGTCTCATTTTGGCGGATGTTTTTGAAAATTTCCGAACTATTTCTTTTAAAAGTTTTGGCCTAGATCCCGCGCATTATTTCACTTTGCCCATGTATGCATGGTCCGCTGCTTTGAAATACACAGAAGTTGAGTTGGAGCTACTTACGGATTATGATATGCACTTATTTATCGAAAAAGGTATTCGCGGAGGTGTTTCTGTCGCCAGCCACAGATACGCAAAAGCGAACAATCCCTATCTTAATGATTACGATCCATCTAAGCCTAAATCTTATTTAGCCTTTTGGGACTACAATTCCTTGTATGCTATGGCGATGTGCGAACCCATGCCCATGAAAGATTTTCGTTGGTTAGATGAAAATGAGATCAAAACTTTCGACATTCATTCCATAAATTCAGATGACAAACAAGGATACATATTAGAAGTGGATCTCGATTATCCCGCAGATTTACATTTTGATCATAGTGACTACCCTCTTTGTCCAGAAAGACTCGATATTCACCTCGATATGCTATCTCCTTATGCTAAAGACCTTCTAAAAAAAGTAAAAGGAAAAGAACCCAAAAACTACAAGACAAAGAAACTCGCACCAAATCTTTATCATAAGAAAAATTACGTTATTCATGCTAGAAATTTACAATGCTACATAAACCTGGGGATGAAATTAATCAAAATTCATCGTGTTCTTTCTTTTACCCAAGGCAAGTGGTTAAAACCCTATATAGAATTTAATATCGCCATGCGTAAGTTGGCAAAAGATGACTTCGAAAAAGATTTTTTCAAATTAATGAATAACGCTGTTTTTGGAAAAACGATGGAAGATCAGAAAAAAAAAATGAATGCAGAACTCGTTAATGAACCAGAACGATGCCTAAAATTACTCAGTAAAGCGAACCTAGATTCATTTCACATTATCGACAAGAACCTCACTGTTTTTAAAATGAAAAAATGGTCCATCTATTTTAACAAACTACTCTACACGGGTTTTACTGTACTAGAAATTTCAAAGTTGTTCATGCATGAATTTTATTATTATGTTCTGAAATCAAATTATCCAGGAAATAGATTGAAATTATTGTATACTGATACGGATAGTTTCATCATGCACATTCAAACTAAAGATCTGTACCATGACATGCAGCATTACCAGTTTCATTTGGATACGAGTGACTATCCAAAAAGTCACTTTTTGTACTCTCTTAAAAACAAAAAAGTCATGGGAAAATTTAAAGATGAAATGAATGGTGAACCTATCTCAGAATTTGTAGGCTTAAAATCGAAAATGTATTCTGTGCTATTAAATAGTCGTAAGCATAAATGCAAAGCGAAAGGTATTAAGAAGCAGATTGTAAAATCACACTTCAATCATGATATGTACGTTGAATCTTTGCATAAATATAACCCGAATAGGGTGATTCAAAGACAAATCTTGTCAAAAATGCATGACATGTACATTCTAGAAGTGAACAAAATAAGTCTCACTGCCTTTGATGATAAACGTTATATCGAGAATGATGGAATTACTACCCTTGCTTACGGTTATTTTTCAATTTAAACTAAATTTTCTTATTATAGAACCCACAATAATGATTAGGAAATTAAGCGATGCATGTGTCATTCCGAAGAAAATGAATCTGGGTGATGCCGGATATGATTTGTATTCTGTCGTGGATTGTATCATCAAACCTGGTGATAGGATACTCTGTGCGACAGACTTATCCCTCGCTTTACCGTATATTTGTTATGGATGAATTGCGCCGAGATCGGGTCCTGCGCTTCATTTTGGCATTGATGTTTTGGCTGGAGTCATTGATTCCAGCTATAGGGGCAGTATCGATGTTATGTTAATAAATTTTGGAACTCATGATTTTACTATTAAAAAAGGAGATAGAATTGCACAAATAATTTTTGAGAAAATATATCCTGATGTAAAATTTGTTGAGGGTGAACTTTCACAAAGTACACGTGGTAATTTTGGTTTTGGCTCTACCGGAAAATAAAAAAAAATAATCAAATGTATTTATATATTTTATTCACAAATGTTTGTATAACAACTTTACATATGATGAACTATATAATAACTACATATAACTAACTATAATAACTACATAAATCTAAACATTATTCAAATTATATAATACCATATTAATGTTTATTCTGTACTTAAATGTCAAATGTTTAATAAAATTGCAATTAAAAAGCATACAATGGTAAATATTTCTTTAGACTATAATTAACAAATTCGTGAACAATTTTATCATTTTGTAAATAATTGCGACGATAAAATACAGAAATGATACTCTTCATAGGTACATTAGAAAATCTTAAAATAGAATAGAAAATACAATATTGGCCACATACAGCCGTTCTCGAATGTTGGAGTCTACGTGCATTGTAAGTCCAAGATAGACTGTTGTTTGATATAAACTGATTTATCTCGACTATAAATGGCTTTATTCCGTAACTGTCGAAATATTCAGCCATCCCATTATTAAAATAAATAGCGATCCAGTGAGATCCAGGCTCCGACCGCGCATCCAGATTAACGATATAAAGTTTATGATTCACTCTAAAAGGAAGTTGGTCCAGTGCAAATACACCTGCAAACACGAAACGCGTGGCGGGATGATGAAATAATAAATATTCCAGTTGACTAGAATCCATTTTAATAATCTATGATAACATTGCGATGATGATCCACTTCGATGATGGACTGATAGATGGAATAAACGATAACATTCACCGTTGTGTTCAGCGGATTTTTAAATTTCATATTGAGACGTAAAGATCCATTTTTACTCAAGTTGAAATGGGATCCTGATAGAGCACTTTGATCATTGGTGAGATCGAAGGCATAAAGAGAATAGCCGTTTTTAAATTCCTCGAACGTCACATCTACACCATCTGTGCCATAATACTTGCGGCAGGCATAAAATAGCTGCTGATAAAGATGACCGTATTCTTTCGTACTGAAATTTGGACTGAACTGTATTCCCGGAAACTGGGAACCATCCACCTGCAGCTCGAGAAAACTGAGGTCCTTGTAATGAAAATGAAAAGGATTCTTTTTTAAATTTCCAGCACGTGCATCACTATCAACGAGTCCGATCATAACGAAACTCGGTAATATGCCATTACAAATGTTGATGTTAATGTCGTGGCCACCACTCGGTTCGCTGAAAGTTGTGCATTTGATTCGATTGATGGGATAAATAAAATTAGACTTCAACGACTGCTCAATATGCGTTTTTACGATAGATGGATTAGGCACCACTTTTCGTACATAGAGGGTAGCAGATCTAATATCCACTTTGTAATCATTTTTGTCACTATCAGGCCTCAGTAAACAAAAGGCATCTTTTTGACGAATTAATTTAATGGAGAGATCGAGCATATTAGGTAAGAGCCGCCCCTGATGAAAAATATCTCCGTGAAAACGTCCGCACATATCCATAATAACACTCGCTTTTGATCTTTCGAAGCGCTGTGCCAATCCATCTGCTGGATCAGCCGTGGATGGTTTACGATCTTTAAAGGCAGCGATGGTGTCTTTGTAGAACATCTCGAGAGATAAATAAGATTTATTCCCGGTGTTTTCGCTGCAAAGAAGGGTCGTTAAATAAGCTTTATATCCGTAATCGTGATCGGTGGAACTTATAATCGTATGCCCGAGAGTAATCGTAATTTCACTAAAAAGAGAGTGAAAAAAACCATTTACAGGCGTGACTTCGCAAGTAGCATCCAATGGTTTTCCGTCCGCTTTTAAAATTCTTGCCTTCACATTCAGGTAAATATCAGAAGGATCTATGTATTCATCGGCATTTCCCATGATATTGAACTCTATTGTATTTTGGTCTTCGATACTGTTCACGGGGTGGTATTCCTTAATGCAATCATCCCGATTACTCGTTTGCGTCGCAGGCACGGTAAAAATATCCAACTCACAACTCATCCCGGGCCCCGAGTCATGATGTACGAGAAAGCCGCTCATGTTTATAGGAGATTCACGAAATTGCTAGTTTTTCTTTTTTTACCCGAAGCTTTCTTTGTCGCACTTTTTCTTTTCTTAGCGACTTTCTTCTTCGACGCTTTCCTTTTCACTGTACGCTTCGTACTGGCCACGGTTCTTCTATTTCCAGATGTTTTAGTTGTTTTCCGGCGCTTAGCTCCACCTGTCATTGTCTTCAAAAATTCATGCCCAGCTTCCGTTCCACGCCTTTTTAAGGCACTTTTGAAAAATTCCCCAGCTTCAATATCGGATACGACGTTAGTTCCAGACTTTAACAACTGCTTACTCGCTGAGAGGGCTCCTTTTTTCAAAAAAGGGATCACGAAACGATATAACGAAGAAAAAAATCCGTGTCCCCGCTGATATTGAGATCCCACGAAGATGGGTAAAGAAGATCCAATTTGTTTATGATAATTATAACACGGATCAGACGCTGATCCACAATAGTAAGGTACCCTCATTTGTGAAAAATGGAGCACGGACGGAAATGTGGCTATCACTACGTCTCCACTGGTAAATAAAATTTTACGTCCAAAGACATTGCTTATACGCACTTCGATACTATGTATACTATCACGTGATACTCTTTTGTACTGTAGTTGATTGTAGATTTTGGTAACTCATTCCATCAGAATCTTGAAGATGAACGGGCCTCAATAAAGGTGAAAGTATATCCCCCACTGGCTGGTACTCGATGCAGTCGATATACACGAATAAGGAATGAATATCACGCTGAATATCCGAAAGAAAGTCGGCCACCCTAATAATGGGAAGTTCCGACGTATTGCTAAGATAGTCCTCTTGAAACCCGAGCATTCTTTGTATTTTTTCGGAGAATTGAATGCTGGAACTGGGCTGAACGGTAACTTCTACACGTGACGTTGTATTCCGATATTTGAACCAAAGATTCTTTTCACTATTTAATCTCGGATTCGCTATATTCTCCATTCGTGTTTTGCTTTCTAACAACTGCTGATGATAATCTTTCATATTTTGTAGATCTTGTTTTGACTTGGCTAAATTTTCTTTTTTTTCATCATACGAGGACTTTAAAATATTGTAATTAAATTCATTCGCTTCTTTTTGTAAACGAACTGGATTGATGAGTTTATCTTTGGCATCTTTATCGCCGGTCTTCTTTTTTTTGTTCGTCCTGTAGCTTTTGTTGTAAGACATTAACGAGACGCTGAATGGCTTCGTCCCTTTTTCCATCGGGTCCAGGTATGAGGATTTTTTGACGTTGTAATTCTTTATCGAGATCGTTTATTTTGTTTTGATATTCCGTTTGACTGGTATTCTTATCCTTAACGAGATTCTGATAGTTGGTGTGTGATTCATCGCACGTTTTGAACATGACATTCACATTGTCCGCGGTTGTTTGCAGACTGGCTTCTTCTATTACCATATTTTCTTCCTCTTTGTTTATATTAGATGTAGATTTGTCTATTTTTTTAATCAACTCATTTTTGTTCGATTGAATCGAAGGATGCCTCAAATGAAGGGGCCCGAAATATTCATCGATATGAGAGTTGATGGCATTCACGAGAAAACCGGGAGAATGGTACGCCCCGCTAGGAACGCTAATGTTGATGCTTAGACTCCTTTCCAAATCTCTGATAATAATTTCGCCTTCCTTTTGATCCGCGATTTTTAACCAGGTACGCGAAAAATGAATCTCAGCCAAGGCGACTTCGTAATCTCCAGTAATTTCGATGGGTTTTGGAAGTTTCACGGTGTAATTCGTTAAAGTGTTGTCCGGATAATATTTCATACTGCTATTACTCGGCAGTGTCACGTAAAAGTCTTGAGGCTCGGTCATTTTTGAAGCTGTTTCAAATCTCCCGCTTTAATCCAACTGTTGTGTCTATCGGCATATCCTTTCCACTTCACCAAAAGTTGCCGGTGACGGCCTTTTCCTTTTTCAGCTACAACTTTTTCTACCCTCCAAAAATCGCCATCTTTCTTGTCAATTTTTTGAAGTTCTTCCTCGTAAAACGTACCTTCTAATAGTTCCCCATCAATATCCAGGAGACGGTATACCGGAGGTATTCGATCGATACGTGTAGAGATGGTGAAAACCTCATCCGACCAATTGGGCAAGTAACCTTTTTCGAAAGTTAACTTCGTCTTGGAAATACGAACACGATCTCCTACTTTGAACTTGGGCAATCTACTATTGACAGATGAAAACAACCGCTTAAATACATCTGCTTCATTGGTAGATGAGACTTTCTCCGGAGCCATTCCAATACTTCTATGATACGAAGCATTGTATCCTTTCACCAGATGACTCAACTTATCAATGTACCGATAATTCCCCTTCGCGGTAAAGTATCTCCACATGCGCGATTTCGAAGTTCTATTAAAACGTTCAACAACAGCGGCTTTGACTTCATTAAAAGTGGTGTAAAATCCAATCCTTTGAGAAAGGTCTGAAAGTTCTTATTCAGGAATTCTTTTCCCCTATCCGATTGAATTTTTCTCGGCTTCCTTCCATCTCGCAGAATAATTTTCGAAGCAAGGATCATTTCCTTTCCAGTTTTTTGTTTTAATGGTTGAACCCAAGCATATTTTGAAAATACATCGATACAAGTTAAAAGATAGTTGTAACCCTTATTCTCTTTTTCGTAAGACTGCATATCCACGAGATCCATCTGCCATACATCGTCTATTTTACTGACCAATGTTCTATTTCTCGTAAATGTTCTTCTCACTGGTTTATGTAAAGTGTAGACATCTTGCATTCGTAACCAGGCTTCAATTTCACCCTGAGTAAATTTCTTTCCAGTGGCCGCATGAAGGCGGTCTACACCCCCGAAAGAACCACTCTAGGATGGATCGTAATAAATTTTTTTGAGTTCTTTGTTTTTCATGATTCTTCCCATACGGCTGTGTTAGATTCTTTGGTATCAGGATGATAATCCCATCGCTTGTCGTTGGCTATTAGTGATCGAGGTACGTTCATTTTTTTCAGCTTCGTGATAAATGGCTCCCATCCTGGGGGGTCGTATCTAGTTTTACTGATGACGAGATCTCTAGTAAGGTCCATGATATTGGTATTCGGCACGACTTGTCCATCTATCAGAAGCTGATGCGATGAATTCCAACTTAATGACCCTCTACCATCTTTTATCAAATTAAGAAGACGACCGGCCTTCTTCTGTTGTGTCTTCGGCAGTTGGTAGACTATATCGCTGATACCCGATGAATGTGTTTCTTCAATGGGACTCGAAAAACCAGGGTCCTCTAACGTCACTTTCGTTACCTCTTTGGGTCGGTTCTCATAAATAGATTTATACCTGTGTTGTAATTGTCCTAGAAGTAAAACCTTATTGTAGTTATCCAAGTTTTCTTCTTCCAAAATACGTTGAATGGCTTTTTCAATGTCTCTTAAAGTACGTTGAACAGGCGTTTTATTTTCTTGTCTTTCTCGATATTCAGCTTCCCAAGATTCGGCGGGGATGAGGATCATTTTCTCGGCCATGATGTAATTAAACCCGTTAACATCGACAATACGGGAGAAATTAACAGAGGAAGCCAACCCCCTTTTTGTTTGACGAGAAAGTTTTTCTTTGACTTTGGAGATGCTTTCGTATTCACTAATTTATTCAGTACATGCCTATAGGGCCGTAACTTTCTTTTTTCACGTTCACTCAGTACAATGTTAGAGTTCCCAATATTATGCGCACAATCACACAAACACTGAATAAAATCCAAGTTGGAGTTCTTTAGAAGTTCTTTTTGAAGACGCGGATTACTTTCCACAGCTACGTGCAATCTGTGAATGTTACGATCAAGACGTGAAGGTATTTTTTCATTTACTTTCATCGTTGTTTAGGTAAAAATACGGCGGTATACTCTCCGGGAAATATATTCGTTCTGAGACGAGAATTGTCATCCGCGTTTTGTGTGAGATCAATCATCAAGTAACTATACGGATCACGAGTACTCTGGTTAAAAGCATCGATCATGAATTTGGTGTTACCAGGATACATCTGATGCGATAAATGAGCAATTTGAGATTTGTCACGAGGGTTTTTAAAAAGAACTAGATAAGACGCATTCAAAGAAATGGTGCGTTGATACGGGTTCTTATCAAAAATATTTTGAGTAATAAATATAACACTTATGTTTCGATGATGCGAATCGCACGTAAAGAGCTGAGAAACAGCCCTATCCACATCTTGAAACAGATCGAGGACAATGAGCTGATTTCTATCGCATCTAAAAGTCTTCATGTCCGGCATTCCTTTTAGAAATGTCGCTCGAGTCCCATAAAGTGAATACCAGTCTTGATATTGAGAAAAGTGCCACGTTACTCTTTCCGGTGGGGGCTTAATCATTTCCCTCGCATGATCCAAAATTTTCTTAACGAAGGTTGTTTTCCCGCAACTGCTAGGCCCGGCAATAATTATCCTAAATGGTGCCTTCAACGGAATGAATGAACTATCTTTTTCCATGATTGTTACAGAATCTTGCGGTAGTTGTATATTGACAGGTAGTTCCGTTTTATTGGAAATAACAATGTTCGTTGTTTCGAGTATAAGCATAAGAGCTGCAATGCAACTCATAACAACATACTTTATACTTGGTTTCCTTTTTTGCGGCATAACATTTTCCTCCATCGTTAAACGCGATATTTCATCTTGCTCTACCATTTTAGCTTCAAGAATGTAACGAGAATGAGTGCATAACATGGTATTTATTCAGTATTAGTACAAGTTTTGAAAATTTCACAACGCCACTCATAATCTGACCAATGAGCGATCAGATACATAATTCCTTGAATGATGACGGCTTTAATCGGCTTGGCAGCTTCGATCCAATGTTGCAACACAAACAGGGTATTCACACCATTGAATAAATCATTTATTTTTTTTCGTTCGTATTCCTCGGGATACATCGTACAAAAATGAGTCGGAACTTGGCTTCCATCACCCGCATTTAGGAGTTCCTCTTGAAGAACACAATCAGCACACGCTGTATCCCAGCCTGGCACTGACATTGCCACTTTTATCGCTTGGCAGGTTTGCATGCGAATATCAGGAAAATCCATTGGCTCATACATTCTGGGTAATATAAATTGAACATTTTAGCTTATTTCTGCTTTTGAACCCATAATCCAAAAATATAAGCTTCATTTTTTGCACAGTGTGCTATTTCGTTTCTACGGTTTTTATGGCGACTACACGTAAAATCAACTACTTGAGTACCAAACATTGACAGTAAATTTTCATATTTCATATAAAGGCCTAGTTTCTCGAGGTTTATGCAAGGAATATTTAATCTCATTAATAAATTTTTTTCCACAGTGCCACCCTTATAAGCAAATAAGGCATTTGAATTTTTCTCAGAGGCCCGAGTATACAAGTTACGTAAAAGATTTAGTAGTGATGAAAATATATCATCAGTAGAATCATTTTTATAAGGAAGGCCATGAATATGTGACGTTACGAATCGCATTGTTCTGACATCCTTGTCAGTAAACACCCTATTTTCAGGAACGCGAATGAATATATTATTTGGGTGCGGATCACCGATAGAATAGTATCCCAATTCTTTAATGTAAAAATCCTTTCCAATTTGAAATCCATCACAATCAATAACGATTGATATATTGTCGAAAATGGACATTCTGGAAATGAGTTTTTCATTCATAAATCTGAATAAAAAAAAACAAAAAAAACATACCTAATCCGTGAAATTTGAGGCTTCAACCAATGAGTAGATCTTGTCATAACGTATACTTTTCTCCTAGTACTTATACCCCTATGTTATTCCATTATTGTTTCTGAGGGGTGCAAGTAAATCTTGGCCTTACCAAAACAAGAATAGACATGTTGAGACATGTTTAGGCTTGTTCAAACCTGCCTTGATGTAGACCGAAGGGCGTGCCTATAAATCACGAGCTTGAGAAAACATGAATAGACATGTTGAGACATGTTTACTCTTGTTAAAACCTGTCTTCATGTATCGTTACCGAGGGGCGTATCTATAAATCATGGGCTTGTGAAAGCATGAATAGGCGTATTACATCATGCCTAGACTCGTTAAAACTTGGTTCAATCTCTTAAACCTAAAGTTATTCTTAAGGGAACGTGCTTACCTCCGTATTCCCAAAACTTGGCTAGACATGATTGGGTTTATTGAAACTTGACAATGTCATAAATATTTTTAAACAAATAAGTTGAATGTGTAACTATGTCATCTTATAATTCATATATTTCATTTTTAGACAATGTATATGATTCTGAAACAGAGCCTGAAACTGGACCTAATACATCACCAAGAAGTACTCCAGATAATAGCCCTCCCATTGGCTATCTCGACCCCTCCTGTAAGTAATTAAATTGACAGATTTTTAAAAAAAAAATAATAAACTGCATCTGCAGATGACAGGCTGGGTAACGAAGTTTTCATGGCAATGATTACACGTCCACGTTTAACCCGAACACAAGCTTTTCTGAATAACTTGCTTCCCTACGATGATGAAGAAACAGCATCCATCAAATATTGTACTATTTGTTTAGTGAAGGGTGCACGGGTTGTATTTGATCCTTGTAAGCATCAAGCTGCCTGTAAGACTTGTACAAAAATGTTATTAGAAATGAAAAATTTTGTATGCCCAGTGTGTAGGAAGCCTATTTACAACATAATTGATGTTTATCAGCCATTAACAGATTTATTACCAAATCAGTGAAAAAATATCACCGAAACATAAATTAATCACTAAAGTTGTTTTTACATATTGAACACTTCTGCAACAGACCTCTGACAGCCTTAGGTTAGCAGCTTGCTAACCTAAGGCTGGTCGAGGTCTGTGGAATGCAGAAGTGTCATTAGTCGGTATAAAGAAATGGAATAACTACAAAAATTTGAACATGTAACACTTGTACACTTTATTGCATTCGTATTAATAAATAAAACAAAGTGCTAATCATTAGTAATTGTGGAACCACATGAATTACGCTACTCGCAGTGACCTCAGGAGTTGTGTAGATATTACGCATGGCAGCCCATGATCCATTATCTCGAAGCCACGATGCTGATGACTTAAACACGTATTCACCGATATGCACCGCTGTCGCTTCCTCAAATCCTGATCTTGCCAGTTGGAAACGAGTGCGTAAGCCACTATAATTTTACCGAATGAAGGTGATCCTTGATAAACTTCGTCCAACAAGAAGGTTAATTCTTGGTTCAAATGCGAGACAGTTTTTAAAGTTGATGCTATGGATTCAAAAGCTTGAACATCCTTATTTCGAGCTTGTTCAGCGAGTTTGTAAATTGTTCGTGAAAAGTTCGAATTCACGTCTTCGCACGATTGTTTGGCCATATGATACACATCAATGGCAATTTTAGTAGAAACCTGCATGTTGAACACCTTATTCGTGAAAGCTAAATAAACAAGACTAGCTCGTTAGAAAATGTAAGAGTGACTGGTCTTCATACTGCCTACTATGGTGGAAGTGGTGCAGAAATTTCACTATAGTAGACTATAGAACAATAAATAAAACTAGTAGTTTATAAACTGATTGGTCTTTCTATAATGAAACAATTGGCGCAGAAATGCCCCTGTGCTAGGCTATACACTCGATGGAATGCGGTACAAAACATGATGAAATAAGAGGCTCTATGTTAACCTATGGGAAGTGGCGCAGAAATGCCCCTGTGCTAGGCTATACACTCGATGGAATGCGGTACAAAACATGATGAAATAAGAGGCTCTATGTTAACCTATGGGAAGAAGTGGCGCAGAAATGACTTTTACTATACTACTAACATAACTATACCATCTATCTCCCGTATACTAAAAATATCTTTTTTTTATCACATATTGCTATATTGCTGAAGTGATCATTTGTTTTGTTTGTTACTTAATCAAATACTATATATTCCGCTTAATCATTAAATATGCAATACACTTTTCATACCAGTTGATTTTCTTTCTTGAAAGATTTAAGAGAATATGTGCTGCTAATACCAAAAATTGTGTTGAAGAATTTTGTGTTTTATTGCATATCCTGTCATGTTTTTATTTTTTATTGCATGCTGCCATGTTTTGTTGTAAAAATTCTTTTAAAATTTATAAGTTTACACAGGACCCTAATCAAGAACTGGATTCAGTTACATTTTCTGAAGAAAACAGTGACTTCTATAAAAGTAAAATGTAAACTCGAATAACTCGATAACCACAAATTGTTTTTGTGAGTTTTTGTGTTCTCTCATTGCTCTCACACCTTCTCTGTACAGCACGTGGGAGGTAAACAAGTGGGAGGAGCCCTGTGTGACATTGATTTCTTGTGTGACATTGTTTTTTTATTCAATTTTGCTGCACGATCATCTGTTGTTATTGGCTATTTGCCAGAGCTATTGTTTTTTTTTTTTCTTTTCTCTTGCGTCATCTGTTATGCAAGAGTTCATTTGTGAATAAAAATGTCACCTTTTTAATTTACGATTTCACGCATAGACCTCCTCTTGTAACCACGTCTTTGTTCTAGAATATTCTAGAACGAATTCTTGGTTTCTGGGTTGGGGTCAGTTCCAGGCAATTGACAGGTGGACACCCGCACTAATTGGGCATTGCATCCTGTGCATCATGATGTTACAATCCCCTCCGTATATAAAAAGACCGGCACATCAACCGAAAGCTAGCATAACCTGAACCTGTCACTTATCAAAAAATACTTCTTTCGTAATTGACTTGACTCATGGGTACCTGCGTGTCCAGGAGCCCTGAGAATTGAGCTCAGGTTGTAAAAACACTCGTGAAATGTTTTATATCTAAATGAATTATTTGAAGCCTTCTCGAGTTGTATGATCAATTATTTTTTGCAGGTTTTGCCTACATGAAAAATTTTCTCAGCAATATAGCATTATAGCTGGATCATAACACGACTGCATCACACGAACTACCTGGATGGGGCCAACCACAAAAGCCCCACCCCTTTCCAACTCTCTAGCTGTTTTTGAAGTAAAATTAAAAGAAAAAGAAACAGGCAGAAGAAAGACAATGTACAGAGATCAAAAAAGAGATCAAATCATTCACTGGTAAGACATCGAGAAAACCAGGCTACTTTTTAGACTCTCCCTTTCCCGACCACTAGGGTGAGATACCACATGGTCACTTTTGAGATAATATTTCTTGTGTGTAAACTGTACTAAAAGTCTATATGCCAAATAAGCAGTTATTTTACTCTTTCGTAGGTCTAGTTGTATTTTTCTCATTTATTAAAAGTTATTTTCATGCCAGAATCCCCCTTATTTCATCATTCACTGCTCCTTTTCGGAAAACTCAGGTTAGTTTATAAAATTATGTTTTTTTGTTTTTAAGTCGTTTTGTGTTTGCTTGTGACTGCCACGTGCATTTTGCATCCCCATTCATTTCATAACCCAGATTCATACCGAACCCCCAAGTAGCACAACATGTTGGCCCAATGTATGAATTTATGTTGGCAATGTTGGCAAAACGTTGTGGTTGGAAAAGACCTTTTGGCCCAACGATTGTTGGCCCAATGTTAACCAAATGCAGTTTCTCCAACATTAGTCCCTGTAATCATTATATTTAAATATATTTATTAAGCTAAATTAATTATCAATTAAATTAAACATTTAATTAAATTTAATTAATCTATAATTTATTTTAATAAATGTTTTATTTAATTATTAATTTAATTCAATAAATGTTTTATTTCATTGATAATTTAATTTAATATATTTCATTTTAATTAAAAATTATAAACAAAAAAATGAGGGTATTAAAAACCAATACATGGAGGTGAAACTATTCCTCTCAACTATAGCCTAACATAACTCCTGTAAGGAGGCTATGTCTCAACATTGTTGGTAGGTTGCCATGGAAACATAGACAGCCTACATTTTATAAACAAGGGAGACATTACAAAAAAAATAATAATGTATTTTCTATTTAGAGGAACATCATGCCATCTAATCTATCCAAGGATGTATGTAGTGTCACATTCAAATGCTATTTTGAACATGACGTCATATTCACTATTATTTATTTATATGTATGTTTGTGTGTATATATATGAATAAATATGTATGTTACGGCCAATGTATAAAATGCCTAGGCAATCTGCAAAATCACACTTTTCAAAATTCAGCAATTTAGCCCATGTGCATACTAATAAATCCGGAATTTCCAAGGCAATAGACAAAATTTAGGATGTTTTAGGCATTGTGTAAAATTCATAACTTCAGGCAATGTGCAAAATTTTCAAATTTTCAGGCAATCTTCAAAAATGACTAAGTTCAGGCAAAATTGCAAAATCACTAACTTAAGGCAATTTGCAAAATCACTAATTTCCTATTGTGCCAATTTTTTAACTTTTCAGGCAATGTGTTGAATCTAGAATTTCCCAGGCAATGGACAAAATTCAGTGTTTTAGGCAATGGACAAAATTCAGTGTTTTAGGCAATGGACAAAATTCAGTGTTTTAGGCAATGGACAAAATTCAGTGTTTTAGGCAATGGACAAAATTCAGTGTTTTAGGCAATGTGCATAATTCATACTTCAGGCAATGTGCAATATTTTCAACTTTTCAGGGAATGTGTAAAATCACAAACTTTCTAGGCAATCTGCAAAATAACATTTCCTACAGTGCCAATTTTTTAACTTTTCAGGCAATGTGTTAAATCTAGAATTTCCCAGGCAATAGGTTAGGTTATTCAGTGTTTTAGGCAATGTACAAAATTTTCAACTTTTCAAAAAATGTGTAAAATCAAACTTTCTAGGCAATTTGCGAAATCACTAACTTTTCAGGCAATTTGCAAAATCACTAACTTTTCAGGCAATTTGCAAAATCACTAACTTTTCAGGCAATTTGCAAAATCACTAACTTTTCAGGCAATTTGCAAAATCACTAACTTTTCAGGCAATTTACAAAATCACTAACTTTTCAGGCAATTTGCAAAATCACTAACATTTCAGGCAATTTGCAAAATCACTAACATTTCAGGCAATTTGCAAAATCACTAACATTTCAGGCAATGTGTTAAATACAGAATTTCCTAAAAAGGTAGGGCTAACAGAATTTTTCAGGCTGCATGCATCTGCATGTTATGTAGACTGTCTATAATGGCTAGCCTAGCTATTAAATACCCCTGGCAACCTAATGGGGTTAGACAGTTACTCCACTTACCTCTCACCCATAGCAATCTATGAAGTCAGCTGGATTGAAGATGGTGTCCACCTGGCTGCCTACTTACAAGCAGCCTAGTAGTCCACCATCAGTAAATTTGTTTCCCCAAATGGATTAGAGCCAAATCACGCCACAACAATTGAATTGTTTACAATAATAAAATGTCAACTTATAAATAATACTTAAAAAATACTATAAACTTAATAAAATGCAAATAAATATTTATCTTTCATTTTGTTTGGCCCTTAAAAGGGCCGTTGTTTTGGATGGCCCTTAAAAGGGCCATTGTTTTGGATGGCCCTTAAAAGGGCCATTGTTTTGGGTGGCCCTTAAAAGGGCCGTTGTTTTGGGTGGCCCTTAAAAGGGCCGTTGTTTTGGGTGGCCCTTAAAAGGGCCGTTGTTTTGGGTGGCCCTTAAAAGGGCCGTTGCTTTGGGTGGCCCTTAAAAGGGCCGTTGCTTTGGGTGGCCCTTAAAAGGGCCGTTGCTTTGGGTGGCCCTTAAAAGGGCCGTTGTTTTGGGTGGCTCTTAAAAAAGCCATTGTTTTGTGTGGCCCTTAAAAGGGTCATTTAGCCTGTAATTTTGATGGAAGTTGACTGCTTCTGGGAGTTGCCTTTTTCTCAGGAGACATTTATGAAACTTAGACAACCCTAGACAAATTAAAATATAATTTTCAATATACATATGCTTGTACATAAGGGCTCGTAAGTATTTTTACTTACAGATGGCAGAGGAGCTTGGAACCTTGTGAATGCAGGAGACATTTACGAAACTTTTAGACAACCCTGGACAAATTTATAATTATAATCATTACACATACATAAGGGCTTGTAAGTTTTTACTTACAGATGGTAAAGAGCATGGAACTTTATGAACAGTGGAGATATTTATGAAATTTTTAAGACAACACTAGACCAAATTAAAATTATAATTTTCAATAAACATATGCTTGTACATGGGCTCGTAAGTATTTTTACTTACAGATGGCAGAGGAGCTTGGAACCTTACGAATGCAGGAGACATTTAAGAAACTTTTAGACAACCCTAGACAAATTTATAATTATACACAATCATACATACATAAGGGCTTGTAAGTGTTTACTTATAGATGGCAGAGGAGCTTGGAACTATACGAATGCAAGAGACATTTTCAAATTATTCATTTATCATTTCCTATAATGAAATTTGTTATTTAAACAAAAATTACGTAATGTAATAACATCTTCAGTTTTCTTCTTTCTTCCAACAAATCCAGGCAGCTGGCGCATCTCCATTGAACGGTCAACTCTTGAATCAACAATTTCTGGTAGAACACAATGCATGTAAAATTGTTCCAGCTTATAGACTATCTGTTGCCAAAGTTCTTGGTTCCTCTCGATCACATCAAACCATATTCTCCCAATTTCACTTTGTTTCTTTGTCCAGACTATAAAATGACATGTGCTTCGACTAGTGACATTTAGTTGACCTTGGACTTGCTAGTAGTACTCATGATCTCTGTAGAGTTTCAAGGTATTGTTGTGCTTGCGAATGAAAAACTTGTTCTTGAGATTTGCCACTGCTTCTTCTATGGTCAAGTTCTCTATTGAAGGAGGACATTTCACTTCAACTACAATGTCATTTCGAATGATGCCATCTAGAGATGCAGCAAGGAATAGATGTGCAATGTCCACAAACAATCCACAAGGTGTAACAGTATTTCCAGTAGACTTTTCATACTCCTGAATTGCAGTTGACTCATGCTCGATGCCATATTGTACTGCTGCTGCTGTAACTTGTTTAGGATATATGATGCTTTCTACTTTCTTTGTGCAATTTGTTGAGTTTTCGTTATGTTTGTAGATTGCTTTGAATTTTGATGCTGTTATTCTTTGTCTTCTTTCAAACACCCACTTACTGTTGTTTGCTTGACCTCGTGTTTCTTGTTCAAAATTATCTCTGCCTTTGAGTGTCTTCACATCCAACTTTTTCAACTTTTCTCTTTTTTCATCTTTTTGTAGTTGTTCATCACTCATATCTAGTTTTTGTGCAGAATCACCATAGTCCTTGGCTCCTTTCTGCATGTGCTCCAACTGGAGTGCTGTAGGCGTCTTCTTTTCTCCAAATAGTCGTTTTTGTACTTTATGTTGATGTGTCTTCTTCCTTTTTGTAGTGAGTTTCTTCAACTGTTCATTTGGTGTCTCTTCAAATGTGTTGCGATAAAACTCTTCCTGCCAACCTGGACCATGAATTTTGTTCAAAGCTACTGCATTCACTCTTAAAGAATAGCCAATTCCAGAACAGTAATTTACTCGTTTTCCACCAATCATCTTAGAAATAATACTCATGAATTGTTCTGCAACATTAGTGGTCATATGCTCAATAAGACTCTCTGCATTCTGCTCAAGACGAGCCCCAGCTTTCTTGAGTTTACGGAACAAGTTGTTGAGTACCACAAGATTGGCTTCACGTTCATTTTCTGGAAGTGCATTCTCCTTGCAAAAATAAACACTACAATTGCTGTGGTTTCCAAATACATGTTGTGGTGCATTTTTGATGTCTGCAGCCAAGTTCCGTGCCTTCATTTTCCAATCCATATCAGTCTGCTTGTAGTAATGCTGCACTGCTTTATCAACTCCAACTTTCAGTCTCTTTGCTCGGGGACCCTTTAACAGTTTCCGGTTGTTAATGTTGATTGAAGTGTTGGATACAATTTCATCAATGTGCCTTTTGTAGACATTCAACATGTGGTTGGTACATTCAATTTTCTTGACTGGATAGTTAACACGGTTCACGATGTTGATGTATGTACTTGAATCCCCATCTGCAATCAGGAACTTGTAATGCAAGTTGTACTGCTCAATGCTTCGATTGCAGAGTTCAACAAGAATGTCTTGCTCCATGCTAGAAGAACTTCCTGCATAGTCTTTGTTACATGTGTGCTCTTTTGGTTGTAATTTCTTCCCTTCTGCCACAGCACATGTCTTGCAATACTTGTTACGTGTACCAAAATCCAAAAGACAACCAGACTGCGCATCGAAAACAGCAGCCATTCCTGACAATGAATCATAGCTGTGACCAAATGTCCTCTTCGGCCAAGAACCATCAACAACAACCATGGTAAAAGGAATACCATCTTGGCCAATGTCCCCTGCATGTAGTGCACGTTGACTGACTTTTCTAGCATTTTCTTTCATTTCTTCAAGCAGATGATTTTCCATAATATCAAAAAGTTCCTGTGACTCCTTTGCAAATGTAGGTGCTGAAATGCAGTTCAGACCCATAACTCCACAAAGTTCTTCAAGTTGAGAGTGTCCGATCCCTATGCTGATGCTTCCAAGAACAGCTGCATAGTTTACTGAAAACGTTTTAGCAATGTTTTCTGTGCGTGTTAAAACTTCATTCAGAAATCAAACATCCTGTTTAAGAAATAAAAAATAAAAGTAGCATTTTTACACACTCGGTATAAAAGAAGTTGTTCAAAAAGGAAGTAAAAAGAAAAAAGAAAAATAAAGAAAAGAAAAAATGAAAAAGGATTAATCATAATTATAACTAGATTATGGATAAGAATTTAGTTATTAATTATTGTATATCGGCAATTTAATTAATAAAATCAACAAAGAGACACTATTAATTTCAAGATAAAGATATTGTTAATTTCATTCAAAAAAGGGGTACATTGAAAAAATTCCACACTAATAAATAAAAAAAGGTCTCAAAAAAATTAATAAGAATTAAAAGAAATCAAAAAGGTTAAACTAAAATGGCAAAAATGTGACAAAGTAGAAAAACAGGATGAGTATGAAAAGAGAAAAAAGATAGAACGCTGGATAACGTTAGACAATGGAAACGTGAAGTCAAAAATAGACACGATAACATCGGAGAAAAAAGGCTTAACATAAGATATACATAGAGAAACATTAACTACACAAATTTACAATAACAGGAAACAACATTCCGGAACCGTAAGCTATAAAAGAGGTAGCCATGTTTTATTTAACCAGACGCTCGAAATTGGAGAAAACGAGATAGTCAAAAAATGTAGTCAGAATCTCAAAATTGGAGCAAGGGGACTTTCTCGAAATTGGAGGGAAGAATAGAGTTGAAGTGGATGTGCAGTGGTCAGAATTAGAGTGTCTCAAAAAATTGGAGTGAAAGAAGAAAATCAGATGCAAAGGATATTGTGGTACTACTCCCATTTACAGTGAAAAAGTGAAAAGAAGAAGAAAATCAGGTGCAAAGGACATTGTGGTACTACCATTTACAGTGAAAAAGTGAAAAGAAGAAGAAAATCAGGTGCAAAGGACATTGTGGTACTACTCCCATTTACAGTGAAAAAGTGAAAAGAAGAAGAAAATCAGGTGCAAAGGACATTGTGGTACTACTCCCATTTACAGTGAAAAAGTGAAAAGAAAATCAGGTGCAAAAGGATATTGTGAAATTACTCACATTTACAGTGAAAAAGTGAAAAGAAGAAAATCAGGTGCAAATGGATATTGCGAAATTACTCACATTTACAGTGAAAAGGTGAAAAGAAAATGGGTGAGAGATAACAAGTCAGATTACAAGGAATAGTGTGTGGAATTGGACCAATGGACCCAAGTCAAGTGGAAGGTAGGGCATGATGTCATTTTAATAATTGGCCATAACCCAATAAGATGAAAGAGAAGGGCCCCTGTAGTTAGAAACAAAAAGGGGAATTTGCCCTAATTAAGCAGACTGACACAAATTTAGAGAAACAATTTAGAGGTGGGAAAATCACGGAGAACAGGATAAGGGCTAAACTAAAAGCATATTTGAAGTAATTTGAATATATTTTTAATTTTTTTTACCTATATACTAAGCCTGTTTGACATTATCTATGAATGAATAAAATAAATTTCGTTATATTAATAAAGTACAAAGTGGTTTGTAATAACTCAATGTTTTACCCTTTCCAAGAGGTGAATGGAGGTGTTGTTTCTGAAGTTATAAAAAATTGCCTTGCTACGACCTGCAAAAGCCTTCATTGGCTTTGGAACCTGTTAATTTTACATAACCTTTTCTCGTTTGGGGTAGAACTTTCCCTTACCCTATTGTCCATATCTCGAAAGGACAGCGAGAAATAACATCTTTGTCCATTGCTTTTGAAGAACTGTTTAGATAGTATTCATTTTCTGAAGGATTGTAGGCATTGCTTTTTTTAATGTTGGTCTCACATGGTGTTGATCCTGTGCTAGATACTTTGTAGCCATAATCTTGGTATTCACTGGTATATGCTTGAGTGATATTTATATTA
Organism: Brachycybe producta; assembly: GCA_036925085.1. Lineage (NCBI taxonomy): Eukaryota > Metazoa > Arthropoda > Diplopoda > Playtdesmida > Andrognathidae > Brachycybe > Brachycybe producta. The sequence goes on along the minus strand of JAUPFP010000001.1, from coordinate 18,181,028 downwards.
ATATCAGAGCCTTTACCTTCCAGAGTTGGATGCCTATAGTCAATGTAGACATCATTTGCTGTTTCCAGTGGTGCTATCCCATAGCCTGAATCACTTTCCTGATCAACAAGTGGTTGTGTACATTCTTGGTAGTCATTAATATGTGACAGCATTTCATTATTTATTTTATGAGAATCATCAAAGTTTGCATACATTATGAAGTACCTATAGTCACTGTCAACAACATTTGATGTTTCCGGAAATGCCATCCCATAGCTGGAATCATTGTCCTGATTCTTAATAGGTGTTCGCATGAAGCTTGTTAAGGCAGCATAAGAACCTTCCTTGTCAAAGTTGACTTGTGGTGCTTGTTGCATTTTCAGTTAAAATAATGGTTGAAAGTTACTTCTTTGACTGGTAATATGTGAGTGAGGCTGAAACTGCTGACTAACTGTATTTATAGTAGCTTTTAAATGAGGGAATTTTAAGGAAATACTGTAGCGACATCTAGAATTACAGAATGTTTTATATAGTAGGGTATGGAATGTAGGTCTTACGTCATAAATCTCATGATCATCTTGTAACATGTACTTATTCAAATGCTAACAACTCAATGCTTGTTGATAGGGCATTTATTTCTAATTTCTAGAGTATCAGTTTATGCTTAACAACAATTTTAAAAATTGATTTTAACACAAGTAGGTGGCAGGATTTAACTGATCACTGGTGTTAAAATGTCTGTGACAACCCAGTTTTGCTCTTTTTATCTGGAGGAGAACTAAATCTGCTTTGTCGTCTGCTAGGCTGGCTAATTAGCTGCCAGGCAGACGACAAAATGGCCAGCAATGGTCACTGTCCTCCCCCAGGTGGAGCAGCCTGGGGGTATATAATGGCAGTGGCCATTATGTTCTAGGCAGTGTGTGTTAGACCCTTCATGCTTGTGCATGTGATTGTTGGTGCTCTGTTTTCATCAGATGGCCAAGATGGCCACCATTCATCACCTTCTTTGTGTGGTGTTCAGGTGTGTTACACCTTAGCTCCTAGCTGGATTAGCCAGGAGGTCTTTGTGCATCTCCAAAAGGAGTCATCTCTTTGTTTGGGTGTGGACCACCTTGGTCTTCTGCTGGTTTGATTAACCAGCAGATTACTGCATCTATTTATTGAGTGAGTCTAATTTTACTTGTTTATACTTGAATAAAGTATTATTTTATTTCACCTTTTACACACTGTGTCCGTGTGGATTATTTATTTCTATAATCTGGGGAAGTATCCGCGGGGAGGGTGGGGGTTTCCGGTGGGGAGACACCGGAATCATCACCATCCTTCATCCGTCATTTTCGGTCGGTACTTCACGTCGGTATCCACGGTGAGATCCACCGGGGATTCACCGTGGATTCTTACGTCGGGTTCGTCGGTCTTTCGTCCGGCGACGTGTGGCATGAGGGACCTTCGACTGGTGCCACCCAGGGCACGGACGGACAGGAGCGGGCAGCCAGCGCTTCGACCTTGGCCCCAAGGAGGTCAAGAATCGGTAAGTCGGGGAAGATTTGCCGGGGTGTTGTTTCGGACCCAAGTCGAGTCGTTACATGTCTGTTTATGTCAGCATAATTTCTTTCTTAAAATGAGGATAGCTAACTGGGGAGGTTTGCTTAGTCACTGAAGACTATTTTGGGGACAAGAAACTAGCCAAGTCTTTTCTTTGTTAAATTTGGTTTATTGGTTTAACATAACATAATTTTAAAAGTTTACACAAAAGTTTTCACCATAGGTTAACAAAAAACAAATATATAAAAAAAAATTGTTGTTTCACTCACATAAGCAGGAACATTTTTGAAAAGTGAAAAGTCCCCAACTAACTATCAGTTCTACTGTGTAGAACCTGTACAGCTTCTTGTGGTGAACCCAGATGGGAACCAACTTAAAGCGACCGGTAAAATACAGTGACCAAAAAGTTTGTGGGATAGCTTTTTTCCTTTTCAGGTGGGTGATAGCCTTCAAATATAGAATCGAATGAGCTCCTCTGAAGTCTGTCTTTCCTTTTGGAAATGCAGCTCATTTTATTCAGGTTTTTTGAGGGCTGGATTCCATTTTCCAAAGCTATGATTGGTTAGTTACATTAAAAACTGAAATACAAAAAAAAATGGACAAAAATATAAGATTAATGGATTGGGCTTATAATGGATCTAGAATTATAAAATGATATATAATGTAAAAACTGTTATATATAAAAAAGGTAAAAGTATAATAATGTTAATGGTTTTTTGTTACTTTGTTGTAAATCACAATTTTTTAAGATTACAAACAAAATCACACTTATAATGGCATAAAAAACACTAGCTAGGGTACTTTTAAGACTAAGTCTTTGACAATATGAAATGACTAATGTTTAATAGATTTTTTGTTAAACATATATATAAAAAACTGTTTGGGATTTTTTTGGTTAAAACATTTAAAATTATCAAAAAACTGTGCTTGGTACTCTACTATAGCTTAAAATGTGTACCCCTTAAGGAAAAGGAAAACATTAAAAAAATGAGTGGGGAAGATGCCTGATCATTTTTAGTAAAAGTAAGGCAACATACAAACAATTTAAAAAACTCTTATATGCTTATTTGCACATATGAGATGAATTGGGTCAATAGAAAAATAAAAAATGTTATGTGTATTTGCACTCATAACATCTAAGTAGCAGCAGTAGTAACAAATAACAAGATTTTAAATTATAGTAACTAGCTAGAGTAATATGTAATTATCATAAATTATAAGTTACAAGGCACTATTATATAAAAAAAAGGTTTATTAGATAGTTATAAATTGTTACAATTGGATATTAGTGTAATTGCATGCTTGTGATTCTTATAATTGATATTAGTCAATAATGACACAGTTAATATATACTACAAAAACCATTTTATTATAAAATTTTATTCTTTTAATAAACCATGGATTTTCAGGATAAGTACAGCAAACAGGACAATACAGTAGACCCTCTTGAATTTCATGAAAATAGGAACAATAATCAAAAGTATTTTTATGTATGAGTGGTATCAGCTCCTCAGTCCAAGTTGGTTGTAAAACACATACGATCTTAGTAAGATCATTATTTTCATTTTCAGATATTTCTTTAAACAATTCATCAATCACATCCAATGATGATGATTTACATTTGTTTCTGGCTGCTACTTTTATCTGACCAGTAGATGTTGGGATTGTTGGTAATAATTGTCCTTTGCCATAAACATCTTTAAATTCTTGCCAGTTTACAAGATTATCACTTTTAAGAATTAGTTTACAGAATGCTGCCTGAATTTTTTTGCAACTGTTGAGTAAATGTTTATCATTATGATTATTAATATAATGCAATGCTATTTTTCTTGATACCCAATTTGTGTATGCTGCTAAGATAATCTCATGCCTTGTACCCACCTATGATATAATCTATTGAAGTTTTCAAATTGTTTACATGCAGGCAGTTTTCAAAAATTGTTAGTTCATGAATATTGTTTGTATTTTTAATGTCTGCTGCAACATTTAAATGGCCATCGTTGTTCAAAAAGCCATACTCTTTTATATATGTGATGCACAACTCTGATGAGTCTTTGCAAATTTTATGTGCTCTTATGCACAACTCGTACACTTTTTTGTGAATTAAACACATGAGATCTTCCATCCACTGTGAAAATAGAATACACACAAGTTTGTGGAGTACTTGGTTTTCACCTGCTGAAATGCTTTTAAATAGAAAATAAGTCACATTTGTTGATTCTTCACAGTGTCCTTTTCCATATACCTGTTTATAATTGTCCCAGGTAGTTTGTGAGTCATATGTTTTCAACAGTCTATCAAATTCTCCTTGGATTTCTTTGTAGCTGTGATATTCTTGAATGTCACAAAATTCATGAAAATATCTTGCAACACAACATGCAAGCCAGTCCTTGTAGCTTGCAAGAATAAACTGTTGATGGGTATCATTTAATATATATTCCATACCAAGGGCACAACTTGTTACATGACTACAAGATTTGGCTAATTTTTGAGAAAAGTTCTGAATAGTTGTTTTTGATAAGTAGGTTGGTGTTTTTTCTGCAAATGTTGTACTGTGTTTTTCAAAACAGTGTTGTTTAGCAGGTACAGCTGGCATGTCTTTGTCTTCCAATGCTTCGTATTCTTCACAGTAATGTCTTTTTCCATAGTTGGGTGGTTTACTGGCATAACCATTCCAAGGTTCACATGGCCCACACCAATAGCTTTCTATCAAACTGCTCATTGTAATGAAATATTTCGACAATAAAATTCACTAGATTTGAAGACTGAAACTCACTGCCAACATGTGTTAATATTGGAACCAACTTAACAGAGCTGCAAAACTGATTTAATCTAAGTTTACACGAAAAATAACTAATTATATGGTTTTTATGAAGTTACCTGTGGCCCCACCTTAAAATATTATAATCAAGAAACCTTTTTCAGCTTTTTTAAGTGTAATGTTGAGAATTCTTCTAGTTATTACTTAAGTTCAAATTTTTATTATATATTTTCGAAGTTTTTACTAATACCACCATTTTTTATATATTTCCTACATTTAATCTATTTACTAGAAGGTAGGGTTGTGATTAAGAACAAATGTGCACAGGTGTCAGGGCAGGAAATTGAATTCACACATAAAGGTGAAGGGGTTAAAACATGTTTGAACAGGTGTGAACAGGAAATTTGACACAGGCAGGGAGGGGGAGAGGGTTTCAGTCAAAAACAAGTTTAAACAGGTTTGTGTTAATGGAAACTATTTTTAAATAAATGTAGGTCATAAACAAGTTTGGGCAGGTGTTGGACCAGAAATTGAATTCACACATAGGGGTGAGAGCCAAGAACAAATATGTATGTCTGGACAGGAAATTGAATTAACACATATATGGGGTGAATGGGATGTGGATTATGAACAAGTTTGGGCAGGTGCATGAAAGTAGTATGTTTTGGAAGTACTGTCTTTTTCTTTAAATTCTAAGTTCTGTTTTTTCCATATTTTCTACATTTAATCTATACGTGAAGTTAAATTTCTACGTTCTAAGCCCAGTTTCTTAAGCTTAATGTGGAGAATTCTTCTAAAGTTATCATTATTAAGTCCAAATTGTTAATATATTTTCTAAGTTTTTATGTGATACTTTGTCTTAATTCTTAAATTTCACAATCCCAAAAAGTTTCATTTATTTTCTAAGTCCAGCTTCTATAGTTAATGTCTTAAGTTTTCTTTTAAGTTTTTCAAATACATTATATTTTCTAAGTTTTTTTGCGATACTTTGTCTCAATTCTTAAATTTCCCAATCCCAGTTTCAAATACTTTCTTGAATTTGTAAAAGTTCAAGTTTTATATGTAAACATTTTATACAATTAAACAATAAATGAGCATTTACTATTTTTAGCCAAAAGGCTACAATAATAAATTTTTTAATGCTACTATTTTCTATGTATTTTTCATTAACATGTTTTGAAAGTACTGTCTTTCAATTATTTCTAAGTTCTATGCTTGTAAATCTAAGTTCTATAGTCTTCCACTATCACATTCACAATTTCAAAGTTTAATTTATTTTCTAAGTCCAGCTTCTATAATTAATAGATGCTTTGCGATTTTTCGTCCAAAAAATACACGAAATAAAATGAAAACGATATATTTTTAATTAATTTTCGATAATGGTTTGTGTTCTGCCAAAACGAAAAAAATTAAAATAAAACGCGAAATACCACATTTTTTGGCTACAATTAAAACCTGAAACAAAAAGTACCTATGTGCATTACTAAAACCAGAAATCACGACGGCGACAACAAGGGATGGAAATGGTAACAGCAAATAAATAAAAAGTAACAATAAACAATTAAATATTATAACCTACCTTTAACCTAACATCTGCTGCTTTTTGGTGAGTAAATTTAATACTTTCCTGGAGATTACATGCACTAATTTCTTCAAAATATTTCATCGTTTGTTTGAAGTGTCAACAAACGCGCATGCGCGACTTTTTTGTGGTAACAAAATATAAGAAATCTTTCGTCACGAAAAAAAGAAAAAATATCGTAATAACACTTGTAAAATTAGACTGAAAATACGAAATAATTTTAAATATATCGTATTTTTAATGTATTTCGTATTTTCTCACATTTCGTTTTACAGTTCGCAAAGCATCTAATGTCTTAAGTTTTCTTTTAAGTTTTTCAAATTGAAGTTAGTCGTCAAAATGTTTGGACAAGAATTTTTTTAATTGGGCAGGTTTGTGGTAAAGGAAATTAATTTTAATTAAATGTAGGTCAAACAGGTGTGGACAGAAAATTGAATTGACACATGTAGGGGGGGGGGTGAAGGGGTAAAACAAGTTTGAACAAGTTTGGGGTGATGGAAATTATTTTTAATTAAATGTAGGTCAAACAGGTGTGGACAGGAAATTGAATTCACACATATGGGGAATGGGTGGAGTTTAAGAATGAAATGTAATAAAATTAGGTGATGAAAAGTGCCCTCTGCCTATAGAAATATAAGGCAATCATTAGTTAATGAAGTTTTAACCATGCAACATAGTGCTCCACAATTGATGTAGTTCGTGAAAAAGTTTACTGGTATTTAGATAGTGATAAGCCGGGAAGTGCATCGAAACGCCCTAAACTTAACATCAACCTCAGTACTAGCAGCAAAGTTAACCCCAATTCAGGTAAGAAAAGTTTTTTTATATACACTAATGCAGACATTCCAAAGAAATCATACAAAACAGCTTGACAGCCACATTTTGTGGCTCGCGGGCCGCAAGCATAAATTAATCCATCGGCCACAATCTTGCTTTCATACACAAAACAATAACTTCAAATTCATAACTTCTCTGGGGAAAATTCATTTAATTAATAAGAAATTGCAAAAAAATCACTCAAAACAGCTCACGGGCCACCTTTTGTAGCTCGCGGGCCACAAGCATAATTTGTCCCACCAAAATAGAAAATTTGCCAACCCCTTTTACCACCATGTTGTTAATTTGAAAGGGGTGGGGCGGGGGTGACCTAGATAATTCACAAAACCTTGGTACACCCTCCTGGCTACGGATGTGACAACATGACAGGACACGCCCTCCTCATGACGTCACTTCCGTACCAGGCGGGTGTACCATACTACTCTTAGTAACTTTAATTATTTGCATGACCTCATACAATGTAATATTAACATGCAAAAATCTCTACAGCTCTTCCTGAAGTGGAATCAGTGTTAGAAGATTCTAGTGACGATAACCACCATAACAGTCAAGATACAAATAATGACATCACTGATGACAGAAATGAAGTAGACACCATGTAAAGGTAGTGTATGTGAACTTTGTAAGAAGACTAAATTAGTTTTGCGCTAATTAAGAAGTTGTATCAGAATTTTATTTTATACATAAATCTGACGATACAATTAGCAACCTTATTTTAATAATAACTAAAGAAAAATCTCGAGAAAAAAACCAGTACGATGAATTCTACATCAACCATGGGAAAATAGGAGAACAAACAGGTTGTCCTCACATTTTTTGAGCACAAATGATCATGGAGACTGTTCCTTCAAAAGAAAAATGCTCTGATTGCATAGCCAAACACAACAGTGCCATTAATAAGAGAATGTGGAAAGAAGTGAAAAACTATGTTTACAATCACATTAAAAAAGTTAAAGTGTGTAAAGAAATTATTTTCTTCATCACAGAACCCTTACCTGTACGATTAGACAAATACACAAAAAGCAAAGGTATATTGTCCCAAATGAACAAATAGATTTTTGACTCGCCCAATTACAACGTTTAAAATGTCAAACTGATAAGGATCTGTAGAAAATGAACAACATCAACTTATTTAACAAGGTGGTGAGCATTGTGGTTTGGATTCAGAGCAGTCCAGAGAAGGAAGAGTGCTGAAAATCAGTTACAAAAAAGGTTTCTCTCTAGACTGCAAGTGTGAGCTGTCTAATAGACAGCTATTCGACATTGATTCGAAGTTTTTTTCTTGCAACGTGTGCATGAATGTGCTAAAAAAAGATCGCAAGATTACCAATATTTGGGGTAACTTTTAGTTTAGTTTACATCAGGAAATGAATGTAAAAAAGGGTTACAAGATTTTAACTTGGGTTTGACTAATTTTGAATTCAGCTTTTAACTATATCACTTGCTGAATAATCTTCTGGATCTCGTAAGATTGAGCTAAATCAACCCACATTCCATTTACTTCCGACATCAAATCCTTTTAAAAGTGAATGGAATGAACGCCAGGAGACTGGTGAAATTGTTTGCTTTGGATGTTTTCTGTACACGGAAGGTAACTTAGAGAAAGAGATAAGAACATCAATAACAAAAACGATCATCTGGGATATTGGAAAATCGCCAGATAAGCATTAAATCTTGTTTACCATATAATATTTTTATTGTTTGCTAAATTTCAGTTAATAATTTTTGGGGAAATAATGGGCGTTCCACCCATATTATTAATAACATAAATTTTGCATCTGAAACTTAACAAGTGTGAGAGGGAAGACAAATTCCTGCCTAGTGCTCAGTCATTATTACACATATCTCAATCCTCCCTTCAGAAAAAAAAAATTTCTTTTGTTCATATGTTGCTGTTCTGTATGCTCTTAAAAATATACCAAAGGTTGTAAAAAATAAAAAGTATATTTAATCCAGCCCCTGGGCGTTTCTCTGTTATTTTCCTTTCTGAACAAGCTTTCATTAGATTTGCAAACTTTTGAGGCCCTGCAAATAAGTAGATTGTTCCCTGCGAACAAATGGGAAGGAAAAAATCTAACAAACAATATGCTAATCGAAATTTTTTTTGTGAAATTGGTTAAGATTTTCTTGTAAATAATTTTTGGGAAGGAATAGGAAACAAGTGTTTACGTCTAGAGTTAAGAACATAAAAATACAATAGCCTAATAAGTACTGATAAATATAGTGTGACGGACCTTTTCCCCCCTTGATAGAATCTGCTTAATTTTAGATAAGGAGCAAGTTATTGCTCGTATCTTAAGTGATTGGATAGGTCACTATTTCTATCTGACCCGGAAAGACTATAGACGAATATAATACCTATTTACATCTTCACTAGTCCTTGCTAAAAGACTCTTCACAGCCTTGAAGATCTTTTGTCTTCGTAGTTTGGCGAACTTTCGTTCGTAAATTAACCTTGAAAATGGTATTGAACTGCTTAGCTAAATTAAAGTTGCAGGTTTGCACCTGATCTTTTGCCTTGTGGTATCCGATAAGGTGTAGAGCTGCAAAATGATGATGATGATGAAAGGACAGTCGCGAAATAATAACAGAAATCACCATTGGTTTAAAGTTAAATATGTATTTATTTCGGAGATAAAAAAATATGTATCAAAAATAATAACTTGGTTTGAACACACAACACTAAGAAAAATAAACATATAAAAATCAAAATGGAATCTAGCCAAGAATTGGGCATAGATTCGTTCAGTTAAGATTGCTTTCTAAAATTGCTTGAAAAACATACAAAAACATCTTTTATACCCTGAGAATCCAACAAAATTGTCAAGTCGGATTCTCGGGACACTTTTTCCTGATTGGTTAAATTACTATTTGGAACCAAATGGACCAATCAAATAAGTGGTCCATTTGCCCAAAATCTGCTGACTCAAGACTTCAAAAACTAAAACAAACGAATTAAAATCAAATTAAACTACTTAATGCAGAAAAGTATACAATGGGCAAGTGGAAACCAGAAAAGGTCAACACAAAAATATAATCTGGGTCAATCGGTACACAACGTACCGAGTGGCCCAGAAACTAAACATAATAGAGTCCGACACACGTACAGTATTAAACCCAAACATAATAAACGGCACTAAAAAAAAGCGAAAAGAAATACGATAGGGCCTGAAGAGTATCAATAGCATTGTAATAATTATCAAACAAAGTGAAATATCGACAACTTGATAAATTTTAAATTACTTTAAGGTTGTTTATAAACAGCCAATTTTCGAACTAATTGTTCCACATTTTATAGAGATAGCTGAATCAATTATTTGAAGTGTACTTTCACATTCTTCTTCTAAAAAAGACTGAAATAGAATAAAAAATACAAAAAAATATTTCATGAAAATAGAAATTCTATTCAAGATATTGCATATTCTGGTTTCAGTGGGATTTGGTTCCATTTTTCGAAACAAACAAAGTAACAACTGGACATTAAAGCAACTATTATGCAAATAGCAAGTATATGGAAACCTTTATCGAATAAACCAACAACAAAAATAGAGGATGATGAGGAACAATATTTGAAAGAAAATTACCATTCATATAAATATAAAACAAGAATATATACATACTTAGATTGGCAGCAAAATATAAAATAAAGAAGCATGCAATGATTACCAACTTCAACCAAGATTTTTTTTTGTGTTGGTGAGTTTGGGAAAAAATCCACATGCAGTGGACACTGATAGTGTAACAGCCCGACTGGGCTTGTTACAATACCCCCGCAAAACTTCCTCGTCTTACCAAATCCAGACTCCATCGGGGGCCAGGATCGCAGCAATAGCTGCCCTCTTGCTTCCACGATGTCTTTGGGTAGCGATGGTCCAGAGTCCTTCATGCCGCACACCGCCGGACAAAAGACTGACGAACCACGATGAGACCCACGGTACATCCCCGGTGAATCCTACTGTGGAACCGATGCAAAGTACCGGCCAAACAGGATGCAGACAGGATGGTAATGGGCCGGCATAATCCCACCGGCATACCCCATCCTCCCGGCAGATACTTCCCCAGAATAATGACACGTGACACACCAGTGTAGATTGATGTATAAAAGATAATTTATTCAACATAAATTAACACTTACTATTTAATACAAAAATCTGCAGGGCAGGATGCCGTGCAGATTTTGTTGATTTTTGTACAAAGATTCATGATCCAAACAAAGGAACTTAATGATGATGTGGCATCCAGGGCGCCATCTTGGAATCCTCCCACATCCAGCACAGAGAACACATCTTCACAACTTCAGGGTCTAACTACAATGTCCCTTCTTAATGGCTGCCTTGCCATTAAGTACCCCCAAGGTTGCTCCACCCGAGGTTTGACAGTGACCCTACCTGGAGTTCATGTCGTCTGCCGGGCTGCCTACTATAGCAGCCTGGCAGATGACATCAGGATTCAGTCTTGCTCCTCCTAATTAAAGAAGGAGCAAAACTGGGTCATGACAATAGTACAGGTTGAATCAATCCTAGGAAGGAAGTATTTATTTTAACACATGTATACAACTATACATTTCCTAAAAAAACTACATTTTCAACAGGTATTAATTGTAACGAACCACCTTTGGGGGTGTATAGAATATACCAAAAAGCGATTGGCTAAGCCGCTTATTCTATCCTGGTTCGGGAGGACGAGAACAAATTAATCCCTTTCCTTTTCCTCACAAGTTCCGCCTTAAGAACTTTTAGTTTTAAGGATCTTTTCGCTGTCTGTTGCACCTCGGACTTTTGCTCGATTAAAAGCTGGTTGATCATGTTGTCCTCTGTAGTCTCATCTAGTATTGATGATCCAGGTTTACACCTGGGTTGGCAGTTCTAGATGAGAAAATGTTTAAGTCCTTTGTTTGGTTGAATAAAAATAAAATAAAACAATTCACCCATTTTTTGCTCATAACAATCATTTATTTTCATAATGTACTGAATTTGGCCACAATTGGGCATGGATTCATTCTGAGAGTAATCAATTCAAAAAGTGCTTAAATTACATACAAACACACGGCATTTTATACCCAAAAAGAGGATACTGAGAACACTTTCTCAGAGCCCTCTGATTGGCTATAAACAAAAGTAAAAACCAAACTAGCCAATCAACATAATTGACCAGTGGTCACCAAAATATTAAAAATGATTCATCCCTAATTAAAACCAATATTCAATAGAAAAATGCAACCCCATAGACTTAAATGCTACTGCTTACAAGGATGATCTCTTTGTATTAAGGGGTGGGACTCACAGGAAAAAAAGCCCAAGCCCCGTGGTGTGACCCAAAGCAGGATATTGGCATCATCAGCTGTGTAGAACTAGGTCAACCTTCTGTACAATAGTACAGAGAAATGACAAGTTCCATGCCATTTCAAGAAAAACAAATGAGCCAAGATTGCTAATGAGCTTATTTTACCACGGTACTAGGAATGTTATAAACATTTATTTTTTGAAAAATTGTAGTAACTATGCTTATATAGATAACAATACTTTGTTGCAGTTACTAGTCGCCCATGAGACTGAGTACAATATTTTGCTGCTGAATGAAAGAAGAAAAAAAAACTGCACAATTGTTACATATCAATTACATTCAAACTCTGGTGCTAAAGTGTGACAACATTTCAGGTACTAATGTTAGGTGTTCAAAAATAAATCATAATACACCACAAACACCTAACATTAATTTATACATATACACAAAAAACAGAATTTAAAATAAATACAAACATAAAAAGGAAAAAATAAAAAGAGGAATAGAAATAATAATAATAATAATAATAATAATAATAATAATAATGTTAATAATAATATTAATAATGTTTAAAAGAACTTGTGAATGAAAACAGGTGTTTAACTAAAAAGGTAATGTGACACCTGAGAAAGATTAGACGATAGAGAAGAAGAAAGTTTAAAATGTAAACAAGTGTCATAACAGGTGTGTCGTATGTAAAAGCTAAAAGGTGTAATATAACACCTTAAGTGAATAGAAAGAAGAAAAGTTAAAAGGTGTAATATAACACCTTAAGTGAAACAATAAGAATAGAAAGAAGAAATAATTAACTACAATAGGCATACACATCACACATTAACAAAATATCATACGGTGACTAGGCTGGGGGGGGTGTGTGAAAATAATAAGATCACAAAAATAATTTATGAGATTTGCTGTCACAATAAGAGGAAATGTTAAAATGGCCTGTCAATCATAATAAGATATATTATTCTATCATTACTTTTAAAGCAAACTAACACTTAAAATTAACCTTTTATAAGAAAGGTCACACCTGTGTTTACATTTAATGTAAATATTCTCAACACCTGATGTCATGTTAGTGTTTCCTGTCAATCACAATATTTTCACTTGTCAATCATAAGGTTGACCAATTAAATGATTGAATAATCAACCCAAGTTGACCAATTAGAGACTAGAATAGACTGAAAATCTTCAATTTTAGTCAGTTCATTTTAGATTTTAGACCAGAGTGTGGCAGACTCTCAAAGAGAGTGTAGGGCTCTCAATGAGTTTTCAGGCAGAGTGTCTACAGCTACTGAAGGTGAAGCTTAGAGGTTTGAGGGTATAGTGGGAAGAAGGGAAATCAGGATAGGAACTAAATTTACATCTAATATACTAGATTCCAATGGGAACCTAGTATATTAGTTGTTTCACTCAACACTTAGAAAATTTGTGTAGTATAATTTTGGTTTTGTACTTTAAAATATTTTTGGAGTCTACACAATTTAACATAGTATATTTTGGTTTGGTACTTTAAAATATTTTTGGAGTCTACACAATTTAACATACTCTAATTTTGGTTTTGTACTTTAAAATATTTTGGAGTCTACACAATTTAACATAGTATAATTTTGGGTTTGTACTTTAAAATATTTCTGGAGTCTACACCATCTAATACACTCTAATTTTTGGTTTTGTACTTTAAAATATTTCTGGAGTCTACACAATTTAATACACTCTAATTTTTGGGTTTGTACTTTAAAATATTTCTGGAGTCTACACAAGTTAATACACTCTAATTTTTGGTTTGGTACTTTAAAATATTTTTGAGTCTACACAATTTAACACATACTCTAATTTTGGTTCTGTACTTTAAAATTTTATACAGTCTAAACTGTTCAACACAAAATTAATTTTGGTTTGGTACTTCACAATTATTTGTTGGTTCATTGGTAATTCATAATAAATTGTGAGCAAACTTCTTTTGTGTGTAGTGATCTTCAATTAAGTGTGCGTTCGTGTGTGAAAAAAGCAAAAACAACAAATCGACTAATCAACCCCAAAAATCAACTGGACATCTATCGCCTCTACAACGAAGGTAGGAAAACCTTTATTTATATATATATATAAGGCCAATAAAATAGTCAACTGGGTCACATAAGGGGGCACAATTCAAAATAGAAGAAGGCAAGGATAGTTGTTCCCTTTATGGGCAAATTGCCTGGGAACAGAACCAATCTGTTAGCCAAACTCATTCCCCTTTCTTTCAATTTCACATGATTAACACAGGGCCATAGGGTGGGGCTAAATATAACACTAATGATCTTTTATGAAAACCTGACATAAACACTAATTAGAATAGTTCAGGGTTTTAAAAGTATTTTATGCTGCTGTTATTCAACTTTTTTAAAATTTCTTTATAAAACAGCTGATAAAAATGGCTGTTCTTACCTGAAATTTACAGAGTGATGTAATTGAGCAATGTTTTCTACAATTATTATGTTTTAAATTCTTATGCTATGTTAGAAATGATTCACAGTGAATATTTTAAGTTTGTGATGAATGCAATATTTTATTTTATAAAAGTTTTGCAAGGTCATTTAAATAATAAGAAACAATTTAATATTGATTAACAATTTATTACCAGCAAATACTTTTCACAATTGTTAGTTGCTTATTGAATAAATATATCTTAAAATTATACAGTTGCAATGCATCAACAAAATATTTTATGAAAACACTTCTTTGAGAATAAAAAAAAATGTTACAATATATAGATTGATTTTTTGTTTTGTTCAAATGGAGACCATGTGTTTTGATGATCCCCATCACCTACTCTCCCCCTTAGAGGTGGGCAATCACTCAAAACATGCAGGCAATTTCATCCCGTATTGTTCTATTACTCATTGGGATAGGCATAAAAGGGGTGCTCATGTGATTGTCCCCAAAGGTCACTTTAGAATAGGTCCTGATGGTTCTTTACAGTCTTTGGAACTTTTTTATATCAGTTTTAGTTATCTGTAGGTTGGAACATTGGGTTTTCCAAACTCCGGCCTTCTCACTCAAGGTAATCTTGTACTGGGGCATCACTATTGGAGAATGTGCCCAATGGTGATGCTCTGGAGAATTCCCCAGTCATATTCAACTCAATACAATTTTCACATCAATTCGAGATAGGAAATAGGAGATACATGTATTTGAATAGTGAACTAAAAGCAATAGGAGATACATGTATTTGAATAGTGAACTAAAAGCAATAGGAGATACATGTATTTGAATAGTGAACTAAAAGCAATAGGAGATACATGTATTTGAATAGTGAACTAAAAGCAATAGGAAATACATGTATTTGAATAGTGAACTAAAAGCAATAGGAAATACATGTATTTGAATAGTGAACTAAAAGCAATAGGAAATACATGTATTTGAATAGTGAACTAAAAGCAATAGGAAATACATGTATTTGAATAGTGAACTAAAAGCAATAGGAAATACATGTATTTGAATAGTGAACTAAAAGCAATAGGAAATACATGTATTTGAATAGTGAACTAAAAGCAATAGGAAATACATGTATTTGAATAGTGAACTAAAAGCAATAGGAAATACATGTATTTGAATAGTGAACTAAAAGCAATAGGAAATACATGTATTTGAATAGTGAACTAAAAGCAATAGGAAATACATGTATTTGAATAGTGAACTAAAAGCAATAGGAAATACATGTATTTGAATAGTGAACTAAAAGCAATAGGAAATACATGTATTTGAATAGTGAACTAAAAGCAATAGGAAATACATGTATTTGAATAGTGAACTAAAAGCAATAGGAAATACATGTATTTGAATAGTGAAGTAAAAGAAATTTGAATTTGAATTTGAAAAATTACTCTGCAAGCAGCCATAAAGGCCTATGGCAGAGGGACAAGAGTCCAAGTGCAGCATAGAAAATGCATTGTCAAAACCAGAAAATATAAAACCCTAATGATATAAACCCAACAACAATTTCAATATTTTTTAATGCTGCAAATATATGCATTGTCAAAACAAAACAAAATTATGACTCCCATAAAATACGTTTTTCCTGCACAAAATCCCCAGCAAGCTCCCCAGCAAGCGAGTTCCATTGTCGAATCGCCCTCGGGACAAATGACCAGTAATAAGAATCTGTTCGTGCAAAAATCTCTCCAACTTTGTTGGAGTGGTCACCCCTACCCAAATATAATGCCCTGCAAAGTTTACTTGAAGTAGGTTTAGGGCAAGAGCCTTCTAGCATTCGATTAAAGATATTAAGACTAAAATCTGAACGTCTTGCAAGTAAACTATCCCAACCAAGCTCTGAAAGCATTTTAGTTACACTGTCGGCATATCCATATTTACCACAAACAAACCTAGCAGCCCTGCATTGGACCATTTCTATAGAGTGAGCTAGGTCCTCAGTGTGGGGATTCCACACGGAGCTGCAGTATTCTAGATTGGGACGTACTAATGATTGATATGCTATACATTTTACCTCCCTGGGACACCTTCTTAGAACGCGTTGACTAAACCTAAGCATCTGCATAGACTTGGAAATAATCTGTTCGACATGCAGCTTCCAAGAAAGTTTAGCTGTAATCGTTACCCCCAAATATTTATAAGAATCTACGTTATTAAGTGGAATGGCCCCTATTCTATATGGAAATATTGGATTCTTTCCCCTAGCTACCCTCATTACACAACATTTTCCCTTATTAAGTTGAAGTTGCCATTTAGAACACCATGCCTCTATTGCTTTCAAGTCACTATCAATAATATGGCAATCATTGTCAGAGGTAACCTCACGATAAATTATTGTATCATCTGCAAATAGCCGGCAATTGCTGCTAACTTGACTGCTGAGGTCATTGATATACAAAAGAAACAGAAGTGGACCCAACACACTACCCTGAGGAACCCCTGATGTAACCCCTATCCAGTCAGATTCAGACCCACCTGCAACAACCCTTTGTTTCCTATCACTCAAAAAAGAATGCACCCATTTATACACCTGTTCACCCAATCCATACCCACTAATTTTTGTCATTAGTTTTGAGTGAGAAACTGTGTCAAATGCCTTGCAGAGATCAAGAAAAACCAAATCTATCTGACTGCCTTTGTCTAAAATTTTCTGAAGGTCATCAACTAAAAGAATAAGCTGGGTTTCACATGAACGCCCCCTAAGAAACCCATGCTGGTTATCACACAAAAGATTGTTTTCCATAAGAAAATTCATTGAGGAGGAATATATAATATGTTCAAGGACCTTGCAAACTATCGAGGTTAAAGACACGGGTCTGTAATTAGTTACCTGAGACTTGTCTCCTGATTTAAAAATTGGACTAACATTAGCTAATTTCCACATATCTGGTACAATACCTACATCTAAACTCTGTTGAAAAATTAACTGAAGGTATGGACCCAACTCTTGTGCAAGATTTTTTAAAATGATAGCATACATCCCATCTGGACCACAGGTTTTATTTGAGTCTAATTTTAGAAGTTGCTTGACTATCCCATCTGCAGTTATTACAATTTGATCCATACAAAGAGATGTTGAAGGAAAACCCTCATGTGGTATGCCATCATCAATTGTGAAGAAATTGTATTGTTCATTTAATAAGGTAGCTTTCCCTACTGGATCTGAAACAAGCTTCCCATTTGTGTCAACCAGAGAAGGAATAGGTTCTCTACTTCGCCTAGAGTTCTTGATGTAACGCCAAAATAATTTTGGGTCCGTTTTTAACCATTCTCCAAGCGTTTCTGTTTTAAAATTATCATGAGCTAACAAGATTTCCCGTTTCGCTGCTGTGCGTGCAATACGAAATTCATTGCAATTCACTAATTTTGGGTGATTTCTAGCCCTATTCCTCCATAAGCGTTGCTTACGAAGAGCCCTTTTAACTTTGCTAATGTACCATACTGGTGTGGCACAGTCTCTAACTACCTTGGTTGGAATAAAGGAGGAAGACCCACTTAAAATTAAACTATGAAATCGTGGCCAATTCAAATTCATATTTTGAGGATGAAAACATTCTTTAAATTTATGAAAATTATCTATCAAATGTGACTTAAAATTTGTTAAAAAGAAACACCACTATTTTAACCTCAGAAATTTTTTCCACACATGCATTAACACCACATAAGACAATCTGATGATCACTAATTCCCCCTGATACCCTAACATTGGATAATAACTCCGGACTATTAGTCAGTACTACATCAAGAATTTTGTCATTTCTGGTTGGTTTAGTTACAACCTGTTCCATAGAATAAGTATTCATACTATCTAAAAATGAAACTGCTAATGGCTTGTCACTGCCACTGATCACCGTATGCATTTCCAGGTGATGTTTGGAAAATTTACATCACCTCCTAAAATAATGATTGGGCTATGGTATTTACGATGAAGAGTGTCCAAAGAAGTTCTTACACTAGTGACATCTGCTATGGAGGATCCCAGTGGCCGATAAAAACACCTTTTTACCATTCTTTAGCCTTAAACTACAACATACTATTTCACAGTCTGTTTCAAAACTTGTTTCCCTGCAACTATGAAATATTTGTGAAATAGCTATGAAAACCCCACCTCCAGAACGACCAACCCTGTCTCTATGGTACACTGTGAAACCGTCTGAAAATATTTCCCCATTATTAACAGTATCATCAAGCCATGACTCTGTACCAAGAATTATATCAAACCAGTCTCCTCAACTGTCGCAATGAACTCAGGAACTTTGTTTCGTAGACTCCTACAGTTAACTACCATAACCTTTACATGTGAAGGTATAGCTGAAGTGTGTTTTCCTAAATGATTTCCTTCCTGGACAGTGTTTGAAGAAATAATACCTGAAACAAAGGAACTATTGCTCCCAGCAACAAGCTGTGGAGCATTCATATTAGTATCAACCCCCCCTAAAGCATTTGCACCTAAACCCCAAAACCTTACCCTAAAAAATGCTTAACAAAATCACCTATCTTTTTACCCACAATCCTAACAGCCCTGTAATTAAAATGAACCCCATCCTTACTCCAGGAACCCCCAAAATTGAGCATAGCTGCCCTCCAGTCTATTACCTGGGCCCCCACCTTACTACATGCTTCAATTAATCTATCATTTACATAACGTGCCTTAAGAGTAACTATATCACCCCTATCCCACCTCTCAGGAATAGCACTAACTTTAACAGTAACTCCAGCCCTACAACATAAAGTATGCTTTACTAAGTCCGCTAGCCCATCTAAAACTTCCCCTCCAAACTGTCTACACACATCATTAGCCCCCACTTGCAGAACAACTAAGACCTCTTCTGCTTTTTCCCCACATATCATTCTCTTGATTCGTTCCTTAACATCTTTAATCTGAGCCCCTGGTAAACAAGCTACACTTACTTTTCCTCTATCTTCACCCACCACCCACTTATCAAGCCTTTTGACATTACTATCACCTACAAAAATTACTGATCTGCTCTGCACCCTTTCCAAAATAACCCCACCCTCATTTCTTTCCTCAGCCTTACTGACATTCTTCTTACCCTTATTAACACCCTTCTTACCCTTACTAATACCTTGCTTCTTACCCTTGCTAACACCCTCCTGAGCTGCATTTACATTCCCTACACTTGCTTTCTTATACTTCCCAGACCCCTTGTACCTCTGCTCTACATTTACACTTTCTACTACCTCCACAGATCCCACTGATAATTCCCTAAAAACATTAAACCTGTTCTTTACTGGAGTACATTCTGAAGCTAAAGCTGGCCTAACCTTTCTTCTCTTTTTCTAAAACAACTCCCCAACCTACTACACCCCCAGTATTATGCTCAAGGGGTGTAGCAAAAGGCACAGATTCCCTGCTGTGGGAAGGGCCTGCCTGTGACTCAAACACAGCCAGCCTCTCCCTCAGCCAAGCCACCTCTACCTCAAGCTGCACCACCTTCTCCCTCAACTCATCTTCAACACCCTTCCCAGACTCAACCTGTTTCCCAGACTCTACCTGCTTCCCAACCTTAACTCTCCTAACAGTTTCAACTAGTTTCCCAACCTGAACTTGCCTCCCAGACCTAGTATTAACCATTCTAACTTTCTAACAAAATTTAGTTCCTAAAAACTCTGAAATAAAAGCTAGATTCAAAATAAAATGGCAATAAAAGAAATTTATGAAGTTTGATTTGTACTTATCTAGTATGGCTTCTCCAAACAGAAATCCAGTATGGCGTCTTCAATGCAAAACAATGAGAAATTAGCGTTTTTGGCAAAATGTTGATCTCTCTCAAACCAATGTTCAGATTTTTAATCTGATTTCACCAGCGTGTTCAGCAGGCAAAAACCTACAAGATTATCTACTTGGATGTCAGGAGTGAGTTAGTTTAAATGGCCAAAACCGAAAGCAAAGGGGGAGAAAAAAAACAACTAAAAACGTGGTTTCCAAGATGGCGGCAAACAAAGAAAATTTTCAAGGCTAAATGGCGTTTTTAGTAAAAACGTTACAGCTTAAAAACTACTTGACTAATTTTAAAACCGATTGCTGCAATGTGTTCAGTACACTTAGTTCTATTTAAATCACTTAAGATTAAACTTGACTGGAAAGATTAAATTAAGAAAATAGCCCAAAAACCGGGAGCAAAATCTTTATGCTACAACACTAACACTAGCACCATGGTACAGCGTAGGGCTGCAAGATTTGTGAAAGAAAGATATATGTATACCGACAGTGTATCGTCAATGCTCCAGGAACTACAATGGGAATCATTAACAGCCAGAAGAAATGAGCAAAGCCTTGCCCTATTCGGACGGTTGCTGACTGATGATAACATTGCTCTGCTCAATGGCTTATTAACTAGAAATCCCCATAAGGGTAGACAAGGCCATTCAAAGGCCATCAATGAATTAACTTCTAGAACTGATGCATATTTCTGGTCTTTTTTTTCAAATGTTATTCGACTATGGAATTCTCTTCCAGTAGATAGCCCTTTGTTAGGACAATTTCAATTTAACAATGATGTCCTATTCTGTTTAAATGACAGTAGTTTATGAATGGCAGCAATCCCCCCTGCCACATGGCTTTCGAGCTGATTGCAGGTGTACTGAGTTGAATTGAATTGAACGCTTGTTAATAAAAAAATGTTTAACTTAAAATAATAATATAATTAAAATACCCAATTCAAATTATTTGATAATTTTACTTTGAAATAAAACCAAATTTATTGTAGAATTTAAAAAAACCCTACAAATTAGCCTCTGCCTACATTAAAACAGTTTTAACTAGATGTATTTGCTCATTAAGAAAATCAAGGCACTGATTTATTTCTGAAAAATGCGTTTATCATATTATAGAACATTCTTGTTGGTAACTTGAACGTTGGGTCTTCGAGATGTGCCTCTATCTTCTTGTAAAGGTTGAAAATGTATTTTTCATAATGATCTTGTAAGTTGAGCTCAGAGTACACGTCTTTGACTCTTTGAATACATTCAGAAGTACTTTTCCCATAGTTTTTCTGGAAAACAAAATTTCTTTTTAGAGAAATGCTACTATATGCCATAAAGTATTATTTACAAAGTGACCTTTAGTCTCACCTCTAAGATTTCAATTTGCCGAGCATTGCTAATCTGCAATGCATATACAACCAACCATGAGCAAACACCATTCTGAATATCTGAACCATCTTTTCTTACTATTGTTGAATCTTCAAACACATCCGCCATGTCATTCTGTTAGCCATACCATACACAGATTATTTTAGCATATCATTTTTTTCATTAAGTGTAATTCTAACCTTTATTTGATGTAGTTGACCTACAAGTGAAAGGACATCTTTCGTCTGCTTATAAATAATAGGATCTGTAATACCATTCTTCGTTTCAAAATAAAAGTAGAAAACTGATTAAGATGAAAGCCTTCAAATTGTGGCTTTACAAAAGTTTGAATTTAAAACAATACACTACACAGTGTGTTCCAGAACAAATGCTTTTGTCAAGTGTACACTCTGGCACAAAACCCAAAATTAATAAATTAAAAAGAAATAGCTTTTAGATAGAAAAAGCAATCATTTAAAAGTTGTGGGTATTAAAAATAATCCAAACAACGCAATTGTCACCAATCAAAATCATTTTAAGAAATTTAAAATAGTAAATACATAAAAACAAACTGTAAACGGCGTTGATTAATAACATATTGATAAAAGTATGTTATTAGGAAACAATTTTGAAACCAAGTTACAGTATTTTAATTAAGAGGTGGGATGAATCCTAAATTTTTTTGAATTTGAATCCGAATCGTACAAGGTTCTCGAATCTTTCAAATCCATCATATAAGAATACTTCATTATTCATTAAAAAGATACAAATAAATGAAATAATACAATATTAAATATTAAATTATTAATAATAAAAAGTGCAAACGCTTCTATTGGACGTCAATGAAGTTAAAACTAATTTTAAGAAAGGTTTTGAGTTTTTTTTAGAGGTTAGGATTCGAAAGATTCGAAAAAAGTGCAAAGATTCAAGTTTTCGAATATTTTTCAAGATTTCAAGTATTCGAATGTCCCATCCCTAATTTTAATATGTAACTGCAGTGTTTGTTTTTCTGTACTCTTTTTTTATGAATTGTTTAATTTGTCTCATGGAAGCAGTTTCCTCAAGATTTCATAAAATGAAGCAACTTTTAATTTTTTTCTAGATCGCTCGATATTAGTTTTAATTTTTTAAGTAAATTTTGATATCTTGTTAACCAACAAACCTGTAACTGTGACAATTTCTATAGATCTTATAACTTGACACATCAGTAATATTATCTGTGTACATGGTTTACCTCATAAGTGTCAAACAGTGGTTCTCAACCAGGGAAGAATTTGGACCACTATTCAGCAAAATGTAGTGTTTTTTAATTTAATCGGCAATATTCATTAGTTTATTGAATGTCCCAGATTAAAATCGATTCTTAAACATGCATATGCAGCATTGTTTTCATTTGCAAAATAAAATTATTATTTAAAGTTTTAAACTTTTAAAAGACAAGAAAGTGCTCCAAGAAATTGTGTTATAATATAAACTAATGAATGTTTTTCTCGTCAAGTGCCGGGTTTTGGGGATGGCAAGGTCGTGCACCACACAAAGGCGGGGAGCAGGATGGGGCAGTAAGCCAGTTTTGGTGCGCCGAAAGCGCCCCTCTAAAAATTCTTTTATATTATAATATCCCAGGTCTGTGTGTGTGTGTGTGTGTGGAGTAACAAAAACCATTGAAGCACGTCGGAATTTATATAAATTTGAATAAATGAACCGTTTTTTTTTCTCAAGGTCAACTATATGTTGATCTCTTCCTTTGGAAAGTGTAGAAGGCCAGGGGGGGGAGAGAGAGAGAGAAAAGTGGGAGGGGGTGAGGGGAAAAGTTTGGAAAGTGTAGAAGGGAGAGAGAATAAGAGAAAAGTGGGAGGGGGTGACTGAAATTGAAATGAAATGAGTAAAAAAAGGAAAAAACGACGCGCATGCGCACAATTGCCTGTGAATTTTGCTCCCGTCATTTATGACGGGTTACCCCACTAGTTCTTTTATATTATGTTTATTGTGTAAAAACCTTTTCACCTTGTGAACAGACCTCAACTTTTGTCCAGGTCTCTACTATGTCACAAAATAGACTTTCCAGTTTAGGAACTCTATCCATTGAAAATGAAATCGCCAAAAAATCTCGACTTTTCTGCTCTAATTAAAGATTCCGCCGGTAAAAAGGGTACAACGGCCAACTTTTATTCTTCAGGAAAGGGGGAATTATATTCTGAACAATGATGCAAGAGGGGAATGGAGCAAAAAATGTTGAGAACCACTGGTCTAAAAGACATCTGTTCTCAGACCTACTGTATAAATCTGGTGAAAACAATATTACTCAAAAGTATGCAGTTACCACAAGCAATGCCAGTTTAATAGCATAAATATAAGAGGAAGCTGACTTGTATTCAACACTTTTCATGTAATTTTCCATGGTGAAAAACTTTCCAAATGATAATTTGGAATCCTTAAATCTTAAAAAGAGGTCCATTGTTACACCAGTGAAACTGCCCAACATACCCTGTTTTAAAAAAATGAATCAAAAATTAGTCAAAACAAGATACAATTGATAAACTTCAAGAGGATCCACAACATGAAGGCGAAAATTCATTTCTACACTTGTGGCCATTATTTGGCCTGGTGCATTAAATGCACCAGGCCAAATAATCGCCACAAGTGTAGTTTGTGATGAACAGCACTTTTTTTCCTAAGTCTAAGTCCACGTCTTGCTATTACTGGGGGTTGTATGGGTAGGTTTTCAACCGGGAGTACGGGTTCTACTGCTTTTACTGTGCTACACAGGCCAAAACATCCACATTGGTCTGGCGACGTGTCCGCCGTTTTCTCGTCTTACACAGTCGACATTGACAAGGAAGTCAGTGGTTCACCCCAGCATTACCACTCCCAACCCTAACATGAAGTCTAAGATGGTACATAACCATCAGTGAAGTTCAAGAGTTTTTGAACGGTCAGTTGAACCGTGACAATGGAAGGTTTACTAATTTTGATAGAAAGTGTAGGCCTACTGTAGATAAATTATCTACAGTAGGAAAACAAATCAATGAATCCACTGACAGCCCCAAGGAAGTCAGGACTGGTTAGGAAGGGGTACTAGAAAATGGTAATCTTCCCTCTCCCTTCCTACCTTCTCTGTTGCTTCTATGTATATGAGCAACTAGAGAAAAGAGGATTGCACAATTGTCAAAACATTAGCCTATTCATAAATTTAGACTAATGTCTAATTTATAATTCTTGTGATTATTTTGGATGAGTTTAACTTGTATTTCATGATGATCCCCTGACATAGCTAGCAGATGGTGAAGGGGGGGGGGGGTAGAATTTCATCCTCTTCAGAATGCAACATCTTCAATCCATCGCCATCCTCTACTTAGGAGAACTAAGTAGCAACCGTGTACGGTTGCGGTTTTGGGCATTAAGTTAAAAAAAATTCCTACAAAAAAGTGTTTAGCCAATGGCAATGAGTTCTACACTGCATGACATTTCCTTCGTTTTCTTTCTAAAGCGTGGCTTACATGATGCTTCTTTCACTCACTACTAGCATGCTAGCTATGGGGAAATTTTTATGTGTAAGTTTATGTGACCAAAAAATTAGATATATGAAAATTGTTTTAACTGATTAGCACCCCGGTAATTTGAAAAGCACAAGGATTCAAAAAATTTTAAAATTAGAAAAAATAGGTCAAAAACCAAGTCTATAGACATGGCTTCTTTCAAAAAACGGCCAAAAGTCGAAAAATATGTAAATGCTCTAAAAGCTCCAAATATACCTCAGGAGTGCTCAACTGACCCCAGTGATCTCAAAAAAGCACGGAAAAGCACAAGGATTTAAGAATTTTTAAAATTCGAAAAAATAGGTCAAATTTGTGAGTAACCTATAGAGAGTTAAGGGGCGTTGACAGTAATGTAGTCTCCAGGCAAAAAATTCCTGATTGCAGCACTGCCAGATAGTCCAGTAGCTTGGTGCAAAAAAGGGGTGTATTGTGCACATTGTGATAAAAGCACAAAACTTGGCAGATATGAAGAACAATGTAAAAGACTTGATTTCAGATATGGAGGCACTTCGGCAAGACGCCATTTTGGCGGCCATCTTGAAAAATGGCTGACTTTCGTTTTTTCTTAATATCTTACTAACCACAAGCCCAATTGATGTGCGGATTGTTTCTAAAGATGTATGACAGTACACTGCACTTATTCGATGTCTTACATAATTAACATAAAACGTTCAGATGTTTAGATATTATGACTTTTTTGGAGAACTTCATTAAAAAGTGTGTATTTCACTTTATACAGGGTCCGGCAATAGGTACTGACGCATTTGTGAGCGCTGTGGTGGGAAACTAAGTGGGGACAGTATATTGTGCAATAAATTTAATATGTTATAAAGATACAGTAGCCATGAATTATTGGCCTGTGCAGCAACGAATTTTTTGTGTTACGGGTGTTCATTCGAACGGGAAGCATAATCGAGGTTTATGACACTTTTAAGACGAATCTTTCCTGGACGAGTCGTATCTCGAAATGGTGATGTTAATTGGCCGGCAAGATCTCCGGATTTGACGTGCTGCGAATTTTTCTTATGGGGATATCTGAAGTCCAAAGTGTTTGTTGACAGGCCCCACACATTACAGGAGTTGAGAAACAACATAACCAACGAAATTAGAGCGATCGGCCCAGATGTATTGCACTGTGTTAGACATTTGTCTAACATAATTTTTAAAAAATAAGCATATTTGAAAACTGCATTATGTATAGAATAAATATGTTCCATTTTAATCTCTGTGTTTCTATTACTAAGCTGACAATCACACTATAAAAACTGTCAATACCTACTGCCGGACCCTTTATTATCTTAAGCAATACAGATGTGTGACTTTAACATTAAATGTAACTTTAAGACACATTCATTGTGAACATTTTTATTATTCAAACGTTAAGATTGGCCAATTATTTCATGAGTTACAGCAATTTTATTAATGCTGTATCAATTTGAATGAATGTGTGTAACCTTTCCTATGCTGCTTTAGCTAACATTTTACATGCACAAAAATTATTTCATGGAAGTCCGTTTATTTGCTGGTTGATTGGTTAGGATTTCAACTTAATTTATCTAATCTGGGTATAGGCTATCTGTCATTTTCTCGACCATAGTGCTAAAATCGCTGACTTTTTCTAAATATATTGGGAAATAAAACTCCAATTAGTGTGCACATTGTTTTGAAATATGCATAACATGCTAATGAACATATTTGATGTGATACAAGATTAGCCTAGATTATCCACATTTTGAAGTATAATTACTTCTTTGAGAACTTTATTTGAAAATGGTGTATTTTGCTGTATGTTTTTATATACAATGCAGATAGTTAACTTCAGCATCACATGCAACTTGCCTCAATCATTATAAACATTTTTATATCTATTCCAGCCCCAATGGCTGAATGGAGATAGCCTCTGCTCATGGTGCTGGAGGTCCTATTTTTGAATCTCAGTCTAGGTATGGTTGTTGTTTCTGTCATAATTTGTCAATCACTGCAGAGTTGATGTTCAGCAGGGCAGGCAGTCATGAAACACATTTTGCCAAATCAGACTTATGCCTCATCTTACATTATTATTCATTATCTTCATTGTTTGACTGTTCTCTGCATGGTGCAGGATGTCCAGAAAAAAAGAAAATAATACAAATGGTATCTAAGACATTGCATTTTTTTTTTGTCACACAGTTAAGCAAATACATTGTGTCAGTGCACTGGCAACCACAAAGACACACTGCAGTGAACTTTGGCTCAGCAGGTCAACATTTGCATTTGTGACAAATGCAGATTATTTTACAACTGATGTGGATGAGTTCATAGACATGTTTGCTCACTTCTGGAAAAGTGGTCCAGTTTGGCTCATATAGTCTGTTTTAGATTCCATCTGCACTGAAGAAGAAATTGTAATGTAGGCTCTGGATGCATTGTATAAGCCTAGACAAATCCAAATTGGAAAATTGTTTTTTCACATGTAAAAAGTGCAGCATGTGATGGTTGAATGTTTTCCAGAGTAGGTCTACAACTTTTTTGTAAAGAGCTTTTTTCTTGCTTAATTTATATCAAAACATCTGCTTGTTTTATCATAAATGAAAATAACATTTGTATGATGTTGAAGTTTTGATCAAAAGAAGCAGTTCTTGCAGAGTTAATGTAATGTTAATGTTAAGTAAATTGGTACTGCTTTTTCCATGTCAAGCAAATGCCAGCACTGTTAGATACAGTACAAGTATGGAATATATGTAAGGCCAGTGGTTTTTTTTTTCTAAGCAAACGTGTTTTATTATGAGTGGCACAATATTGTAATTTATTTCAGGCCACAAATGCTATAGATAATTTGAATTATTTAAATCTTTGGACTGTCATAACTGCAAAAATACCTAATAAGGTATCAGTGTCCACAGTCAATATGCATGCTAAGTGCTGAGCTAACGTACACTGCAGTGTGTTATTGTTGTGGCCAGTGCATTGACTTAATGTACATGCTTAACAGTATAAAATTATGAAAATGTAATATCTTAAGTAATGTTTGTACTAATCTCTCCTTTTTTCCCTGGACCACATCCCACACTGAATGGGGATGGGCAAATGACGACGATGATGATGATGATGAAATATACAACATGAGTCGGATTTGGCAGAATTTGTTTTACGACCGGCTGCCTAACATTAACTCTTCATTGGCTGAGAAATTATGAAACAAAAACACAACAATCCCTAAGTCAGGATTTGAAGCCAGACCCTAAGCACGATAAGCTGAAGCTATCTCCACTCAGCCACTGGTGCTGTAATAAACAAAACTAAATGTTTTTATTTGCATTGCATCTAAAAAACATACAGCAAAAATACACCATGTTTTAATAAAGGTCTCAAAAGAAGTCATTGTACTTCAAAATATAGATGATTTAGGCTAATTATGTATCCCATCAAATATGTACATTAGCATGTCATGCATACTTCAAGACAAGGTGCACATAAATTGAGAAAAAAGTCAGCGATTTTAGCGATATGGCCAAGAAAATGACAGATAGCCTATACCCAGATTTGATAAATTAAGTTGAAATCCTAACCAATCAACCTGCAGATAAAAGGGACTTCCATGAAATAATTTTTTGTACATGTAAAATGCAGCTAAAGCAGCATAGGAAAGGTTACACACGTTCATTCAAATGTCACATTTCCTTGATACAGCATTACTAAAATTGCTGTAACTCAGGAAATAACTGGCCAATCTTAACATTTAAATTATAAAAATGTTCAAATTGAATGTGTCTTAAATTTACATGTAATGTTAAAATCACGCATGTGTACAGCTTAAGATGATATAAAGTGAAATACACAATTTTTTAATGAAGTTCTCCAAAAATGTCATAATATCTAAACATGTGGATGTTATATAAATTTGTATGATAGTACACTGCACATATTTGATGTCATACATAATTAACAGAGACAATTCGCACATCAATTGGGCTTGTGGTTCCGAAGATATTAAGAATAAATAAAAGTCAACCATTGTCCAAGATGGCCGCCAAAATGCCGTCATGCCGAAGTGCCTCCATATCTGAAAACAAGTCTTTTACATAGTTCTTCATATCTGCCAAGTTTGGTGCTTTTATCACAAAGTGCACAATCAACTCACCAAGCTACTGGACTAAGATATGTTACCATTGGTGCAAAAAAATGCCTTATCTGAAGTGGTATACCTTAACATAGGCACTATTCTAAGCAACACCCAGCACCCAATAGACAGCATGCTAGAATATAATGTCAGTGTATAATGCAAGACCGCCATTCTTCCTGTACTAATCCACCCTTTTTCTTGTCGAGGGCACCTTTATGAGAGTTTGCACAAGGGCACCTGATATCCACGCAGCAGCACTGTTCTCACTTGCACATCGAATGGTAACCATTCGATAGTCTAAAAAATATAAAAAATTACAAAATATAAAAAATTATAAAATATAAAAAAATTATAAAACATAAAACTAAATTCAATAACTTTAAAATGAAATACAAACAACTGAATACATAATTACTAAAAATTACAAATCACCTCATTAATGGTTTCCAATAACTGAATATAATACGGCTGCTTTGAAAAATATTTTTTCAAGAGTTGTATAATAACAAAATACATCAGATAAGTATCTGAAACAGACTGTATCCCAACATCATTCTGTAACATAAAATAACTTATAAATGCATTGTAATGACAAAAAAAATTAAAAATTTAGTTAACACTTTACAAACAACATAAAAAATATACACACACTATACCTATACAAGTACATATCTTACAAGCAGCTATCTTCTAAATGTTTGGCACTTCACTAAAACATCATTTGACCTAAAATATATGCTCTAATACCATTTTAACCTAAATGGCCTCTTGTCCTAAAACCAACATGCCTTAAAACTACATTTATTTAGCTCAAAACATTTGAAATAAATGACCTTGTGACCTAAAAAAAGATTTTACCTGAAGGGCATTTAACCTAAAGTTGCATTTGAAATAAAAAATGTTTGACCTAATAGGCATGACCTAAAACAACATATGACCTAAAAAAATAGTATCTAAACGAACATTTGAACTGAATAGGCATTTGACCTAACTAGCCATTTGACCTACAAAGAATATTTGACATAAAGACTCATTTGCAATAAATAAATGGACATAGACCTACATTATACAAAACATCATAGAAGCTACAGTCTTAACAGGGGGTGCTTGAGAAGATAAACTCAAAAGGCACATCTTTGAGAGTATAGAGTTTGAAGAGGAAGGACGTGTTTTTTCCTTGCTCTGTTCATATATAGATCTATAGAAGAGATCCAAGATGGCGGCGCCCATAGTCTGTATTCTATAATCAGTGTAAATTAAGTTTTCACTGTTATTTACATGTTTATTGTGTTTCTTTTTTCTTTTAAACTCGGAATTGTATTGGTCATTCTTAGTATAAAAGTTTTTTAGTGAGATTTTGTACCTATTATACAGTAAAATGGCTACTGGGGTGAGTGATAGTGAACAATGTTCAGTATATCTGGATCTTATTGCTTCCACTGTTGCTGAAGTCACAAATTTTGCTACTGCTAAAAAAAATCTAGTGTTGGACACTGTAAACAAGTTGAGGATTATGCTAGTACATGTGAACTTCCCTGTAATGGGTGAAAATGCTGACGATTCGAGTAATGTCGATGATAATGATGTAAATATATCTGGGAAGATCGAAATTTTACAATCGATGCTTACTTCATTTATTGAAACAACTAATAACCGTTTTGATATTTTGGAAAATAAAACTAGTAATAAAGCTACAAAATCATTAGAACTGATAGCAAAGGTGACTAAACATGATGAAGAAGTTGTTACGCAGTCACTATCGGAGCCATGGAAAGAGGTTGTATCCAATGTGAATAAAAGGAAGGCAAGGGTTCGAACGAAAACTGCACAAATGAAAACGGTCGTACCAATGGAAAGGGGAGAAGTACAGAGTAAAACTTTTCATAAGGTTACTATTTCCGGTAAAGGAGTTACGACACCTCTGTTAAGAGGTTCTGCACTACCTCTCCGACTTTATGTTGGTGGATGCTCAATACCAACATTGAGCGACTCGATTAAGGAGTTTTTAGTACAACGAAAAGTACAAGTGTTGGATGTAAAAAAAGTATCGAAAGATGGGAGTTTTAGAGACTCTTTCTTTGTAGCTCTTGACGCAAAGGATCGTGCTTGTGTAATGGATGAGGGCTTCTGGCCACCGAATATCTTCATTAGAGAATGGAGAGGACCAAGTGTGAAGGACCATGTTTCGTGTATTGAACCGCAATATGGACCAAACGCTGGGAGGCAAATTAATGGCATTTAAATCTCCAAGACCTTTGAACTTGTGGAGTTCTTTACGAGGAGTTTCTTTTAATAGCCGTAGTTTAGTTAATAAATTACCTTTATTGGCTGTTTATGTAAATTCATATAATTATGATTTTTTATTGATTTGTGAGACGTGGTTAACAAATTCTATACCTGATAATGCTTTTTTGCAAAATTTTAATATATATCGTAAGGATAGGGACTCAAGAGGAGGTGGTGTTTTGGTGGCAGTCAATAAGAAATTTAACTCTTATAGGTTGCATATAGACCTACCTAATAATTTTGAATTAGTTCTGGTTGTAGTAAAAATGGGAGATGACCTAGTACTTTTGGGATCTTGCTACCTTCCCCCACAAACTACTGTAGATGAGTTAAATACATTTCATGATATATTCGGATTCATTAAGGTGGATTTATATTCTAGAGTATTATTGGGTGGAGATTTTAATATTCATGTAAACTGGGATACGGAGGTTGCTGATGATAGGAAGGGTGAAACCTTTCTTGATTTTATAAGATTATATGGTTTTTCACAAATACAACTGAGTAATACTCGGAAGAATCGTAATCTTGATTTGATTTTGGTGCCAATTGATATGAGTGATAAAGTTACATGTGCAATTGTCCCCAATATTAGTTATTTATGTGATCATGAAGCCATAGAGTTAATAATTAATATATCTCAGCCTATTGATATACAATATAAGAATATAATTACTTACGAAGGTATTGAGGTCTGTAAATTGAGAAATCTATTGATTATGGCAGGTAGGAATTCACTTTTGAATTATGATGATTTCATGTTAGATATCAATAGCATAATATTTGCTGGCAGAAAGGTTAAAAGAATTCCGGTGTCTATTAATCCATTTTTAAGTATAAAAGTTAAACAAGAAATGATGGAACTAAGGAAGTTATATGCATTAGGTGATATGGCTAATTATAAATTACAACAAATTAAGTTAGATGAACAAGTTACTAGTGAGTTTTATAGTATGGTGATTGCTAAGTGTAAAAAGCAGTCACTACAGGACCTTAGTAAACAGATTAAAATTGATAGAAAAGTTAATCTCCCAAATACTGTTATTGATGAATTGGGCTCCATTCATACAGATGACGTAGCTATTGCTGGAGCTTTTGGTAGATTCTTTGGTAATAGTGACATTTCAGGTATTTCTTTAAATGGATATGATAGGAATCCTATATATAATATCAATCTATTTAATGTAACTGATATTTTGAATTTATTGACAAAAATTAAAGTTAACAAGGCAGCTGGCCCTAATAGTATCCCTAATAGTTTACTGAAAAGGTACGCCCCTCTATTCTCTGTTGTTTTAATTACTTTATTTGACAAATTTTTGTTATTTGGTATTCCAAAAAAGTTGAAAATGGCTGAGGTAGTTCCAGTGTTAAAAAAGGATAAAGATGTTAGTCTGGTTTCATCTTATCGGCCTATCTCTATAACCAGTAATATTATTCGATTATTAGAACGTTTAATGTTAAGACATTTAATTCGATATCTTGAGGAACATAATCTATTACCGATAGAACAATATGGGTTTCGTCGAAATCTCTCTTGTGAGACTTTATTACAAGATTTTTATTTTAATATAGCTACGAGATTATCTCTTATAGGTCATGGTACAATTATTGCTATTTTTATAGATCTTAGTTCTGCTTTTGATAATGTGGATCACAAAATGTTGATCAATGATATGCGACAAGAAGGTATCCCAGGATATTTGGTAGATTTCTATTTAGATTTTATTCGTGATCGCACTCAAATTGTTAATATAAGGGGTTCCTATTCGGAATCTATTATAGTTAACAAAGGTGTACCCCAAGGTACTGTGTCTTCTCCCACGTTGTTTACATTTTATATAAGAAAGATGGTGTCCTTTTTACAGTTTTCCTCTTGTTTCTTATATGCAGATGATGTATGTTTATTGGCTAATGTATCTAGTCCACAAGATTTATTTAATCTACAAAACGATATAGACTCACTAGTTGGGTATTTTCACTCATTGAAAATGAAAATTAACCCAGATAAGTCTAGGATACTATGTTTTGGTAAGGTACCGAGTTTTGATGTTTTAATAACTATAAATATGTCTCAAATAGTGGTTGTAGATGAATTTAATTATTTGGGGTTGTACATTGATACAAAATTAAATTTTAAATACCATTTGTCCTTTGTTAAACGCAAGTTATTTGGTACTTGGCGATATCTGATGTTGAGATATAAGCATGTACCAGTAACAGTTAAAGTAAATCTTTATTCCTGCTATATACGCCCTATTATGGAATATGCTTTAAATATATATGCTAATAGCCAAAATATTATTAATAAATTGGAATCTTTACAATTAAAATTTTTAATTATGATTTATTATCCTATTAAGTGTAGTTATATTACCCATTTGGGGAATTCATCACTTCAATCTATTAGGCATAGAATGGTGGTTAAAATAGCAGATTTTGGTAGACTTATTGTGTTGGGTCAATGCACACCTTATTTGAGTAGTTATTTTAATGTAAGGAAAACATTCAGACATGGTTATATGATTGATTTGTTAAATCCTAAAACAAAGCTATTAGAGAATGCCTTAATGATTCGTATACCAAAAATTTGGGCTGCTTTATCTTGTTCATCCAGATCAATTGTATCTAAGAATTTGTTTATATCAAGTGTAATTTTGGATTTGAATCAAGGTTTGATTGACGTTATTTTTTAAATATAATGTATATTATACATATTTATAATTGTTGAATATTTTCTGTCTTGTTGATTTGTATTACTTTTTATACCAATAAAGGTCTTTAAATAAAATAAATAAAATAAATAATAATAATAATAAAATCTATCAGAGGTATACATGGAATGAATTTATGTGGTGGCAGTTTCCTGTACAAATTGCAATTGCAATGAATACAAACAAGGCTGCAGGACAGTCCCTTAATGAAAACATTACCTTGAGAAATTTCTTAATGATTACCAAAATGATTTTTAAATTAAAAAACAAGTCTTTAATATAATTAGAAAAATTAAAAATTAATTGACTTCATATAAATACCCTTTATCGGAAAGATACACAACCAAACAACAGACATTGGCAATTAAAAAAACAGACAAAAGTTTACCTATCTCCTCAAGATGTTGAGGTTGACACTTCACATTACTTTTAATTCCCTATTCAATGTAGTTCTCGAGCTGATTGGAAGATTGTATTAAGTTATGAAAATGTGAGTTGACAACATTACAACTAAATAGAGGAGAAGACTTTTTTTTTTTTTTTTTTGCAATTTTAAATAATGTTGCTTGGTCACTTATAAAAGTCACTTATAAAAGTCAGTAAATTTGTAATGCACAAATGTACTGTTTAACTGCATTATGTCATGTTTATCCAATGTTGGTTGAAGTTTATGAGCAGGATGCGGAAAGAAAGCAAATTAGAAAAAACCCTGCTACAGATTTAAGGATTTTATATTTATGAACAGGGATTTTTTCTTTACAAAAGATACTAACTGAAAGCCAATTTGAGAAACAAGGTATTAATTTTTTCCGGGTTAAAAAATCATTTTACATGACAATTTTATTCATTTACCAAAAAAATTGATTCTTGTTAAACAGTATTTTCGTCTTATTTATCCCCTTTGTCTTAAACAAAATAAGTTATGTCTCTGAATGTCTCCCACTTTTAGTTTTTCACTTGGGCTTCTTGTACACATTTTTTTATGTTTCTTGTAAAAGTACGATTTTTATTTATTTATTTGGTATTGTTCTGTTTCCCCCCACTTTATGGCCTTGTGGTTTTCTTTTGGTGGACTTGTTATTGTCAATAAAACATGGCAACAATGTTGATTTCTGTTTAATTTTTGTTTCACTTAAAATATATCGAAAATACTATACTGAGGAACAGGACCGAAAATATTATATATATTAAGCCAGGTCTGTGCGTGTGAGTGGCTGTGTGTGTGTCACCTTGAAGCACGTCGGAATTTATATAAATTTAAATGAATAAATGAACCGTGTAGCATTATCTTTTAAAAATAACCAAACCCACATTTTATGTGAGCCATATCTCTCTATCGTGCCATCACCCTTATCCACTGTAGGGCCTTATCTTAGTTTACTCTTTTCTGTTCTTTAAGTTAGGGACCCTTTTAAAACTCTGTTTACATCTTCACCAGTGCCCTAGTTTCTTTAATTTCTTTAAGATTAATATCGGTCACCTCACCTTAGATGTCCTTCTTGAACAAATTAAAATTGCAAATGAGACTAACCTGGGTTGGTGTGTAGTGTCCAAATTGAGCCATCATGAGAGCAGTAGAGAGGGGAACTTCATCAAGTGTTCTGCACGTTTTGATGGGACACCTGGGAATTCTGTGGAAGCCTTTTTGGACAATGTAAACACTTTCTGCCAATGTACCGGGGTTACAGACCGAAATGCAGTTACAGGCCTTACCATGCTCCTCACTGGTGAGGCAGCCACCTGGTGGCAAGGTCAAAAGGGAACTGTCTATGCATGGGAGGAAGCTGAAAAACCACTTCGATCTGCTTTTGGGCCAAACATGCCCCCACATAAAATTTACAGAGAAATATTTCTCACTTACAAGACACCTCCACTCTGACAGAGATTTACATCTCTCGAATCCGACTCCTATTTTCACGACTTCCTGTTCAACCAGCTGAAAGTGATCAACTGGACATGTTATATGGTGGTCTACACAGAAGACTACGTGAACGACTGTCAAGAGATGACTTCAATACATATGCTGACCTCATTGAAGCCACTCTGCTTGAAGCAGCAACCACAACCACTTCTAACAAGACACCATCTGGGGACCGTGATGACTCAACGGAGCAAACCAATGCATAGTCAGTGAGTCTCTCTTTCGAATTCTTAAAACTCAAGATTGTGCCTTTGTTTCCCGGAAAGCACACATGGCATTGGCTGATGGTGTGCCAATGGAATTGACTGTCCTTTATGGAACCATCCATATCACACTTGAAGGACGAGTCATCCCAACTGAAGTTCTCTATGTGCCTGATAGGCCATATCAAGAAACTCTTCTAGTTAATGATTTCATTGCGGCTGCTTATATTGATTGCAACCCTCAAACTCCTTCAGGGATCAACCACTCAGGTCCTACCCTTTTGTTGGAAGCAACACTACACATATTAAAACATCTGCCTCCACTGTCGAGATGTCACTCAGCAGCAAAGAAGGAACTTCTTTAAATCACGAACAACGCAAGTGTATGACTGATCTACTCAACAACCACGCTGAGATCTTTGCAGAACAAGGACCTCCAACAACAATGGCTGAACATAAGATTAGCATTGGAGATGCACTTCCTGTTGCATTGTCACCCTACAAAATTCCAACCAAACTTAAAGATACTGTGGAAAAACAATTGGACGAAATGCTGCAACAAGGCATTATTGAAGCATGTGAAAGTCCCTGGGCTGCGCCTATGGTAATTGTTACGGAAAAAGGAGATACTCGTCTATGCATAGATTATTGCCAGTTAAATGATGTAACCACTGCAGATCGATATCCGCTTCCCCATATTGAGGAACTTCTTCATGCTGCACGAAGAACCGAGTTTATGTCCACTGTGGACCTCCAATCTGGGTACCACCAGATACCAGTCAATCCAACTGACCAGGACAAGACTGCCTTCACAACTCCTTTTGGAACCTTTCGCTTTCTACGGATGCCATTTGGTCTCCGGAATGCCCTTGCAACTTTTCAACGACTGATGGACCAATTCCGAAGAGGCATTCCCAATGTCATGATCTTTGCCTGTCTTGAAGACCTGATAAAAGTCTCTCCAAGCTTTGAAGACCACATTAATGATTTGAATTCTGTTTTCCAGCGGTTAGCAACATTCAACCTACGGGCCAACCGAAAAAAAAAGTCAATTTGCCTGTGCTGAAGTTAAGTACCTGGGCCAGAGGTTAACTGCAGAAGTAATTAGTATGAATCCTGAAAAGGTAAAAGCCATCATCGATATGATTGCCCCTCGTAACCCTAAGGAAGTTCAAATTTTCCTTCAAACTTGCTCTTGGTACCGCCGTTTTCTTGAAAATTTTGCAAGTATCGCAAAACCTCTATGCTCTCTCACAAAACTTCACACACCATGAACCTGGGGAACAGACCACCAGAACTCTTTTCAAATGCTCAAGACATACATGACAACCGCTCCAGTGCTGAGTCAGGCAGATGACAAGCTATCCTACAAGCTACGAACTGATGCCAGTGCCTATGCACTTGGTGCTGCCCTACTGCAAGGTGATGGAATAGATGAGAGACCAATTGAGTATACAAGCAGGCTACTCACCCCAAGTGAACGGAATTATTCAGCAACAGAGGGAGAAGCCTTAGCTGTTGTCTGGGCTGTTGATAAATTCTGTGGATACATTGAATGCAATGAGGTGCGTATTGGCACAGACCATCAAGTTCTGAAGTGGTTGATGTCACTACATCCCCCCTCCAGACGACTTGCCCAGTGGGCATTAAAAATACAGGCCTACAATTTAACCATTGAATATACACCTGGATCCAGCAATGTGGTTGCAGACACCTTGTCACGACCACCTCTACTGCACAATAATCATGGAGACATTGCCAAAGTGGCAATTGAGTTCATCACACACTCACCAGCAGAAATTCGCCATTCTCAACTCCATGACCCAGAGGTATAGACAATAATTGATGCTTTTGAACAGGATGACAAGGTTCTACTCAGTCGATGGTCTGATCGGGGATACATCATGATGAATGGCGTTCTCTACCGATATCACCCAGACTCTGATGGAGAGGAAGCACAGCTAGTAGTCTCTGCTGATATGAAAAAGAAAGTCCTTGCAGAGTTTCATGATGCTCCAACTGCAGGTCACTATGGAGCAGAGAGGTCATACCTATGTATTGCCTGACGATTCTATTGGCCCGGAATGCGAAAGTACATCACCGATTATGTTCATAACTGCCTTGATAGTCAAAGGTATAAACCCTCCAATTATAAACCTACTGGACTACTGATGACACCAGTGCCGACACGATGGTTCAAGACCATTGCCATAAACCTGTTTGGACCACTACCAACAACACTAAATGGTAATAGGTGGATTTTCATTATTGAAGATGTTGCTACGAGATGGGTAGAACTTTTCCTTGCCACATGCCACAGCAGAAGCATGTGTCCGATTACTAGTTGATGAGATTTGCCTCCATTATGGGACACCACATCGAGTAATCAGCGACAACGAAGTACAGTTTGTAAGTGCCGTGATCCAGTGGAAAGAAAGAATCGCGATCTCAAAACTCTGCTTGCAATTTTAGTGAGAACGGATCATACTACTTGGGACAATCAAATTGCTACCATCCATTTTTCCATGAATACGGCAACCACCCAAGCAACTGGATTTTCTCCTGCATACTTGGTTTTCGGTTCCGAACCTCTAGCCACAAGAGATGTCACTCGTGACCTCTGACAGATCCTCGACAACTCCATGTTTGTACCACAAATTACACCATATCTGAGACAGATGGCACACCTTGGAAACCACCATTCGTGAACAAGACCGATGAAAAGCGTACAGTGACCAACACCGGCAGGACCCGCCAACATTAAAAGAAGGAGACAAAGTGTTTGTTCGTACTCATATTATTAGCTGACAACAAGCTGACTCCACGCCGTGACGAACCATATGTGATAATCAGAGTTATATCAACAACAACCTATGAGATTGCCAACCTGCAAACCCCAGAAGGGGTACTTGGAAAATATCACACCATGGACCTGACACTATGCCCAGCTGACTCCGACAGTAGTGCCACACCTGTGGCCCCACTTCGAAAGAGAGGACGACCCCGAAAAGCAACAAAATAATTCCTGGAGCCCACACGAGACGTTTGTGAACTCCAGAGGGGGAGAAGTTGTAGCATTATCTTTTAAAAAGAACCAAACCCACATTTTATGTGACCCATATCTCTCTCTCGTACCATCACCCTTATCCACTTTAGGGCCTTATCTTTGTTTACTCTTTTCTGTTCTTTAAGTTAGGGACCCTTTTATTACTCTGTTTACATCTTCACCAGTGCCCTAGTTTCTTTAATTTCTTTAAGATTAATATCAGTCACCTCTTCTTTTGAAATCCAACTGAAAATTATCACTAAAAATAGCCATTTCCTTATTGCCCCTTTCTTCCTATAAATTGCAACTTGCAAAACAACAAATAAAGTATTTTTCTGTTCAAATTGCTACTGTGTGGCTGTTGTGTTTCATTTTGTTCATCTTCTTTAGTGAGTTGATTTCTTTTAAAGTACCAAAGTTAGTTAGGCAGCAGAGGGACCTCTCTAAACTCTGTGGTTTGCCTATAACAAGGCAAAATTAGCTACAACCGCTTTTTTTTCTCAAGGTCAACTATATGTTGGACTCTCCCAATCATAGAACCCCATGATATTAAAATTCAGAGGGTAAAAGGTTGGAAAGAGTAGAGGGGGAGAGAAGGAAACGTGGAGGGGAAAAAAGGGAAAGGGTGAAACTGAAATTGAAATGAAAGGAGTAAAAAAAAAAAAAAACAACGCGCATGCGCACAATTGCTTGTGAATTCTGCTCCCGTCATTTATGACAGGTTACCCCACTAGTATTTCATATTATCCATTTTTATATTAAACTGTCTCACTAGTAATTTACCATTTTCTTTCCATACAACAAACAATAACCTCTAGTTAATAAAACAATTAATGTACAATGCTGGTTGAAAAAAATGTGTAACGATAATTTTTTTTTACCAACTGAAACCAGGTCGGTTTTCCACTTCGAAGAAGTGATTTGTCCACAATGTCATCTACAACCAAAAAATGAACGTGTAGCTTTGGGAATGTTCAAAACCATATAATATTCAATTAGATAAACATTGACTTGTAATAGCACAATGATGGGTGCTAATTTCATTTTATGCTTACCAACTCAATGCACCAACCCATGATATTGCAAAGAAAAACCTGTTCTTTGCTGACTTCTTTTGGAGACTTTTGCAATTCTCGATAAGATGTAGCGATTGCCAGCCCTCGATACAAGTGAGAATCAGGGAGAGATGTGTAATCCATAAACTAAAAATGAAAATGAAAAATATATTCAAAGCTCAGAAAAAGTTTACCAAAATATTAAAATATAAAAACTATTAAGATACTAATTCGGCTGGAATAAAACAGAAAATACTTTAAAACTGCATATAATTGTTGGCTGTTCTCTAAGGTTTATTACTTTATTAATGAGAAAAGCCAACTAATTGAGTATTAAGGTTCAAGAGATCAATGAAGATCTATAAGAAACAAATCAACTTGACTTTTTTTAAATAATATGAATTTTATTAATACAAAAATTGAAATTAAGATAGCATGATTATAATTTATAACTCAAACACAGAAGAAATGTAATATAACTACACATAAAGCTTGAATTACAGACATTTAAAGTTAAAGTAATAAAGTTAAAGTGCATATTTTATGTTAATGATGCTTTTATTTTTAAAGGTAGGGATGGGTTTTTCCTTCTTTATTGAGGCCTGAGGCATAAAAAGGGTGCAACTAAGTTGAGGTCCAATGAGAATCAAAATGAAAGGAATGAAAGGGACCAATTAATTAAAGAGGTATATAATTGGCTAAATAGGCTATGTTACTTGCCAATAGGGTTAAGGTTCAATGGCTATTTTGGGAAATGCCCAACTAAAATAACCCCAATCAGGAAATAGAAAAATGTTCATTCACTTACAATATGAGAAGACCCTTTTTCATTGTAGATAGTTCCAGCTGTGACAAAGGGAGACTTTGGAATTCTTTCAGTTATCTTCCAAAAGTACTTTCTAATACAAAGACCGACAATCACAGGATTATGGTAACTTAGGTGGGTTCAAACAAAAGACCGACAATGAAATGATCATGGTATCTTAAATGTTTGTTGACCACAAGACCGACAATCCAAAGATTATGGTAACTTATGTACTGTGAGACACCAAGACCAACAATCCAATGATTATGGTAACCTGAATGTCTGCTGACAACAAGACCGACAATCCAAAGATTATGGTAACTTATGTATCAGAAAGACCATACAGTTTCCAATTGAAATACTATACCAAGCTCTTCCTTGTCACTGTAGTCCAAGATTCTTCTGAGAGAAAGAGGCTGTTAGGTGCAGGTCCACCGCCGAATGCTGAATTTTTTAGCCAAAATGTTGGCCTTTTTATACAGATTCTCTCTCATAGAGAATCATTGGAGTTTGGTGATTGGTTGATTACTTTTTAAATTAAATTAATTTTTTGCATATGGGTTAGTCAAGATTTTTTTATATAAAAACTTGACAGAGATTTATAACTATGAAAAAATACATTTAAGTTGGGGTCTTAAATGTATTTCTTCTTATGGATGAGGAGGGGTGGATAACATGTTTTTTGAATTCTGCAAGTTTCTCAGGACCTTTTGTGACCCTAGCTATAGGGGTTCCTTTTGAAACTTCTGTCTAGTATTCAATGTATACAGTACATGCAACTTACAATTTCCATGTAAAGAAATATGATCACCCTGTGAAGGGTGTTTATTTTATGTATAAGCCTGCCTTCTTTTGAAGAGGAAAAACCCAGTATTTCCAAATTCTAATTGGCCTTTATTGTACTGAAGTATAATAAGAATAAAGTGATTTATGAGACTAGGGGTAAAGTTCCATAAGCCTAATACAACTGAAAATATGAAAAAGACATTGAAGTATTTGTTACATAAAAAATATTGAATATAAATCAAATAAGGGAAATACAGCAAACAAACAACTGTGAATTGAACTAAAGAATAAAACTGGTGAGCTGATTAAAAAACTGCAATCAAATTGTATAAACCAGTATAAACAAATATGTTTACATTGCAAAAAATGCGTACATTGTGAAAAAACACGTAAAAATGCGTAAAAATGCACATACAAATAAACAAAACAAAGAACCTACTAAATATAAAAGTCTAAACAACTTAAAAAAAAGTTTTTCATTGTTAAATATGTAGTCAGGGTTTAACTTCTGTTATTAGTATATAGGCTTAGGATAAATACAAAAGTGAATTAAACATACAGATTATAATTAGTTAATACTATAATTAGGCCAATAGAAATAATAATAAAAAGACAAAACATATTATTAACACTACAAATGGTTATGACATTAAAAAGTAAATCATAAGAAACTGAAGTGTTATATGTTTAAGTAGAATTGAATCAATTGAGTATATATTTTTAGAATGAAATGTGGAATGAAAATCCTTCATTCAACATAATAAGAGTTAAAATACTGTACTTAAATTATAATATGACAAATTGTATATGCATGTACATGCTCACCAAAAATAAAATCTTGAAATGAAACTGAAAATGCCAATCGACAAAACACGGTCAAAAAATTATACCTGCACGACCTGGTTTATACTTCATTGCTAAGGAGCAAGCGCAGCATAGGATTTTTGCCTAAACCAATGCATGGAGCTAGCTTTGAAACTGTTCAACTTTTCAATACCTTAGCCGGGGGGGGGGGGGTAAACAACTCCTGTCTGTCCATCATATCGAAGAGGCGGATTGATACACTTAGGACCATGGTCACTTGGACCTGGTTACACCTCATAGGTGTACACAGGTCTAAGGTATAAAAAGACCATATTCCTCTTTGTTCATAATCCTTGTCTTTTGCTCAACTTTATTGTATTATGTAGATTTATATCCGTACCATATCATGGGCATGAGGACGCACCTTTAATCAAACGTTCATTCTTGTAAACTTGAGTGTTTCCATACAAGAATGAATAAAGTGTTTATAATGGAAATCTTGTGTTGATTTTATGTTTGTAAACTAACACTTCTCTACAGAGGCTGGAGACACCATAAGGCAAGGAGACATACGGATCCTGGAGCAGCTACAGTATCTTCAATTGGTATAACAAAGGAAGATGCATAGCAGCGTCGAAAAAGAAAGATGGCCACCATCCTTCTACATAAATTACACCCCTGCACAGAAAGATGATCGCAATCGATCTCCATCCGACTATTTCTATGACTCGAATCTTCTCCGTGCAGTCACCGCACGATGCAGAATAGTACTGAGTTGTAGAAAACATCATCATCAAGTTGGTAAAATAATAGAGTCGACGCAAAAGCTCACATTTGGTGGAGGTGCAGGGTATGCCTCCATTTGCCTTCTCTGACCTATCTACAGAAGAGGTCCATTGTCTAAAGTTTCGTGATTGTGCCTCACGATCCTTTGTCCGTCCTTTTCATGTAGGAACCACGTGTTGAGAGAGACTGGAGATTATATCAATGTTCGACCACATGGCTCCGTTTTTTGCGTGGCGGCTCCGTTTTTTGTGTGGCACCATGTGTTGAGAGAGGCTGGAGATGGCATCAACAGTCAACCGCATGGCACCATATTTTATGTAGAACCACGTGTTGAGAGAGACCAGAGATAACTTCAATGGTCGACCGCATGGCTCTGTGTTTTATGTTGAACCGCAAGTTGAGAGATACTCAGTGAACACACACATCACTGGTTGACCACACGGTTTTGTTATTTGTTCATAGAGACACATGTTAAAAAGAACTGATGCATCTACATCCATCAAGCACGTCGGAAACACCTCCGTAGCAATTTCATTGGACACGTGTTTCTGTCCTTGTT
Organism: Brachycybe producta; assembly: GCA_036925085.1. Lineage (NCBI taxonomy): Eukaryota > Metazoa > Arthropoda > Diplopoda > Playtdesmida > Andrognathidae > Brachycybe > Brachycybe producta. The sequence goes on along the minus strand of JAUPFP010000001.1, from coordinate 18,136,862 downwards.
TGTGTTTTGTGTTTTATGTTTCCATCCCTTGTCCTTCACTCTTTCAAGTTCCAAAGGCGCGTTTTTGTATCAAACTTTTAAAGCAATTGTTTGATAAATAAACAAGTCTCTATATCTTTTTTATGTTTTCCAGAGACGTGTGTATCTCTCATCTCTTTGGGACTTCATTGTTCCACCCTTCCTTTGTTCTCTAACTTTATTGTTCTCTTGGGACACCTGCATCTCAAGTCATCATCTTCAAAAACTCACCATCATCACCTCAATAAACACTCACATGAACTATCTCCATTGGACACCATTGAAGCTGGCCGCCATCTTGGATCGACTGGAAGCTCTTCAAAAAGGTGCCAATGAAGCATTTTTTTGCTCCATGTGAGCTCTTCTCTTTTTGTTCTCTTCTCTTCTTCTCTTTTCCTCTCTTCCAATGGGGCCTGCATTTGCATGCCCTCTGGTGGAGTTTCTCTTTTTGCTTTTTCCTCTTTTTGTTCTCTTTTCTCATCCAGTAGTCCCTGCATTAGCACGCCACCTATGGAATTTTCTCTTTTTGTTCTTTTTTTTTGTTTTCTCTTCTCTTCTGCTCTTTTTCTATCCATCAGTGTGCCTGGACTATGTTTTTAATCTGTGGACATCAACTTCTTATACATTGTCTGGCATATTTTGGACACTTTTTCTTGTGAATTAAATTCAGATTCTTCTGAATTTCATTTTATTTTTCCTCTAGCCGAATTTATTTCTATTCTGGTGACATTAACTTGCATGGTTATCACACTTGGGTGTCACTTTACTTTCAAAATTCGGTTTTTCTCACTTCTATTCATCTGAATCCGCCATCCTGAATTCAGACTTTGTCTGTGGCAGGACCTGCCGGGAATGGAGGGGTTCCAATACCTTGGTTATTACCATTTGGGAAAGCCACTCCCGGTACCATGGGCACCGTTGTTGCCGTCATTTAGCATGCGATATGTGCTTGCTTTTCGTGGTAGAGACTTTCCGGTGTTGTTGGTCTTCAACCCGGTTAGGAGATGTGTTGCATTTTTGGATGTGATGGGGATAGGAGCTGGATTAGTTCGTCTAGTCCAGCTCGCGGCAACCGCTACGAGGGAGCGAGTCTGATCCCGCAGCCGCCCTCGTAGATCTTCTAACGAGTTGGACCCTACGTAGGGGTCTTCAGCTTGCAACTCTGGCCATCGATGTGTTTCGACGGCTGGAGAAGGTGATGCTCAGGAGGACTGAGTTCGATATCGGAGGCAGGTGGCGTAACACCCGGATGTGCCTGTGGTGGGCACGTCGGTGGATATTGGAGTGGATGGGCACTCCGGTGGTTCCACCGCTGATGAATTCAGCCTGAAGCTGAGTGGGGGTCACAGGTGCAATCCTTGCTGGCTCGACTGACCTGATCCCGGGGTGGATCAGGGAAGTTTAGAAGGTTGTGACGACCCAGTTTTGCTCCTTTGTTCGAGCAGAACTAAATCTCCTGTGTCATCTGCTAGGCTGGCTTATTAGCTGCCAGGCAGATGACATAATGGCCAGCAAGGGTCACTGTCCTCCCCCAGGTGGAGCAGCCTGGGGGTAGTATATAATGGCGGCGGCCATTATATTCTGGACAGTATGTGAGACCTAAATGCTTAGTGCATGTGTTTGGGTGTGCTCCAATACAGCAGGTGGCCAAGATGGCCACCATTCATCTTTCTCCTTTGTTGTGTGTGGGTGTTCACCACCTTGTCTCCTATCTGGATTAAAAAGGAGACCATTGTGCACCTTTAATTCATCTCTTTGTGTGCTTTTAGCCACTTTCTCTCCTGGCTGGATTAGCCAGGAGACAGATTATTTATTGAGTAAGTGTTCACATTTGTTTGCACTGAATAAATCATCTTTTATTTAAACCACCACACTGTGTTGTGTGTATTATTTGGGAAAAATACCGCGAGGAGGGTGGGGGTTTACGGGTTGAGTCACCGAACCACCACCATCCTGTAAAGTCTTGTCTCTCGGCTTGTCAGCCGGTATTTCACACGCCGGTTTCACGGAAAACCCTCCGTGAGATTTTGCCGTGGGTTCTCGTCGTGGTTCGACGGTCATCCGACCATTAATATTCGGCGAGGCAGGCTCCGGTTGGCTGGTGCCACCCGGACACATCGTCAAGAGGGCAGCCGGCGCTGCAATCCCGGCCCCCGAAGGAGCCTGGAATCTGGTAAGACGGGGAAGTTTTGCCAGGGGTTTGCAACGGGCCCAAGTCGGGTTGTTACAATATAATATAATGCAAATTTATACTTTGCACATGCATGCGCTAGATAAGTTCAAATGAAGTGTTTATGTGAATCAAACGAAATCCAGTTAAGGACATAAACTCAAATAAAAGAATGACTTATTAGGAATATTCTAAAGTAAAGGTTTCAATCACTACGTTTTCAAATGTTATACGATAAACATTGCATTTGAGTATTGACTCAATAGCCAAGGGGTAGCAGACAGCTAAAAGATCCATTTTAAGTTCAATAAGGAAGAACTTGTGAGGAATCGGATAGGGATTAATTTGTTCCCTTCCTCCTGAACCAGGTCCATAAGTCCACGGTCATTGAAGTTGAGGATTTAAGTTTGTGGACATTGATTTTGCATATTAAACCAAGCAGTATGATTATGGGATTTATCTAACTTTTGATTAAAAAATTGAAATCAAGTATTTCAATTTAGAAAACTTGTGATAAAAGGAGCATACGAGCACTACGGCAGCAACAGTTCTCAGAAACAACCAGAAGCAACCAAAGGTAAGGCTGAAAATCGAACACCTACATAGGTCTTCATTGACTGGAGGGGTCGAGAACCCAATAGGGCCCCAATTAAATTTAAATGTGTTTTGGGCATCCCCACTCAGTTCACAGAATAGCACTGAGAGAGGAAATAAACAAGGGAGGAACCAAAACATACCAATAACACAATTTCCTGTCCACACTTGTTTGATCTACATTTAATTAAAATTAATTTCCTGCCTAACTACTGACCACTGTTAAATGAAATTCAATTTCCTGGTATTCAAAAACCTCCATTACCTACATTAAATTTAATTTTCTATCCAAACATGTTTGGAACTACCCTTAAGACCCCGTTTTTAACGTTGTCTTACAAGAAGGGTTTTATATTATAAGCATATTAGTCAGACACTTTTGAAGCAAACTTTCATTTACTTGTTGGTCATCGACAATAGTTAGTTTCAAGTGTTTGGTGCTCAGGCAATTTTTGCTTTAGTATTTGGTGATGAAGTGTTTGTTTTAAGTGCTTGGTGTTTGTTCGGTTTTCAAGTGTTTGGTGCTGTGTTTGGTTTTCAGCATGTCACAACAAGGAATCAACGAGTGGGATAAGGTAAATTATTACCATTATTTCATTAGAATAGATAATTAAATTTTAAACATTTAATGCTAACTTTTTTATTCAAATTCTTACATAACCCCATAAACATTTTCTTATATTGTTATTCTTATTTTCTTTTAAGTTAAGTTAAATTAAGCTAAGTTAAGCATTTTTTACAACCACATATTACCAATGAAACATTTAGTTATTTTTTATATTTAGTGTGGTGAATGGTTATCTTCAGACCAATTATCTATTTTGGAGACCAATGCTGTTTTAAACATGTATGGTACCACAAACAGTACTGTTCCTGTGCCAATGACGTCATTACATCCGTCAAGATTTGAAATAATTTCTTATCTTGAGCAAGTGGTAAACATTTCTACATATAGACAGATTTCAGTCTTATAAAATTTAACATTAAAATGCTATTTAGATGCAATATTTGTCCATAAATACCCCTCAAAACCAGAATGCATCACTCATGCATAGTATAGTTAGTCTGTTTTGAAATTTTATATTAATCATTTTTCTCCATCTATGTTGAAATATAATCAAATTTTATTGCTTTAATAGTCACAACTATGGACAGAAATGACTAGAAAAGACATTTTTGCATCATCACCCCAACCACCTAGTCCTAAGAGGGCATGCACCATTATACTTTCGGATGAACCCTCTGATGAGTAACAGAAATATTTCATTGAAAGCTTGGTATTAAGTTTTCAAGGCATTATCATTAGTGCCCAATATTAAAATAAATCATCTTTGTAATAGATTCAAAATATGAATGACTGAAAATCAACATGATTTTGCCAAACTGGATACTGAAATCAAGACAATGTTTCATCCAAATGTAATTATTTCAATTTTTGACAAACAATATATGTAAACAATATAATAAAAGCATGCCATTTTCTAGAATAAGCAAAAAGGAGGACAAACGGTAGACTTCAAAAATCTGCAACCAGGCCCCTCTATACGGCAGTCAGCTACTCAAAAACGACAACCTACTCTTTCTACTTTACCACAACCTGAACCCTTTAACCCCAACAATTACTTCAATATCTCCAAAACAAACACACGTGTCAGTCGTTGATTTAATACAACAGTTTTGGCATTCACAATTTCTTTTCAAAATTTAAATGATATTCCTATGCATGAAATTTCATTTCGCACTGTGGAAATCTGTCATGCTATTATTCTAGCAGCAACAAGTACTGACAGTCAAGATGATTTTGTTCATTTTGTATGGATTCACATTGCTTAAAAAATGCTGTCAATTTACCTTTTATAAAACTGAATGAATTGACAGCCATTCGAATATTAATGGAAATCATGAAAATTCAATACTCAAATGATGAGTTCGATTTGTCCTCTGTAGATTTTGAATTGGTCATTATACACACTCAATTCCCTAAACCTGATAGTGGCTGGAAAGAACAAGGCAGTTGTCGTTCAAGAGTAATCAGATCTTTAGGTGCCTGGCTCCAAACCAAACAATGCACCGTGTCTATAAAAAACATGAATGAATTGTGTTGTACTAGAGCCATTTTAGTGGGAATGGCACACAGACAGTATCATAATGCTTTGAAACAAGAAGAAACTGAAGGTCAAGGCTCGTTACATGCTAACATTGACAAATCACATCGTGTGAAACTACTTCATACAGCATATAACCATGTGCAATATTCGGATAGACCAGAACAAAAATTGCCACTGTAAATGTGCACCAAAATGCAAGGGTTCCTATAGCACCGTGTTGGTTAAATGAGGTATTTATTTTAGCAACCCCATTTAGTGGAATTCATAACTTATTTATTTTCCTTTCAGATTCAAAAATGTCAAGACTTTCTTGCGAACAAAAGGTATTGCCTAGTTGTCTTTTCCTCAGATGTAAAAATAAATTCACCCCTATTTCAATAAACCCAAAAATTTCCCATGGTAAGGATGTTGTGAAGGGGTGGCAAGTGTTCAGAGCATGGGAAAGTCTTGTCATAAACAAAACTATTCTATTTAGTCTCAATCAAAGGAGCTGATTTGCTGGATGTATTATCTGAAGTGTTGTCTATAAACTGTATCATATAGCCTCCTATGAGGTGGGCATGACAGGAGGCTAATAACAGTTTTCATTTTTTATTCTTTCAGCAACACTATTACCATCTCAGAACTTGTTGATACTCCACTTTCTTATTTAGAGGACTGTGTCTACTTCAATTTGTCTGGATTTAGTGTATTTTTATGGTAAAATTGTTTGGCCTGAACCACTTTTGTGTTTCCTTAATTGTCTTCAAGGATTACTAAAGGTGAGTACACACTTCAATCAACTAATCAATTTCAACTTTTGTGGCAGGTGTTAAGTGATTTAAAAATGAATCTTAACTATTTCTACTTCATTTTTGGTCTTGCTGAATTTAAATAAAAAAAATAAATCTCAACACAATTCTCAACAAAAGTGGCCCATTTTGTTGTAGTGTGTAATTGCCTTTACTCACAACCCCAAGAAAAAAGTAAACTAGAAAGCACAAAACTGACAGATTCTTAGCCAGGTTTCTTTTCCATATATAACAAATTTTCTGAATGTTAATTTTGCCCATAATGCAATGTAAATTGCTAAATAAAAAAATAATTTGTAAATTCTAAATTTTTATAATGAAATGTTATATGCCAATCTCAGTAATCTGTATTTGAAGTTTATACCTGAATAACTTTCAGCATCTACTGATGAAGAGGAGAAGGCTTTGCAGTAAGATGATATTTGGATTCATAGAATCTAAATATTGGTGAAGATAATTTTTCTCCTAATCAAAGCAATAATAATAATCACCAGAATATTTGACAAATTATATGCTAAATAATTTATTATTTTGACAATTGCAGTTAGATTTTTAATTTCATTAAGTTTATTTGGTGTTATAGCCTAGCAGACGATGCATGGAAATCAACTTACTGGAATCATTTAGCTATTTTTATTTACAATTTGTATAGTGAATAAAAATTATATATTAAGTATTTTGAAATTATTCTATTTAAAATACAAAAATTGTGTTTCCCCAACCCTGCGTGATTGATAAAAAAAAATCAAACAATCTGTTGTTTTTAAATAGATTGGCTACCAAAAAGCTCACTTCTTTCATTCTCATATGCTCTCACCTTTTTTGAGAACTTGTAAAACATGCGACTTAGTTTAAAAAGATGATGACATTTCATTTAATTTTTCATAAAGCCCATTCTATTGAAGAATTTGACTGGTTGAATTGCATGTGTTTTGTTTACTCATTTCAAATCTCACTTCTCATGCTTCACTTTTTGAGGTCATAAAAATCATTTTGTGACAAATTTCAAATTTGGAGTTTAGTTTCTAATATTTGTTTGTACAACGAGGTACATGTATTTTCTTCTTTTCTATTTGCTAGTTGCATCAAGGTGTAGCACAATAAGTTAAACAGTGCTTGAGCAGTTATTCATGGGATTAAAATTTAAATGTACAATGGAAGACAGTAGTGACCCTGACACATCAAGTAATGCACCATTCGAGTATGTTCTTTCATTAAAGGCATGTGGGAAACGACAAAGAAATACACACAAAACAAATAGTAGACAGACAAATTAGTTCCATTCAAAATTCCGAAAGTAATTTCGTTTCTGTGCAGCCTTCATCAAGCTAAACTGTTCACACTTCAGAAAATTTTCAGTTATCACCGGCTACAGATATGTTTTGAATGTCATTCACATGTTCAAAAAATTGAAACCATTCTTTACAATTAATGGCTCCAAATTCCGAAGCCAGTAACATACAGTAAATAGTGATTTGGAAATTTCTGAATCCTTCAGCGAAGACATTGCACATAATATTACTCATGCTGCTATGAATGACCGCTTGGCTGTTCTTCATGAACAAGGGGCTTGCTTACCAAAAGATGCTAGAACATTATTAAAACAAAAAATGAAAGAACTAAAACTCTTGAAAATGGTGAATATCACCATTTTGGCATCGAAAATGGGATAATGCAAATAATGATGAGTGAACCAATATTTAACTCTAGTGCAACACAGTTTTGGCCAATCTTGGGATTCATTAAAGAGTCAAATCAAAAAACACCATTTGTGATAGGTTGCTTTTGTGGCTCTGGAGAACTAAATCAGTGGAACAGTTTCTTGAAGATTTTATAGAGAAATGTAAGATTTGCATTCAGAATGGGTTTCGTTACGACATCAAAAAGTACACAGTCAAAATTGGCCCTTTTATATGTGATGCTCCTGCCATCAAAAGTATAAAATCACAAAATGGTTACTTTGGATGTAACAGTTGCATGCAAGAAGGGACTTGGTACGAGAATCGAATGACGTTCCCAGAAACAAATTCACATTTACGAACTAATGAAAACTTTAGAAGCCAAAATAATGCTGAACATCAGACAAATACCTCTCCTCTCATTTCTCTTCCTGTTAATATGATCACGGACTTCCCACTCGATTACATGCACCTAGTTTGTCTTGGTGTAATGCAGAAACTAGTTTGTTTTGGGATAAAAGGTCCACTTACTGTAAGAATAGAGTAAAAATGTAAGAATTCGCTTATCTGCTGCAGAAGTTTCAAATCTTTCAAAAAGGTTATGCAATCTAGCTTATAGCATATACCCAACGAATTTCAAAGAAAACCACAATCTTTCAGAGATACACCGTTGAAGGCCTCTGAATGGAGACAATTCCTTCTTTACACTGGGCCGATCGTATTAAAAGGCATTTTGCAGCAGCATCTTTATGACAATTTTATTTTATTACATGTCGCTATAATAGTTCTTATGGGAGATATGGTACAATCAAATGAAATGATTGATTATGCCAATGAGCTGCTGAAGTCATTTGTTAACAATGCTGCTGAGTGCTATGGAAAGCATTTTATAGTTTATAATGTTCACTCATTGATTCACCTAGTTAATGATGTTAAGAGTCATGGTCAATTAGACAACTTTAGTGCTTTCCCATTTGAGAATTTTCTTAGTAAAATAAAAAAAAAACATTAAGGACACCAAACAAACCTCTTCAGCAGCTAATTTGCCGAATGTCAGAAGGACCAGTAACATTTTATAAACAACCAAAAACAAATAAGCAGATTGAACTTAAAAATCCATATTGTGGTGGCATTACAATGGGATGTAATGGCCAAAGAGTTTAAAACAATTGTTTTCCAATGTGGTACAATAATAATCAATTCGAGAAATAACACGTGTCTTTTAAAAGATGTTACTGTTATTGAAGTAGAGGACATTGTTCAGTCAGATTAAACACTAATATAATGTATAGAAAGTACAGTAGCTTAAATGAAGTGTACACATATCCATGCTTGTCCAATGTATCTGACCCGAGTTCGGAATTATTTTCAACTTCAACAAATAATGTTTTGGCCAAATGTGTATTGCTGCCTTGTGAGAAGGTAGTCACTGCTATTTCAATGATACACAACTAAAGTCATCTATTTAACTTATCCTCCATGGTAAGTAAATTGCTCTATTGATAAATTTTTCGTATTATAACGTGACAAAGCGGTATTTTCACATTTTAAAAATACCGGGGGTTTATCTGATAGCATCACTCTGTCTCGTTAAGATCAACAAACTTTGTTGATCTCTCTTTCTCTTTTCTTTTTCTTACACGTCCGCGTGTCTGCAAAGATGTTGCAACTGCAGACCTGGGAGATGAAAGCTGCAAGAAGAATTGCATGCTTGGCAGCGTCCCTTCTAAAAGGAGCGGAGCCAAGCATGCATATAAAAACCCGCCGTTTCTGCATCTCCGAGTTCTTCACTTGTACTTCTTTGTAGCAGACTACTAAAGGAGTCGTTTGCTTTGGAACCGCCTTATTGATATTCAAAGTGTTTTTCATCGTTTGTAACTCATCTGTATATAATCGTTTATATCCTTTACCATCCATCCTTCTGGAGACACAAATGAATCGTCATTCATTTGTTTGTTGAATAAATCATTTAATTTATTCATAATTTAGTGTCCGGCACCTTTATTGTTTTTCGAAATCCACGGATTAGACCGATGCAATCTCCACTCTTCATTGTGACTCATCGGAGCACATAAAATAACAAACCCCGTTTCGTCACAATAATATCAAGCCAACTATATTTATTGTATTATTATGTATTTATATTTTTGTCTGTACTCACCATTTCATGAATGTTGGTTGTGTTCCACTATATTGTGGTTCCCCAATGTTCATGTTGGAATTTAAGCCTACTGATGATCCACTTGGCTGTGGTGAACATGTATAGGTAGCCCCGCCTTAGTGGTGTTTGTGCAAATATGTACTATCTTGTTATAGTCTTTTATGATTTCTTTTCAAAATCTTTTGGGACTGATGCTTTTCATCATGATAGCTCAGTCCTTTTTGGCTTTGTATCCAACTATAAAATTTTTCGTATTCTATTGATAATGTCAGCATTAATTACAAAAATATCTGCAAAAATCATGCTGAATTATTATGATTGAGTAATAAGAACACACGAATTGTCTGGTTTTGTTCCTTCCAAATTAGATGTATGCAGTTGTGGAGTTTATGCCAGAACTTTCTGTGGAAGTGGTGCCCATTTCATGGCTCCATGAAGGCAAAATGTCTGTGTGGTGGCCACTAACTAATTACAATGTAAACCATTTGATTAGGAAACAAGTTAAACGATAAATGGAGTGGAGGATTTATGATGATGTTGTGCTAGCAGAAACTTGTATTTTATTAATTTATAAGTTCAAAACTGAGTATACTACTTAGGCTTACGAGTAAAACAATTCATCCTTATTTAGCTATGCTTCTTTTTCATTTAATTTACACTAGAAACCTACGAACATGCTATCCATAAAAGAAAAAAGGCAGAGCATTCTACAAATCTAGACACAACTGATTTAGATGATCCAGATACTAGAAAAAGAACATTTGTAAAAACAGGCGCCCAATTCATGCTTTTCGTGAGGCACTTGAGTCACGCTATGTATTACACCATCCTTCAATTGCCTTCAAGTCTAGAGCTAATGTTTCACAGTCTTGGATACCATCAACCTCTATGTAAATTAGAGTATCATCAGCAAATAGTCTACAGTTGCTATCAACTGTGCTGCTGAGGTCATTAATAAATATCAGGAACAAACAAGGACCCAACCCTGGGGTACACCAGATTTAACAGCCAACCACTCTGAGTGAGACCCATTTACAACTACCCTTTGTTTCCTATCACTTAAAAATTACCCATTTGGTTATCTGCCCCGCTAACCCATATGCTGCAACTTTTGCCAGAAGTTTTGAATGTGAAACAGTGTCAAATGCCTTACAAAAGTCAAGAAACACCATGTCAACCTGTTTACCATTGTTGGTTATCAGAAATGAGATTGTGAGATTTGAGAAACTTAATGCAGCCAGAGCATATGATATGCTCAAGAATTTTACAAACCACTGAAGTTAGAGATACAGGCCTATAGTTTGCAGCTTCGGACTTATTACCAGACTTAAATATTAGGGTAACATTTGCTAATTTCCACATACTTGGAACAACCCCTTGATCCAAAGAATGCTGATAAATTATCTGAAGAAATGGTGTCACTTCCCTAGCTAATTTTATAAGAACTACCGCATGAAATCCATCTGGCCCCCACTTTTATTTTTATTAAGGGTCAATAGTTGCTTGATAATGCCCTCAGTATTAACAATAATATCCCCAAAGAATGCATTGTTCTAGACTCAAATGTTTTAGGTGTAGTATATTTTCATCTGCTGTAAAACCCTCCTGTATTGTTCATTCAACAAAGAAGCTTTTAATTCTGGGCATGGTATTAGTTCTCCATTTGCCCCAACAAGAGCTGGATTTGAGTACTCACCAGCCCGAGAACCCTTGACATATCTCCAAAACAGCTTTGGATCTTCTTGCAGCCAATTACTGAGTTTATTAGTTTTAAAATCCTTATGGGCCAATGCTAGTTCTTTTTTAGCATTTGCACGAGCAATATACAAACCATTTGCATTCAATAAACTTGAATTACCACTGTATCTATTTCTCCATAATCGCTGCTTACGAAGAGCCCTTTAAACACATGGTGTATACAATGATGGTATTGAGGCATCCCGGATTCTCTTTAATGGAACAAACTTCGAGACCCCTCCCGTCAGTAATGAGTGAAAAACTGCCCAATTTTCATCAACATCATGCTGATGAAAATTATTTTTGAAGCTCTCGAAGATTTTGCTGCATATGCAACTTAAACCCATCCCAGTTACATTTGTCATAAAGACTAACCTGCCTTATGGCTTTAACGGCACTCCTAACATTAACATTGACATCACAAGTTACAATGTGATGGTCACTAATTCCCTCAGAAACTTTAACATTAGATATCATAAGGGGAATGTTAGTTATTACAACATCAAGGACACTACTATTCCTAGTTGGTTGCATAACCATCTGTTCCATGGAGTAAATATCCAAACTTTCCAAAAATGAAACAGCTAAAGTAACAACATTCCCACCTGTAAGTGAGTGAAGTTCCCAGTTTATGTTTGGAAAGTTAATATCACCTAAAATTATAGCTAGGTTATTGTGTGCATGATGAAGGGCATTGAGAGACATGAGCGAAAGGGCAGCTATATCACTAATTGAAGATCCTGGTGGGCGATAGAAAGAAATTAAAAATATATTTTTCCCATTGAGCAGCTCTACACACTGCAGCAAACTATCTCACACCCAGTCTCAAATGCCTGTTCCCTTTGGCTGTTAAGCAAATTTGAAATTGCTATAAAAACTCCACCACCAGTATGCCCCACTCTGTCCCTATGATATATTGCAAAGTTAGATGGAAACACTTCTCCATTACTAACATTGTCATCCAGCCATGACTCAATTCCAAGTATCATTTGACAGTCTGATTCTTCAATGGCCGCAAAGAAATCAGTTACTTTTCTTCGCAAACGTCTGCAAACATAGAGAATTTGGAGATGTTTTTAAGACAGACGGTGTTGTCTTATTTTGTAACTTTTGTGAAAGAAAAGTGACTGCAGATTCACAGTCTCAAGTAACACAGCATTTAGAAACAGTTTGAAACAGTTTAGAAACAGTTAAGTACATTTTGCATGTTTGGCACTTGCAAAATGTACATCTTTGAAGAAAGCATCTAAACAGCATTTTTTAAATGTTCAAGATGAGCCTAAAACTTCAGGTCCAGCAATATCACCATTCTTCAAAGATATTTGTCATGCCTTTGCCTCAGCATGAGTAAGTTGCAAAATGCTGTGCTACGTGAAACATTAGAAAAATATACAAATAAAAGCATTCCAGACGAATCAACTGCAAGGAAAAACTACCTGCTTAATGTTTACAAAAAACTATTACAAAAATCCGAAAAGAAATTGGTGAAAATTCTATCTGAGTGTGCATTGATGAAACAACAGATTCAACAGGTCATTATGTTGCAAATGTTATTATTGGAACTTTGAAAGGGGAGCCATCACACTCATTTCTTCTTACTTGTGAGTGTTTGGACAACTCTAACAATTCAGCAATTGTAAAAACATTCAATGATGCCATGATGTTTCTTTGGCCAGATGGAATACAGTATGAGCGAGTTAATCTTTTTCTCTCAGATGCAGCACCATATATGATTAAAGCAGGAAAAGGACTGAAAATGTTGTACAACAAAATGGTTCATCTAACATGTTTGGCACATGGAGTGCATCGTGTTGCTGAAACTAAGAGGTCATTATTCCCTGATGTAAATGGTCTCATTTAAAATGTGAAAAAAGTGTTTATCAAGGCTCCAAGTCGCATTGCATTATTTAAACAAATGGCTCCAGGAATGCCCCTTCCCCCACAACCAATTTTAACAAGGCATGATGCAGCCACATACTATGCAGACAACTTTGAAGAAATAGATGGTATAACTTTGCTAACTTTGCTTGCCTAAGTGAATTAATCACAAACTTAGAGTCAGCCAATGTACCTCTCGTGACAAACATTAAAAAAATTGTTGAACTGTCTTCAACATTAGAAAATTCACCTGGTGAACATGCAAAAGATGCATTCAACAAGTTAATCCAGGTCCTTAACAAAAATCTTGGCTACAACAAATTAAAGCAGTTTGCTAATATCCTAAGTGGTGATGGTGAATTAGATCCTAACGAGGAAGAGTTTGCAATATCAGAAATTGCCAAATTTAAGTATGCACCAGTAACATCATGTGATGTTGAGCGCAGTTTTTCTAAATTTAAAAATGTCTTATCTGATAACCGGCAATCGTTCAAATTCGAAAATTTGAAAATGTGGGTGGTTGTTCACTGTAATATAGGTATTTAGTTTTGAAATAGAAATTATTGATGTGGTTAGAGAATGAATGACAAATGTTTTACCAGTATTTTCTCTTAATGTTTTTATATTTAGACATTTTAATAAAATATTTCTCATTTTTAATCAAATATTTCTCATTTTAATCAAATATTTTGTAATTATTAAGGAAATAAAAAATACATATTTCAAGAAATTAAGCAAATAATTATCTGAGCCCTAGTGATCAGTTACGATCACAAAGTCCCCGTTAAAGATGTAAGGTCGGAATTTACCCACGGCAAACATGATCGCCAAGCATTCCTGCTCAGTGGCTAGCGTAGGCCAGAACCCGAGGAGCCTTGTCCTCAGACCCACTCGCATCGGTGTGAATTAACACCTCACCACGTGGATCATACATGGTGAGCACCGGTGCATTGGTTAAAAATGCCTTTAACCGCTCAAACGCTAGACAACACTGCTCCGACCAAAGGACACATCCTTCCTAGTCAGATCATGCAGTGGTCTTGCGACCTTGGCGAAGTCCTTAATGAAACTACGGTAGTAGCCGGCCAGTCCCAGAAAACTTCGGATGGCAGTCACCATTGTAGGAACACTGAACTCTTCGACTGCTCTCACGAGTCACGGGTTCGAAGCAACTCTCTCGGCACTAACAATGTGACCGAGATATTTGACATTGTCAAAACCGAAGAAACATTTCTTCGGCTGGAGTTTCAGCTCCCCCCCTCGTAACAGTCTCAGGAAAGTACTTAAGTGTTCAAGAAACTGCTCAAAGGTGCTCCCAAAGGCGATAATATCGTCTAGGTACACCAAGCAGCTCTCCAACTTATGTCCCACCAACAAGAGGTCTAGCGCTCTTTGCATTGTGGCAGGAGCATTGCAGAGTCCGAAAGGCATTTTTTGAAACTCAAACAGACCTTGAGAGCAAATGAATCCTATCTTCTCAATGTCCTGCTCCGCCATCCTGACCTGCCAGTAACCACTAGCAAGGTCTAGAGTTGCGAAATACTTTGCTCCAGCACGTGAATCGAGGGCATCATCGATGCGACGTAGCGGGTACTGATCCGCCTTTGTCTAGGCATTCAGTCTCAGATAGTCCACACAGAAACGAAAGCCACAATCCTTCTTGTGAACAAGTAAGATAGGGCTTGCATAAGAACTATGCGAAATTTGGATTACCCTTGCATCGAACATCTTCACTATCCCTCTCACACAGGAGGTAACCCACCGGTATCAATTGTATGTTTGATGAGCGGGGTTCCCCCAGCTCTGTATAATCGAACGCAAAATGATCTCGGCATTTCAGCAGGAACTCCCGAAGCTGTGCCGCCTCTTGAGGCTTCAGACTAGGTCCGATTTTAAGGCACTCTTCGAGAGTGGGTTTAACTTCCGCATTGAGGACCTGGCGACCTTTACCGGTTGCCCCTCTCAACTTAGGCCCCATGGCCGGCTGCAGTTCCTTCTTGTACCGGAGGAGTCGACAAGACTCGTCGTCAAGAGGAGAAACTTGTTCTGCTAGCTCAATAAAGTGCCAGTGCCACCTGGAGCGATTCCGCAGGCCCCTGCACCATTGTGTCGAAATGGTCGAAACAGGCCTGAGCCTGATTCTTGGTTCCAAAGCGATGCACCATGGCTTGCCTCAGCTCCGGCCAGGTCAGGTCCAGCTCAAACTCCACCAAACTGGTGTAGTACTCTTCAGCCGGACCATAGAGCAGGTACGTAAAGAAACTGCACCTGGCCTCATCCGTCCAGCGCTGAGCCCGAGCTTTGGCTTCGAACTGCCGGAAAAAAAGCGTAACGTCCTCTCATCCGTCAAACCGAACAAACGAGTGGACAGGGTTAAAAAACCCAAACGCCTAGATCTTCGACAGGACGGCCGGTGCAGGCATCCACGGTGCGGTACTTACGCGCCATGGTGCCCTGCTCTGGTTCCCCGAAGTCTCAGCATCCGTGGGTTCCACCAAGTGGACCCGCGGTCGCTGAACGGGCAGGGGAACTCCCCAACCAACTTCTGCAGGAGCGGTCCAAGTTCCTTCTCCTGGAGGCATCTGCCCGGCCGGAGCCGGAGACACCTCCCTCCGTGCATCTCTCGTGTATGGGTGACGGTGAAAACTTCGGTTGCCCTTCGATGGGAATTGCGCCCTGCAACTGCAGGCGGTCAATCCCATGGGCAACCGACCGGAGTTGCTCTTCGGTCATCGATGCCAACCATGACGCCGTGTCCACCGAACTGGCACCCGACCAGGACCCCTCCACCTCTTTACATAAGAGACCACCTCCCCATCCAACCGGACAGGAGGCAGTAGAGGTTAGCGGGCCGGCCATTGGCCATCCGCCTATCCCAGCCAGGGTTCAAGCAACCCCTTCTTCACTGTGCAATGGTGCTCCACCGGTGACATTGCTCCCACGGTGCGATCGCACAATCACAGTCTCCGGTAGGGGGTTGGTCCATAGGGACACAACCTACGGCACCTTCCTCCATAGAACCACCGTGACCGTTCCCGTCAAAAGCACTCAAATGGGTGCTGCCCCGTCGGCTGTATATCACGGCCAACAGTGCAGGAACGCAACTCCAAACCCTCCGGTAGACCGCGTCCCCGACCAATCATCGGAGAAATGGGGTTCTGGCCAATTTCCACCATGCGAACACGGGCAGAAATGGCCACCCACTCTACTGGGGGAACCTACCGTGAAATTCCGTGAATTTACGGACAAAAGCCTGTAAAACACCGTCAAACCACGGTAGAACCGTAAATAACCACGGTTTCACAGACGAAAATCCGTGTCCCAAGGTTAGATTTACGGTGGAGTTCCTTTCGTTTTCGACTGGTGATGTACGGACAGAAGACCGTTATTCACCGTCTATTTCCGGTAAAAAGCCTTTTCACCATCCTCGGATGGAGATACACGGACAACTGTCCGTAATCTACCGTCCACCAACGGTGAAACCACCTTTTTACCGTGTTCGAACGGTGATAGACGAACAAAAGCCCACGATCCACCGTATACTTACGGTAAGTGCCTTTTTACCGCGTTCGACCGGAGATACACGGACAACAGTCCGTAACCACCATCTACTTACGGTAAAACTTGACCGTAAGCCGGTTTTTACGACGGTTTCACAGACAAACGGTCCATGTCCCAGGGGTATATACTGGTAACCTTGGCCGTAGACGGGTTTCCGCCGTAGTTCCACGGACAAAAGTCCGTGCCCCACGGTCCATTACCAGACTACTACGCCCTAAGCCATGTTCATCCGTAGTTCCGCAGACAAATGTTCATGCCCTACCAGCGTATACACGACTCCGGTCTAACAGACCACACAAAAGAGGCTGGCGGTAGTGCTACCCGGTACCTCCATCAATTGTAACGACCCGAATTGGTCGCTACAATGACCCCGGTAAATTTAAACAACTTATCGAAGCTTGATCCTCCTTGGGACGGGTCGAAGCGTGGGCCAACCCTCTTGATCGTCCGCATAATGGGTGGCATCGATCGGAGGATCCTCCCCGAGGATCAACGGATGAACGGCCGCCAAAACGACGAAGAACCCACGATGAACCCCCGGCGTTTCTGTTTTAAAATTATCGTGAGCTAACAAGATTTCCCGTTTCGCTGCTGTGCGTGCAATACGGAATTCATTGCAATTCACTAATTTTGGGTGATTGCTAGCCCTATTCCTCCATAAGCGTTGCTTACGAAGAGCCCTTTTAACTTTGCTAGTGTACCATACTGGTGTGGCACAGTCTCTAACTGCCTTGGTTGGAATAAAGGAGGAAGACCCACTTAAAATTAAACTATGAAATCGTGACCAATTCAAATTCTCATTTTGAGGATGAAAACATTCTTTAAATTTATGAAAATGATCTATCAAATGTGACTTAAAACCATCCCAATTACATTTGTTAAAAAGAAACACTACTCTTTTAACCTCAGAAATTTTTTCCACACATGCATTAACATCACATAGGACAATCTGATGATCACTAATTCCCCCTGATACCCTAACATTGGATAATAACTCCGGACTATTAGTCAGTACTACATCAAGAATTTTGTCATTTCTGGTTGGTTTAGTTACAACCTGTTCCATAGAATAAGTATTCATACTATCTAAAAATGAAACTGCTAATGGCTTGTCACTGCCACTGATCACCGTATGCATTTCCCAGTTGATGTTTGGAAAATTTACATCACCTCCTAAAATAATCATTGGGCTATGGTATTTACGATGAAGAGTGTCCAAAGAAGTTCTTACACTAGTGACATCTGCTATGGAGGATCCCGGTGGCCGATAGAAAGAATATAAAAACACCTTTTTACCATTCTTTAGCCTTAAAACTACAACATACTATTTCACAGTCCGTTTCAAAACTTGTTTCCCTGCAACTATGAAATATTTGTGAAATAGCTATGAAAACCCCACCCCAGAACGACCAACCCTGTCTCTACGGTACACTGTGAAACCATCTGGAAATATTTCCCCATTATTAACAGTATCATCAAGCCATGACTCTGTAATAAGAATTATATTGCAATGAGTCTCCTCAAATGCCGCAATGAACTCAGGAACTTTGTTTCGTAGACTCCTACAGTTAACCACCATAACCTTTACATGTGAAGGTATAGCTGAAGTGGGTTTTCCTAAATGATTTCCTTCCTGGACAGCAGACAGCCTATCCAGCAGAGAACAAACAAAAGAGATGAATCCAGTAGCAACTCGAGATGCATGGTGGCCATCTTGGCCACCTGGTGAAATTGAAGCAATAAAATGAAGGAGCACACAAGAACATGCACACAGCATTCAGGGTTGAATTTCCACTGTCCAGGTTATAATGGCCACCGCCATTGTATACCACCCCCAGGCTGCTCCACCTGGGGGAGGACAGTGACCCTTTGCTGACCATTTTGTCGTCTTCCTGGCAGCCAAACAGGCACCTAGCAGACAACACAGGAGTTTTAGTTTTGCTCTACAAAGGAACAAAACTGGGTCGTCACACATGAGTCCTGGGTGACACTAAAAGGGCCCCAACTAGCTTAGCCCCCTTAACCACAATCTCCCATCCTAGCCCCCCTGGCGCAGACCTAACTGGTGTTAACTTAACTACTAGTATTTTTGGTGTTAGTATGAAAACTTTAATATTGGGACTAACTAAAGAAACCTAATTTTAAAAAGTCGCCATTTTACTAATTTTTTTTATATTATGAACTTTAAAATTGGGAATAACTAAAAAAATAACTTTTAAAACGCGCCATTTTTACTGTTTCACTTTTAATTATAATAATACACATTTCATTTGAAATCACCCTAAAAAAATATAATTACAAGTTGTCACTTGATTTTTCATGTTGTGCACTAATTTAAATACTTTTGTAATCAGAAAGATGGTTCATTTGTTAAACTTAATTTACAAGACTAGTTTTGTATATAAAGTTAACAAGATTGTAAAATTGCTTCAAACATACAAGAGAATGACAAAACATCCTTGATAAACCATGTAAGAACTTATTTCGACTATTAATTGTTTTATCTCTTTGAATGGTTGTCTTGATGTTTATCTCTAAATAAAATTTCATTTTTCATTTATTAATTGTACGGGTCATATATATTGATGCCAAATAGAATGTCACTGATCTTCCGAACCTGAAATTAAATAAATTGGCCTTTCTAAGATAACAATTAGAGAATGAGCCAACAAGTATATGTATTTATGTTACACACATTGTTTTATATACACACACTATATACTGAATATGCGTGTGATAATACACTGTAAAACATGTATTTATATTAAATTATATACACATCTTAGGACATTATATAAGCTCGTATAATACACACATTTATATCGTTTTGTACACATAAGCCTGCATATATACTGTGTGACACCCCATGTTTTGGGTGTCATATTTGCTATGGGTTATCCTTATTGAAGCTGTATAATATATATATAGAGATCGATACTCGTATCGATCTCCCTTCTTTCCTCTCTTTCTCTTTCAAATTGAGAGCTGTCTCACGAGGTCAGATTGATGATGGCTGATCTCTCACGGCTGGTAGTTGAATTGGCCAATCAGGCGATCGATACATCACAAAAGGGGCGTAGACGATCGCTATCAAATTGAGAGGTAAATTCAAATACCAGCTGTTCTTTCTCAGCTGATCATCAATCTGGATGCATCGTCATTTTGATGTTCAGGGAAAGGAACAACTGTCAAGCCTTTTGAGGTTCTTTACTGTAAATAAGTGTCATATCTTCATTTATATCTTGTATATGTTTATTAAAGTTCGTTTTACATTCTCTCCGTCTTCGCATACACTATTTTACACTATTTCGGAATGGAGTGAGTGTAGTGTGACACCACCCACACATGTGCCAGCTGCAGAATGTGTGAGTGAGGTCGCTCCCTTTGATCCTCTTCAGCTGGATGGCACCCGGTGGTGTCCAAAAATGACCTGTCTCAAGAAGACATTAAAATTGACAGTTTTAACGATGACGAAAGACAGTTTCTCACGGATAGAAACGGCCGTTAATTCCAGAATTATTTCTCTGGAATTATGCAAATTCTTGTAAGAATTTGCTTCCAAATAAGGAGATATTTGGGGAGCAGGACTGGCCATTGGTCAATCAGACCAATGGGCAGGTCCTAGAATCGAGTGGCCCCTCCCAAGGACCAAAACATAAAAGTGCTTGCGTAAGGCAAGCTCAGGGCTGATTCATGTTGATTTTTCGTTGATTTGAAGTTTAAGATGCAATCGTTTATTTCGACTATGTATCGCATAATCTACAATAAACCAATTGGTTAAGAGGAAAGTCTTTTTATTGTGAAATCATCATTGTTTCTTTAAATTGTGGGAACTCGGAGTCCAGTACAAACGGAACCCCAAAAGACAACCTGCCGAGGAGTCCAACTCCAACCAGAGGTAGAGGTAGAGGTCATCGAGTCGACCTGGATCACCCGGCAGGTTGCAGAGCCCGAGCTTGGAAGGTGCGGAGCGGCGTATGATCTCAACTCAACCGGCTGGTACAGGACCAGCCACCACATCAGAAGCAGAACGAACGAAACAAAACCCTGGACTGGGTCCAGGCATATTACAGTAGGTTGAGATTCCCCATTCAACAAGACCACCCGGAAATAGAATCTCGGCGTGTTGCATTTGGTGGAGGTGCGGGGTACCTGCAACCCACTCGTACGCCCCGAAATAGCTTGAAATAGACTGTTTCAAGAAGTGTTTTGTGGGTCAGGAGAAAGTTTTAACGAATTAAAGTGTATTTTTATGTATGTGTGGTCGAAATTCGACCGAAAAACAGTGTTAGTGCTTCAAAATAACTTTGTGCTGATACAGTATTTAAAGAAACTAAAAAGATACTTCTGGTTCCCCAAAATATATGGGGGAATCAAAAAATTAAATAACTCACTGGATGATAAATCCGTCTGAAAGTCCGGAGAAAATTGACCAGTCCAACGGTCAATTCGAAGATTCTATTGGCAGTAGGGTTCTCCAGAATCCCTGTACGAAGAGGAATCCATTAATTTCCTATAGAGGAAATTTGAATTTCGAAAATTGAACGATGGAAAGGGGAAATTTCCCTAATTTTCCATCGATCGACTCTCCTCTAACAACAGGTGGAGAAGAAATAAACAGAAGATCCATGTCTTCACCAGATGCCATATTGGTTGCTGCTCCATTTGAGCAGAGCACTCCACAACTTAGTCCAATGTACTCTGGTGAGCAAAATAGAGCTGCTACATATTCTGGCAGGCACTCTATCATGACATCATTATCTCTAGTACGTGAGAGAAACTTTATCAACCAATGGGGGGTTTCAACACACATAACCCCTGGACCAATCAATACCAGGATGGGAGGAGCTACTACGGCAGCAGTTTACACTCGACCAATGATGGCACAGAAGATTCCAACAGCTGGAGTTTCTTCAAGCCAATCAGGATATTTCTATCCTATGACATCAGCTCATTTTCTCACAAATCCCATGTTAACATATTTGAGAGGGATTTCAAATCCTTTCCCTCATAACACCATGGCAATGAATGGGTGGGAAAATTTGAATTTTCCCCTTATACTATCATTTTACTACTATCATTATTACTATTATTACTATCTTATCATTTTCCATAAACAATGATGCCATCATACAGGCAATGTTTACACAGATGCTAGTGGTACCCAACAGCGGCCTGCGATTAACATGGAACCCTATCCTGGGGAGCCACAAGGGCCCTTCTTATCAATGGGGCCCCAGTATTACCAGCCCTACATCTATCCAGAGAGCAGACCACAGGGGTTTGGGACATTTGGGGGGTTTCAACAGCCAGCCTCATATGAGCAGCCTGTGCAGCCCTATCAACCTATCAGGTTACTCAACCTGTCTCACCTGTGCAGAAGCTTTCTTCTGCTTCAACTATACAACATTTCCGACCAATTCAACCAGCTCAGTTGGTTACATCAACTTGAGTTCTTCGACCTGTATGGCCTGTTCCACAGGGACAGACAAGTCAGACTGACGTGTCCACATAGCCTGTTTTGACTTTACGAGCTGTACAGTCAGCTCATGCTGAACTGCATGATCAGTTTGCAAGTGCAGAACAACGTCAGCTTTACTCAGCCTGGTTCAGCTTCACGAACTGAACAGCCTGCTCAGGCTGAATATTACGATCAATTCGCAAGTGCAGAGCAACAACAGCTTACTCAACCTGTCATTTCGGAACCAGAGCAAGTTCCGGCTCAGCTTTTGACCGAGGAGCCAACTTCAATTGTGCAACATCACCAACCTGCTTTCTCTGTGAATATGAGGAGCATGGAGCTTGACAGATGACCGGAGGGAATTCCTCTTATGATCCCAAGTGAACCCGAGCCATGGGCCGGGGCCAGAAGGGCAGTGGAGGAAGCAGTCTATTGCAGGCTTCCTTCCAGCCATCGAGGTGAGGAGACTGAATCATCACAAGAGGATCCGGGAAATCAGTGTCCAGACCCCGTAGTCTGTGAACTCACCGTGGAAGAGCTGAATTGACGATACAGTCACCATCACCCCCTTGACCAGCTGAAACCTTTCACAAAAAATGGACAAGTTAATGAATTTCTGGAGGAGTTCGAAACGATCGACGCTCTACATGAATGGTCACCCCGACATCGCAACTTCTACATAACATGCATAAAGAAGGACACTTGTCATTGGTTATCACAGACCAGAGCTCAAAATCATGGATTGGACTGGTACAGATTGAAAGAAACTATGTTGAAAGCCTTCGGACGACCCGATAATGACTTGATCCTCAAAAAGAACTGTCGGACACGAAATAAAGAGGGAGAACCTACTCAGTCCTTCATTCGGAGATTCCTGCGGTTATCCAAGAGATTTTACCTGGTGATGACTGATGGATTGCATATAGGACAGATTCGCGAGGCTTTACATCATACTATGAGTGATGCAGTGCTGGCCGCTCCTAGAACTAACTTGAAAGCCTTCATGGAGTACGTTGTCAACATGGAAAGCATCTTGTTCTTGGCTGGGAGATGGAAGCTGAATCAAGGAGAGGATGGAGAGGAAGATCGAGCTGAGAGATCTACTGGTAGAACTTCCAGCAGGACATCAAGCTCCAGACCAACAGCACAGGGAAATACCAATGCTGCGAATTCCTCAGGTTCAGCAAGTACACAAACTCAAACAATACCAATGGTTCGTCCAGAAATTCGAACTGGACCACAACAAACATAATAAGCACGAAGAGTGGACCAGCAGCAACTGGAGCTGCCCAAAGCTCATCGGCTGTAAGAAAAAAAGTAGACGAGACCAGGGCAAAGTGCTACAAATGTCAAGGAATGGGACACTTCTCCAGAAACTGTCCAACACGTAATACCATCAATGAACTCAGAGATGAGGAACGTGAACTGGAGGAGCTTTACTTGACGGATATAGTGAACGGATCGGGTCTTAGAAAAGCTTTGACACCTGGAAAGAAGCAGAAAGACTGGTACTTTCATCTACAACAAGCTGTATTTGCTTACAATACAGCCAAGCATGGTTCTGCTAAATTTCCACCTTAACAACTGATATTCGGAAGGGAGGCTAGACTGCCGATCGACAACAGGGTTCCTAACCTTCCAAAAACGATGAATGTGAAGCTGAAGACTGGAGGTATACAGGAGACAGAAGATTCGCTCCCGGTAGCCAAAAGTAATCATCAAGCCCACCTGCGTCAAAAGAATTATTATGATGCAAGAAGAAAGAGCCTGAAAGTACCGAGTCGGACAAATAGTGCTAGTCCGAGACTCCAAAAATGGTGTTGAATGAAGCAAAGAAGCTGTGATACATCTACAAAGAAAGATACACTGTAACAAATAAAATCACTGACACAGTGTATGAACTAGAACATGAGAACATTTTGGGAACAATGGTCAGAGACAAGGTGATCATATGTGCCCATACTACGAGAGGCGAAAAGATGTTCAAGACTTAGTTGGGGGAGAGATATATCACCTACCCCTGGTCCCAGTCATGCAACCAACTTATTTAATGATGAAAATAAGTGGAATGATGATTTACCTTTCGTCCATATCCCTGAAGTTCGACTGGAAGAATGTTTTCCCCTTGACAAACTTCTTATCGGCAAAATAAAATCAAAAACTTATCTGGTAGAGCGAACAACACGTGCCTATGATGAATTTAGCGGCAAAAATGTCAACAACCTGTTGAAAATGGAGAGGTTGATGCTTCAGAAGTTGAATTGTATAAAAGAACTGTTGGGATTAAAGCCAATGAATCCAACTGACGTCATCAAAATTCAAGAGAAACTTCACACACAGGCACGAAATCCAAGAGAAATGTGGAGTTTTGGTACCATCACATGTCAACAAATGACATCAGAGGCTCCACCCATATTTGCAAGAAGAGGGTCATGGACCAATAACGGTAAGGAAGTGATATGGCAACTGACCAATACCACCTGTGGCTATATCCACACGCAGGGTTATTGTAACGAATTGCTGAAAGAAGTGCCAAATTACTCTTCCCTTTCGATTTGGTTACCAGAGGGGAAGGACGGGGAAATTGTGATACTTTTATTGTGTTCCTTTGTTCTTCGAAAGTTTATTTTTCTCGGCCGAAAACAAAAGCCTTTTTCAAGGTTGAAACAGTTGAATTACTTTTTGTCTACGAAAAAGTTTTAGTTGGAAAAAGTTGTCAGTGGCAACGTTGAAATTTGGAAGGCGCTTCCCGAAGTTGAAGAACTCCGGAAAAATTGTTGTGCGTCGATTTGGACAGCTGATTTTCGTAGAAAGACGTTTGCTGCTGTGAAGCCATCTTGGACACTGGTCATGAGTGACTTTGACATTGTTTTAATGGCGGAAACATCTTCGAGCTGAGTATTTGCCGCAAACGACTGAGGATCGCTCTGGGCGTGAGACACGGTTTCCGGGTTCAGGAAATCGTCGATCTTGCTCAGAATGATGATCCCAACGACCCACAAATTTCCAGTGCACTGGGGACCATCGACATCAAGTTAGAGGACAACAGCCAGCCAATCTAGGTTGGGAAGGCACTGAGCCTTATGTGTCTTCGATTCGACCAGTGCGACTGGACGAATCGGTCCATATCCAAGAGCAGTGTGAGTCAAGGATCGACATTGAGACCATGCCTCTGGGGGCGACACGGGAATTCCGTGAATCAATTGCTCTGGGCCAATGTATGCCAGGGGAAGCAGAGCCCAGAAGCTGTGGCCAAGGTCCAACTGTGGAGGAGTGGGAGGAGCAAGAGGATCTTTGGGAACGACTCAATCAGATTAACCAAGAAATTGAGGGCCATCAGCGACAAAGCCTGGTGGAGTTGCAGCAGATACACGAACGGAATTGACAGGCGGGGCTGCCAGTGACTGAGAAGCTGCCAACATTATCAATAATGGAGCTGCCCTGTGATTCAAAGCAATAAGCTTTGAGGGAAAAAGCAAAATTCGATGCGGAATACGAGGCAGAAAGCGGCAGGAGGCTGCCATAGCTAAATCCCCAAGAAGTGCTGGATATTATGAAGCAAGCCCGGACAGTTCGATTTGCGGGGGCAGCTACAACAACTGCCTCCATCGGGGTTGAGTCCTCAGAAAATCAGGAAGACAGAAATCACTATAAGCAGGAAGTTCAAGGACTTTAGACTGAGTGCCTCCGAGTTCGGGAGGCTGGAGGCTCTCTGCCACAGATTTGAGGGATCGACCAGTTGAGAAGGGAGAAGTGATTGTGGATATCATTGCTGATGACTGATGAGGTTAATGCTTCCTCAGACTCCAAGACAAATGTGAACTGTATTCCAACGATGTTCCTTCCGGGAAAGCTTGAATTAGGGCAGGCTGAGGAATTGCCTGGCCAGGATGAGCAGACTGAGGTAAAGATGAAAAGAAAGAAGAGGAGGAAGAATGCTCCATACCACAATTCTCGAAATGATGGCAGTCATTGCGCACCAAGCCCGTTGAGCTCGGTTGGTGGTGAACCACAAGAGCATGGATCCACCGGAACGCGGAGCTCAGTCAATGGTCATGGAATCACAAACTGTCATACTGGAGGGTGAGCAGTCGTCTGTGTCCTCTGAAATTTCCACCGGAACTGTCGTGGAAGGAGACCAGAGATGTTGCTACCTCTACTGAGGAATCCAAAGCTGCTCGGGAGGATACATTTGCCGAGATGATGGCTCGTGATGCAGCTTTTGTTGCTGGGTATCCGACGTCAAATCAGTCTGCCACTTCTAGCAAGGCCACAAATTGGTCCCTGGTACCATGTACTAGCCAGAACACTACCATCGTGAAGACCGATAGGTCCGCAGGATTCACTACCGTTGCTGAACAATCGCTGGGTATGTTGGCAAACAAAAGCCAGGCCCACTGGTACCATCTACCTGGGGCACTTCGATATGGAGGAGTGAGTTCCCGAACTGTCTTTCCCAATGACACCGCGACGCCTTGTCCTTGGCCTGACAGACTGCCAATCTCTGGTCACCGCGATAGTGTTCCCGGGTCATCGAGGTCGTCTACTTTCCGGGGCAGGTCAATTTTTGTGCCTACCAGGTGGGACTTCATCAATTCAGTGCTAGTGTTTGTGCAGAATGGGGCCGTCATTCCGGGTAGTGGGCCATCAACAACAGCCGACTGAGTAAATCTACAGGCCCGCCATACTGTGGTATGCCGTTTACCACCATCTGAAACAACTGACCAACTCCTGGGAGGCAGCCGCTGATGCAACAATAAATGGTTTATTTCTGAGGGACCTCAACGGCCGGGATCAAAAATGGATTGATGCTGAATATTAGCAGGACTAAATCGAGACTGGCATGTTTGTGATCTGAGGTGTCATTCGAATCTGTTGATTTGTTTGCATTTAATATTTAAACCTGTTTATCCGAATTGTTTCTAACAGTTAATTCGTTTGCTAGCCATTTTAATATATGATCACCGGTCAGCTGTCTTGTCCGGGTTGTCATTTTGAGCCATTTGTTTAAAATTCATATATAATGAATGGTACACGTTTGTGCATGTGTGTTAGTTACTTATTTGACTAGACTTCTACCAGAAATCGTCTATATTTTATACAGATATTCCTTTTACCTCATTCGCTTACTTTCATTAATCGAATCTCTGCATGAATACTGATCACCTGTTTTGATCAGTTCGTATTCACATTCATCTAGTTTAATTTTATTGCAATTTATGCATGGAAAACTGGTCAAATGTTTCGACTAGTTTCTTTTATTTTAAGCTGTTATTTCAAACAAGTATGTATATTTGTATTCGTTGTGAATGTCAGAGGCTGATGGGTTCCACTGGCCACAGGCATAGTTGGATCTTTGATGTTTTTCTTGCTCAACCTCAAGAGGCTGGGGTTTTTTTTAAGAAATCGTTATTTTTATTATGCAAAATTTTGATAAGGTGGTTGTTTTCGCTGGAATGTTGAACTAAGCGTTCCAGCCCTGCAAAATTTCTTCTATGCTTCCTTTCATCTTCTGCTCTTTCGGAAACATGGGGACGTGTTTCACAGCTAGTTGGGGGAGTGTGACACCCCATGTTTTGGGTGTCATATTTGCAGGGGTTATCCTTATTGAAGCCGTATAATCTATATGTAGAGATCGATACTCGTATCGATCTCCCTTCTTTCCTCTCTTTCTCTTTCAAATTGAGAGCTGTCTCACCAGGTCAGATTGATGACGGCTGATGTCATGGCTGGTAGTTCAATTGGCCAATCAGGCGATCGATACGTCACAAAAGGGGCATAGACGATCGATACATCACAAAAAGGGCATAGACAATCGATACGTCACAAAAGGGGCATAGACGATCAATACATCACAAAAGGGGCATAGACGATCGATACGTCACAAAAGGGGCATAGACGATCGATACGTCACAAAAGGGGCATAGACGATCGATACATCACAAAAGGGGCATAGACGATCGATACGTCACAAAAGGGGCATAGACGATCGATACGTCACAATGGGGCATAGACGATCGCTATCAAATTGAGAGGCAAATTCAAATACCAGCTGTTCTTTCTCAGCTGATCATCAATCTGGATGCATCGTTATTTTGATATTCCTGAAAAGGAACAACTGTCAAGCCTTTTGAGGTTCTTTACTGTAAATAAGTGTCATATCTTCGTTTATATCTTGTATTTGTTTATTAAAGTTTGTTTTACATTCTCTCCGTCTTCGCATTCACTATTTTCGGGACACAAAATCGTGTGAGTGTAGGTTGAGGTTCCCCATTCACAAGACCGCCCGGAAACAGAATCTCGGCGTGTTACAACAGTATACAGTACATATGCTAATAATGTATATATTTGGTGTCTATTACCACTTGTTATGATACTGTAGAATGAAGAATTATTTCATTCTACATAAGCCTAACTTTCAAGATGAAAAATGCGTATTTTTTTTAGTTTTTAAGCTTACCACTAGTTTCAATTATCATTAGCATCATTATTATTTTCATTATTATTATTTTCATTATTACTATTAATGTTTATTATATTTACTAGGTTAATGGGATGATAGATAAGGAATAATAAACTTTATTTTTTTGTAATATTTACTTGTTTATGCATTTTTCAAAAATATTTTTTGAACTTTTCATATGGCCCCTGTTTGCAGTTTTATATCCCCTTTTCAAATAAACAAAAAAGTCCGGCAAACTTGGGGAATTATAAAAAGTCTTTGCCTAAATTTGCTCTTAGGCTGTATGTATATAAAAACAACCACAATTCTAGATAGGCCTATCTATAACATAGGCCTACACAGCCTGGATTTCTCCATGACTTTTAAACATTTAGCTCCTACCCTCTTTTTATTTTTTAACTTTATTGTTAAAAGTCTTCTCCTCAGCCTGAAGGGAACCTAACAAGAAAAATATAACAAACCCTAATTTCTGTACTCAGACTGTATCCATAAATCATAAACAGTAGATAGGCCTATCTGATACTTACATGTAGGCCTACACCTCCTGTAGCCCAATAAATTTTAAACATCCAGACCTTACCCTCCCCTTTTTGTTTTATTTTGTATACTGATAAGTGTCCATTTCTAAAAAAGCTTTTAGGAACCAGAACCCCTCCCCTCACACTTCAAGTGTATTTTATATTACTAATTTGTATACACATATGTCGTAAAATGGCGCCTTTTTATTGTGATGTTCAAGTTGTTTTATAGGATTTTAAACTATTTATAGGATTTTAAACTATTATTAATTGCATAATTATTTGTTCAGCTGCTCCTTTTATTGTATCAATGTGTGTTTAGGCTTATTTATTTATATTTTTTATGCTTTCTTTTCTGTTTAAA
This sequence comes from Brachycybe producta, assembly GCA_036925085.1. NCBI lineage: Eukaryota > Metazoa > Arthropoda > Diplopoda > Playtdesmida > Andrognathidae > Brachycybe > Brachycybe producta. The sequence goes on along the minus strand of JAUPFP010000001.1, from coordinate 18,107,359 downwards.
AATAAACTTCCCCAATATTTTGTTCTAGTAGTGTATCCTTAGTTGTAACTATTTTCAAAACTCATACATCATTTGCCTCAATCAGATGGCATTACAAGTGTATGTCAGAAAACATTAAAAGTTAAACTATGATTTATGAAAGTATAATAACTTTCCCAAGAAACCTCTACAGCTAGGGTCACAAGAGGGCATGAGAACTAATAGAACTCCAACTGAAATGTTCTCCACCCCTCCCCTTCTCATGGGGAAATATATTTAAGACCCCAACTTAAATATATTTTCTCATGGCCATAAATTTCCTAATGTCAACTTTTGATATAAAAAAATTGCATAAAATTCATAAAAATAAGAGGGAATTAATGAGAAACTAGTCAACCAATCATAGAACTTCCATGACCCTCTATGAGAGGGATTTTCTATAAAAGGGCCAACATTTTGGCTGAAAAAGCAGAATCGGTGGATCAGCACCCATTCCACTCTCAGGAGAATCTTGGATCCTAAGAACATTGGATAAGCTTGGTATACAGCTCATGCTAGAAACCATCAGCCTGACAACAAAAAGTTACCATAAATGTTGCAAGTAGTAGGTCTCTTGTCTCCACCAAATAAGTTACCATAATATTGGATAATTGGCCTTTTAAAATGGAGTTACATCAGTTACCATGACTTGTGCATTGTAGGTCTTTCTTTTTTAAAGGCATCTGTGATGGAAGGTTGACTATAACCAATTTTGACTCTGATGGTTCTTTGCACGCAGGTAACCACAAAATCACTATATGATAGGTCTTTTTTGCCTTCGGTCACATAAGTCACCATAATCTGATTATTGGTCGTGTCTGACAGCAAATGAGTTACCATTCAAAATGATTGTTGGTCCAGTGTGTGAAGAATACCTTAAGAGAAAAAACTAGAAATCTTCTAGGCTTGACAGTGTGAAACTTGGAAAACTTGGACAACATGAAGGTTGGGCTGTTTGTACTGTAAGTTGTTACCTTTTTTTAACTGCTCTAGGCTGATATGGCCCTATGGTTATACCCCTTTCACCATTAATAGTTTTATTCATTTTTCCTTTTTTTATGCCCTAATTGGACTATTTTGGTCCTTACATTTTGTTGCATTATGTATTTAACACTCATTAACATAATATATCTAACTTTGTTTTTACTTATAATTAAATGAACTAATGCTAAAGTCTGATTTTTGTAGTTTATATCTAAGTTTGTTTGTATGTAACTTATAACCCATATTTTGTCATAATAAACAATTTATTAATTTTAAGTCAAGTTGATGTAGTGAGTTGATGAGTGACTTTATATACAGAAAATTTCATTATAGATCTTCATTGATCTGATGAACGTGAGTTTTAAAAAATCAGTTGGCCTTTCTCACCAATAAAGTTTACACATAGAGAACGGCCAACAATACAAATTGACACAATCGTGTTTCCAGTCCCTTTGACGTCATAAATGTCTATATTCTATATTTATATTCTATACTCTATATTCTTGCAATGCACTTTACCATCTTCAATTTTAAATAAATATAAATTACACAACAAAAAATAAATCAACTAATTAAATGAATTTCATAATTATTTTAAAAATGAGGGCCGAACCTAACTAAACCTAACTATTACTAAACCTAACCTAACCAAAATTAACTAAACCTAACTAAAATATACAAACAACAACGTACATTAATTGTTAGAAAACGATAAATTTTAATTTAATTTTTAAGAATATTCTTCTATGTCGGCATTTTTCTGGGTCTTTTGAATAGTTTTTTCTATTCAAAAAAGACCCAGAAAAATGCCAATACTGGATGTTTAAGTTTGGTAGTTTTTTAAAAAAAAAACATTTTATTGTTGTATGATGAAAATCTCGACATAAATTATGAGTTACTAAAAAATTAGATTAATGCATATACAATTCAACTAACAATTAAAATAAGTACATTTTTAGATTTAAATAAAGATTGTAATAAAATATTAGAAGTAGGAGATGAAATTTACACCTAAAGTACACAAGAGTTTACAAATGCATTTTTAGTACTCCTTTCAGACGAAGATGACACAATCCTAAACATTGTCAATCCCTCTTGTCTTTTTCTTTATTTTGAAAATTTACCGAGACAGTCAGACAGAAGTAAATATTTTGCAGACAGTGGAAAAAAAAATTTCTGACAGGAGACAGTCAATATACAGTATGATGTATATACATGTATGTATAATAATTTGTATACACAAGTATACCTGCTTGGTGTAAATGTATAGTTATTTTATATATATATATATACTAGTGGGGTAACACGTCATAAATGACGGGAGCAAAATTCACAGGCAATTGTGCACATGCGCGTCGTTTTTTCCTCCTTTCATTTCAATTTCAGTCAAACCCTCCCACTTTTCTCTCTCTCACCCTTCTACACTTTCCAATCTTTTCCCCTCACCCCTCCCACTTTTCTCTCTCTCCCCCCTTCTACACTTTCCAAAGGAAGAGTTCAACATATAGTTGACCTTGAGAAAAAAAACGGTTCATTTATTCAAATTTATATAAATTCCGACGTGCTTCAATGGTTTTGTTACTCCATACATACACACACACACACACACACACAGAGATCTGGGATATTATATATATAATTATTATATATATATAATATCCCAGGTCTGTGTATCTATCTATATGTGTTTCTGTCTCTGAAGTAACGCTGTACAACCATTGAAGCATGTCAGAATTTATATAAATTTGAATATATGAAGACATGAACAGCTTTTTTTTTTCTCAAGGTCAACTATATATGTTGCACCCTTCCCACCCAAGAACCCATGGTAATAAATTGGAGAGGGGGGGGGGGAAAGGTTGGAAAGAGTAGTGGGGGGGGGGAAAGAGTAGTGGGGGGAAAGAGTAGTGGGGGGGGAAAGAGAAATGTGGAGGGAGGAAAAAGGGAGAGGGGTGACTGAAATTGAAATGAAAGGAGTAAAAAAGGAACAAACGACGCACATGCGCACAATTGCCTGTGAATTTTGCTCCCGTCATTTATGACGGGTTACCCCACTAGTAATTACATATTAACACAAGTGGCGTAGCCAAGGGGGGGGTCCATGGGTCAGGATTCCCCCTCCCAAAATTCTACCTACATGCTAAAAAGAGCTGTGTTTACATTTGATAATTTTTTCTCTATCTTTTTTTTTCTCTCTCTTAACCTGTTATCTTCAGAACTCATTTTCTGTAACACCACCGTGATAGATGCTCAACTAAGCGACTTTTAAGCTAGTCGCCCACTATGGCATGCAATGCTGTTCCGCCCTGACCTGCCGTGTCGAACATTCCATCCGAGACTCCGACCATATAAACGTGCCAGCACAACTCTGCCACTTATTGAAGACAAGTTAAACACGTTCACACTTCAAAATACACATGTTGTTGTTTACAACAAGACACCTGAGTGTTGTCTGAATGTCACATGAGCGCGCTTTTCTCCTGGTCCTTCTGTCTACTCCCACACACAAAAAATGCTTCTCGGTTCTCCTCAAGACTTCTAGCATGGAAGTTCTGCAAGCCCGGTTTGCATGTCGCAGCGTGCCGCCTTGTAGCAGACGTTGCACCGTTTGATTTCATATGACACATACAATAGAAAGGTCTTCTAGGCGGCACGGCCGCAGACCCCGACTTAACAAAAATCCTGGCTATGCCACTGATTAACACACCCTCCCTTTCATACCACTGTCTTATATAGCAAGTCTGTTTGATTCTATATATTTTTTTATACAAAAGATGTAAAGTAAAACCTGGATAAAACTGAAACCCGCAGTTTCAGACATTTTTTCCATTTTAGCAGTTTTGTTTTTTTAGGGAAATGTCAAAAACTTAATAGGATAAGCGCGGGTAGGACTTGAAACAGTTTGTTCTGTCCCTTCCATTAATGTGGGGAAGCAGAGCAAACGAATTCCTGATGGCGGTCTGCAAGGCTCGTTTGTAGTAGGCAGCGAGGCAGATGCCATGTTCGGTCCAGCAGGCTTCTCACCACAGGTTGCGCTATGAGTGAGAGGTGAAGTGTCACCAAAGATAAGAGGATAAGATATGAAGGCTGGCCAAAAATGTGTCACGCATGAAAAATAGCGACACATAGTGAGGTGGAGTGTTTACACTGTTATGTGTAGGCAAAGTTGTATTCACTATACACAGTGTTTCTCTAAACATAGTAGAGTATGACGGTCGTATTTTATTTCTACTTCACTTGAAATCTTTTTTAAGTGTCATTTTTTCTCAATAAAAATGTTTGGGGAACCTTATGTGCAGCTGTAAACTGCAATAAAAATTATTAACTATTTCTGCATGAAAGTTTATTCACATATACAGAAGAGCACTTAATCTTTTACTACATGTGGTCAGTTTCTTTCTATCGTGAATGGTGTTAAGCCTGTAACACCCTGTAAATCGTGATCCCGCCAAAACCATAGCCTGGGGGGTAAACAACTCTCAACCGTCCCTCCCTCCTCTCTGACTCACCTTTCTGACTCATGCACAAGCGGCGGATTGATACATAAAGGACCATGGTCACTTGGACCTGGTTACACCTCGCAGGTGTACACAGGTCCAAGGTATAAAAGGACCATGTTCCTCTTTGTTCAGTAGTTCTTTCCTTTGCCTGTTTTTGCGATACACTCCAAATCATGGGCCTGAGGATTTCCAGTTAGTATATTACTATTCACCCTTGTATCTGTACTTCTTACAAGGAATGAATAAAAGTGTTGTAACAAGAAGTAGCGTTGTCTCTATGTTTATGTAAATAACTTCTCTTCAGAGGCCGGAGGTTTCATAGGGCAGGAGCTATACGATTCTCAGCAGCTACAACATCTTCTCTAGTCGGAATACCGATGGAGAAGATGTATATCAGCATCAACCGTGTAACGACCCGACTGGTCCGTCACAACACCTCGGGCAAACTTTGTACGGTTAGAATGAACCAACAAAACTTACCCGGCTGCAGACTCCGATTACGGGGACGGGATCGTACCCGTAGCAGTCCTCTGCACGGTAGCCTTGGGGACACGTCGACTCCCACGGAGTCTCCCTTGCCGGACACGACGGACGATCCGCCGCCACAACAAGAATATCGCGGTGAGACCTCTCTCACCGCGAGCCGACGCAAGTACCGGCCGACAATAGGCCGGAAAGAGACGGTGAAAACCCGTAGATTTCCCCACCCTCCCCGCGGTACTTCCCAATAAGGTACACAACACCAGAGTAAGGTTAAAATAAAAGAGATGTTTATTAACACTTACTGTTAATTATGCAAATAAAAGATGCAGTGGTAGTAATAAAGATTATCCACACAACTTGGCTGGTGCAATCCACCAGCCAAGCCTCCATGGAAACAAAACCACAGAGAAACACCAAACAAATCCAAACAAAGGATAATGGAGGCCACCCTGGCCTCCAGCAAAGATGATGTCTGGTCAATTCCCTACAACACACTGCCCAGATTCATTGGCTGACCAAGCCAAAGAAACCTCCAGGCAACTCCACCTGGAGGGGACAGTGGTCACTTCTGACCTCTCACCCATTGACTTCAATGGTGAGAGGTCTGCTGGCACCAAAATGGCGTCCGACCCAACAGCCTACTATATGCTGCCAGGCAGATCACCATAGGGAGTTGGTCTGCTCAATAAAAAATTTGATTGAGCAGACCAGGTTGCCACAATCCTCTCAACTTCCCTGTTCCGTCCCGGGAACAGGTAGGTCGAGCCAGCACGGATTGCTCCCTCAAACCTGACCACTTAGGGTCCAGACGGCTTCCCTGGTGGTGGAGCGCGAGTGGAGCCCATCCACTCCGCTGCCCACCGGTGTGCCCACCACGAGCACACCTGGGTGTTATGCCACCCAAGTCCAGGATCGAAGACCGACCCCCTAAGACGGTTTTCCTCCAAGATTCGCAATTCCTCGAAAGGAATCTCTTGGAGCTGCGGGCGCCTTCTCAGCACCCGGCTCGTTAGAAGGTCTACCAGGGCGATCACGGGCATGATCGTAGCCCCTGGTAGTGGCTCAGAAACCATCTGACCAGCCATACCTTCTAGGTCGCATCCCAACAAGCGTCGGATCAATGGGGCTGCACGCCGAGATAAACATCCCATCTCGGCATCTAGTCCCATCACATCCACAAAACTATACGCTTGTCTGACCGGGTTCACGACCACTACTACCGGTATACCCTCACAACTGAACGCCACCACATGGTTCATGTTGTACGGTGGTAGCTTCACCACCCACGGCTCTGGCAGTGGCTCTGCCAGACGATAATAGCCATGGTATTGGTAACCACCCATTCCCGGCTGGTCCTGCCACAGACACAGTCGGTTATTCAGATACACCTCTGCATCTGAATACGGGGGCATCGCACCAATACACCGTTCCTTAGGCATAAGCCCAGGAGAGGTTGATGTTTTCGGTCCTAGGGTTTCAGATACCCCACCGCTGCGGCCCGGAAAGAAGGGTGTACCCCCACTGGGGGTCACGGGATCACGTTTTGGCGGAACAACTCCATCCAACATGGTTCCTTCGCCCATCGGTAAGGGCGTAGTCACCTGATGGAGGGTTCCAATCGATCGAACTCGCAAGCTCGATACCGCATCCACCTTCGGGGAGGATGGAGGCATGCGGACCACAATGTCACGCATAATCCTACCATCCATCCGCGCCGCCTCTACAGGACGGGTATGGATCGGCTGATTCCCGGCCGGCATGCTCGACTTAGCATGCCGGGACTCCTCCTTCTCCGCCACAACGCTTCCATTTTGAGCTCCCTGGCGCTTACTCATGGAAGGTGTCGGACACCCCTTCCTCTCACACTTGGAGGGAGGTTTACCGTGCATTGAGCCAGACTTAACCGCACTCAACGACTTACCGGGCCGGTCAGGCTTAGGCGGGTGGTTAGCCCCCTTCGCCTTCTCGGACTTCTTCTCCGAAGGTTTTCCGGCCGGAGCCGTACTTCGCTTCGGTGAAACACCCTTAGCCGACTTGGCGGCCGAGAAAGGCAGTCCGCAGACAAACCATTCCCGCCCGTCCCGAAGGAGAACAGTTCCCTTCGGTGTAAGAGTCGGCAGACTCTTACTACCAGCAGTTTTGTCCACCGCACCATGGGCTGGTGCCCTGGTGGACTGCATTGCCACCCTCCTGGCAATTTGCTGCTGGCCTGCCTGGAGGATTCGAACTCGATCCTCCTGGCTTTTCGGTTTGCAAGGTGGGAAGGCCTGTCCCTGCTCGTAGGGCCGGGCCTTCTTCCCTCTTAAGTGATCGGCCACTGGTGGGGTGTGAGGGCGGGACAACTTCTGTCCCTTACCACCACCACCACTTGTAGATTTACCCATATTACCGGGAGCGGATACTGGAGGCTGCTTCGCCTTCTTCTCCACTCGCCGGTCCCTTCCATCAGGGTGGGCGAGAGCTACAGCTGGAAGACCCACCGCCGGAGTAAGTATACTCATAGCAGTCATACGGGCTTTCAGCTGGGCCTCCCTCTCTACAAGAGCCTTCAATTTGGCAGCCATCCGTGCAGCTCCGGACTTTCTCTTGCGCTTCATGGCACAGTCCTTCCTCGCTCGCACGGCCGGAATCTCCTGCAGGAGAACACCATGGGTTCCCGCCACTGACGGTCTACTCACGGCGGTCGCACCATGCCCGTCAGACTCCAAAGAATCCTCTGTAGCATGGTGACGACTCCACCACTGCTGCCTTTTTCCACTACGACCGTTGAAAATCGGACAATCATGGTCATCACCATGATCCACGGCTTTCAAACGGAAGCAACCGCTCTTTTTCGGGTTCCTGCCGTCCAAATTCCGCTGACCTTGGGCATCCCCAAGCGCCACGGTACTCGGACGGTTCGAACCCGTCGGAAGAGCGCCTTCCGATCCAGCAGAACCCCCATGGCAACATCCATGACGGTTCCACCACTCCCACCATGTGTCCATACGGTCCAAGACAGAATGGCACATAGCGGCACAGGCATCTACAGTAGCCGGTCGATTCTTCTCCACTGTAGGAGCGGTCTTCGACCGTGGTTGGGTGGCTGAATCTTCTTCAGCCGCCACCACCCCGGTCAACTCCGACGTCTCACCATTGTCCGCCTTTCTAGGGGTGGACACATGGTGAGTCGCCGAAAGAATTGACTGGCCTGGAGGAGCCTTCACGTTAATACTAACGTGAACAGAGACGGAGGTCTTCCCGGGCGTTTCCGTCCGGTTAGGGACCGACTTCTTCGGGCCCTCAGTCAGACAACCTACAGTGGGTCGCCCACGGGTTTCCTCCTCGGAAACCGGGCGGTCCCAACACGCAGGCAAGTCTGGCTGCCTCCTCTCCCAGCCATCCGCCCAAACTAGCGGACGACCGGCTCTCTCCCACCAGGGCAGGGGCTGATTGAGCGTACCCTGGACTGTTTCATGCCCAATTCTGGCAGAAAACCCACTCACCTCAAACACCCTCGGTCTCCGTGGACGGAGATTATACCGAGGTTGAGGGGGGTCCTCCGCCTCCGAGTCAGTAGACTCCGAAGAAACGGACGGTGGTTTTGGCGTTGGAGTACCATTGCTCCCCGCCGAAACCTCCGGGTTAGCATCCGTATCATCGCTGCCTGCATCGGAGGAGGTTTCAGAGACTCCAAGTCCATCTTCCTCCCTCACGGTGCAGGTGGGTACGTACGGTTTCAAGTTGTCCACATGAAACCGGTCTCGCACCTTCCGACCATACCCATCTACGAATTCTACCTCGTAGACTAGGTCGGAGTATTGCGTAACGACCGTACCACGTTCAGCCTTGTATGCTAAACTCCATTTCTTCGCCTGGCCGAGCTTCCCAGCTTGGTCCCTAATCCACACCTGCGCTCCAGGCGGGTATAGGGGCGGCTGCACTCGGCCGGAGTCATATTGCTCCTTTTGCCTCCTTTGAGCAGCGGTCAATCTCTGACGCGCCTGCTCCTCCACGGCTTGCTGGTCAGGCAAGTCGCGGATCGGACCATCCGGAATGAGGTTATCAACACCCATCCGAGGCTCACGGCCAAACAGCAACTGATACGGAGAGACCTGCGTACTCTCCTGCACAGCTGTGTTATAAGCCCACACGGTGGGCCGTAATTTATCCCACCAATCACGCTGTTCCTTGAGCGGATCAAGGTACCGCTTGATGGTTTCCATTACGGTCTTATTCGTACGCTCCGTAAGCCCGTTAGCTTGCGGATGGTACGCCGTCGTGAAGTGATGCGCTATGTTATAGCGCCCCCGGAACTTCAGCAGGACTTTGCTGGAGAACTGGGACCCACGATCCGAAACAAGAGCTTTCGGTGTACCATACACCAAAAGGATCTCGTCCTTCAGGAACTTCACAACACAAGCGGCCGTGGCCCTTCGCACCGCTCTCGCCACACCGTACCGGGTGAAATAGTCAACCATGATTAATACATAGGTGACTCCACCCACGGAGGCAGGAAACGGCCCAACGAAGTCCATTCCCCAGGTGTGAACTGGGTACTTCGGCACTATCGGTTGTAGAAATCCCTGACTTCTTGCGAACTGTCGCGCTCGCTGACACACCAAACACGACTTAATGTATTCGGCAGTGTCACGCTTCATACCAATCCAGTAGAAGCGTGAGCGCAGTCGCTGGTAGGTCTTAAACATCCCGAAGTGACCAGCTTCGGGAGTGTCATGCAGCTTCCTCAGACAGAAAGCCCGGCATGACGCAGGCACTACCAGTACGGTTCGCAACCGATCCTGGATGGATCTGATGGCATACAACATGTCGTCTGCCTGGAGCACCAGCCATCGGCTGCCTGCTCCTCGACCCAATCCACCTCCGAGCGGACTCGGTAAATCACCTCACCTACGTCAGACTCGACGTATTCAAGTAAAGAAAGGTCCTCAACATCACGCACCGGATACCGACTCAGACAGTCAGCATCCACGTGGAGTGTTCCCTTCTTAAACTGAACCTTGAACCGGTACTCTTGCAATTGCATCTGCCAACGCCCCAACCTGCCTTGCAAGTTCTTGGCAGTCAGCAGAGCACAAAGAGCATGGTGATCTGTTACGATCACAAACTCCCGGTTGAAGAGGTAAGGACGGAATTTACCCACGGCAAACACAATCGCCAAGCACTCCTGCTCGGTGACAGAATACCGGGTTTCCGCTCCTTTCATGAGCCGGCTTGCGTAGGCCAGAACACGGGGGAACTTGTCCTCCGGCAACTTCTGGTAGACTACGACACCCAAGCCGTACCCACTAGCGTCGGTATGGATCATTACCTCACCACGTGGATCATACATGGTGAGTACCGGCGCTTCGGTTAAAAATGCCTTTAACCGAGCAAACGCTAGTTTGCACTGTTCTGACCACTCGAAGGACGCATCCTTCTTGGTCAGTTCATGCAACGGTCTTGCCACTTTGGCGAAGTCCTTGATGAACCGCCGATAGTAACCGGCCAGTCCGAGAAAACTACGGACGCCTGTAGCCGTCGTCGGAACATCGAACTCCTGGACTGCTCTTACGAGATCCGGGTCCGGAGCAACTCCCTCGGCACTCACTATGTGACCGAGATAACGCACTTTGTTAAAGCCAAAGAAACATTTCTTCGGCTGGAGTTTCAGCTCCGCCCCTCGCAACAGTCCCAGGACAGTGGCCAGTCTCCCAAGAAACTGCTCGAATGTGTTCCCGAAGACGATAATATCGTCCAGGTACACCAGACAAGTCTCCCACTTATGTCCTGCCAGCAAGAGATCTAGTGCTCTCTGCATCGTGGCTGGAGCATTACAGAGTCCGAAAGGCATTTTTCGGAACTCAAACAGACCTTGAGAGCAAATAAATGCTGTCTTCTCAACGTCTGGCTCAGCCATCCGAACCTGCCAGTAACCACTAGCCAGGTCCAAGGTTGCAAAGAACTTCGCACCGGCCAACGAATCGAGCGCATCATCGATGCGAGGCAACGGATACTGATCCAGCTTAGTCTGGGCATTCAGTCTCCGGTAGTCCACGCAAAAACGAAAGCCACCATCCTTCTTGCGAACAAGCAAGATAGGGCTCGCGTAGGGACTACGCGAAGGTTGGATGACACCTGCATCCAACATCTTCGCCACCTCTTCTTTCTCGATCGCACGGGCCGCTGGAGCGGTTCGACGCAATCCTTCTCGCACTGGAGGTTGCCCACCGGTATCAATCGTATGTTCCACCAAGGAGGTTTCACCCAACTCGGTGTAATCAAACGCAAAATGATCCCGGCGCTCTAGCAGGAACTCTCGAAGTTGCCTCGCCTCCTCAGGCTTCAGATTGGGACCAATCTTAAGACAGTCTTCGAGGGTAGGAGCCGTCGTCACGTTGAGGACCTGGCGTCCGCATCCGGACGCCCCTCTCAACTTTGACTTTGACTCCCCTGGTCGAACCATCGCATGAGTGGGGCCTCCCCCTCTCAACTCAGACGGCCCTTCCAGCCCTACCACTAAAGCAGCCTCCACAGCTTGAGCCGTGGCCACACCCTCCCCTGTCTCCAGGGCTATGGGTGCCTCTCCCACGTTCTCGAGCCAGATATCGTACTCGCCCAACCTGTTGGCCTCGGCAATACCTGCCACAGCCAACACACCACGTCCACCCAAGGCTTTACGGTGGGGCTCCACGAGAAGCAGCTGGCCAGGGCCGGCATGCTCTACCAATCCCACCGATATACGACACGTCGTACGTGGGGTGGTAGCCAGACATTTTCCCTCAGTCGCAGGGAACACACTTCCCCGCTCCCAATAGGAACACTGGTCTCGCACAGCTCCGGTGAAACAAGGTTCACCCACCCATCAACCTTCTCAAGCGCCCGTGGGATGTCTGGGAGTTGCCGTCCCTGAGGCCGAGCCTCTGGTATCGGCGGTGGAGCAACTTCCACCTCCACAGGTTTCCCAAGCGCTCGATCAGTGTAAGCGGCTTGAAGGGCGTCTGGATGTGCGGTCCAGACATCCTCCCGGAAATACACTTTCCGGTGCACGATATCCACCATCAAGCCGAAGCGTGCGGCGATATTAACGCCCAAAATTGCCCAGCTCCTCCACCAATTGTAACGACCCGACTGGTCCGTCACAACACCTCGGGCAAACTTTGTACGGTTAGAATGAACCAACAAAACTTACCCGGCTGCAGACTCCGATTACGGGGACGGGATCGTACCCGTAGCAGTCCTCTGCACGGTAGCCTTGGGGACACGTCGACTCCCACGGAGTCTCCCTTGCCAGACACGACGGACGATCCGCCGCCACAACAAGAATATCGCGGTGAGACCTCTCTCACCGCGAGCCGACGCAAGTACCGGCCGACAATAGGCCGGAAAGAGACGGTGAAAACCCGTAGATTTCCCCACCCTCCCCGCGGTACTTCCCAATAAGGTACACAACACCAGAGTAAGGTTAAAATAAAAGAGATGTTTATTAACACTTACTGTTAATTATGCAAATAAAAGATGCAGTGGTAGTAATAAAGATTATCCACACAACTTGGCTGGTGCAATCCACCAGCCAAGCCTCCATGGAAACAAAACCACAGAGAAACACCAAACAAATCCAAACAAAGGATAATGGAGGCCACCCTGGCCTCCAGCAAAGATGATGTCTGGTCAATTCCCTACAACACACTGCCCAGATTCATTGGCTGACCAAGCCAAAGAAACCTCCAGGCAACTCCACCTGGAGGGGACAGTGGTCACTTCTGACCTCTCACCCATTGACTTCAATGGTGAGAGGTCTGCTGGCACCAAAATGGCGTCCGACCCAACAGCCTACTATATGCTGCCAGGCAGATCACCATAGGGAGTTGGTCTGCTCAATAAAAAATTTGATTGAGCAGACCAGGTTGCCACAACCGGAAGAGAGAGAGATGGCCGCCACTCTCCTGCATCGATTTCACCCCCATGCAGAAGAGTGACTACAATCTATCTCCATCCAGCTCTCTCTACAGCTCGGATCTTCTCTGTGCAGGTGTCATACTGCTCAGAGAAGAAACGAAAAGTAGAAAATGTCATCTAAAGGTTGGTAATAAAATATTGGTTGATGTCAAAAGCTCACATTTGGTGGAGGTGCGGGGTATAGCTCCATCTGCCTTCTCCGACCTGTAAACAGAAGCCGTCCTTTGTCCTAAGTCTCGTGATTGTGCCTCACGAGGCTTCGTCCGTCCTTTTTTATGTTGGAGCCACGTATGGAGACCCTCGATAGCGTCAAAGTCAACCGCGTGGCGCCTGTCTGTAAAACCGCGTATGGAGACCCTCGATCACGTCAAAGTCAACCGCGCGGCGTCCTTTGTGTTGGAACCACGTGTGGAGACCCTCGATAGCGTCAAAGTCAACCACGTGGCGCCGTTTGTAAAACCGCGTATGGAGGCCCTCGATCACGTCAAAGCCAACCGCGCGGCGTCCTTTGTGTTGGAACCACGTATGGAGGCCCTCGATAGCGTCAAAGCCAACCGCGTGGCGCCTTTTTATGTTGGGACCATGTATGGAGGCCCTCGATCACGTCAAAGCCAACCGCATGGTACCGTTTTTGTGGAATCGCGAAAGAGACTTGTGGCTACACACACCACGTGTCGACCGCGCGATTCTGTGTCCTGTCCTTAGAGACACATGTTAAAGGAACTGCTGCATCGACATCCATCAAGCACGTGGGCAACACCTTGGTAGTAGTTCTTTGACACATGTGTTTCCGTCCGTGTTTTTGTATTTTATGTTTCCATTATCATCACCCACTTTCACCTTTGTTCTTCTTTAATTTTCAAAGTGAAACCCACACTCCGTGGGCAACACTTTAAACAAATTCTTCTTACTCTCCGAGAGGAGTTTGCAGTCTCATTATGAGATGAGCAAACAAATCTCATCTACTAATCTATCCACCTATTAATAGGCTTTTAAATGACGTGTGTGTCTTTTAAAATGTCCTATTATCTTCACTCTTCATCTTTAATTTTCAAGCAAGATTCTTCCTAACTCTATTTCATTGTTAGGGGGCTTACAAGCTTAAAACACACTTTTCCTAGCCACGTGGGACTTTCTTGTCCCCCCTTTTCCTTTGTTCTTTGTTTTTACACTTGTGTTTCCCTTGGGACCCTCTATGTCCCAAGTCATGTTCTTCAATTTCTTCATCATCATCACCTCAATGCATCATCACATGAACTTTCTCCATTGGACAGCACCGAAGCCCGGCCGCCATCTTGGATCGACCGGACACTCTTCAAAAAGCGCCAACGGAGCGGTTTTTCGCTCCATGTGACTCATTGTTGTACCTTCTCTCATCTTTTTGTGTTATCTTCTCTTCTCTTCTCTTCCAGAGGGTTGCACTCACGCGCCCCCTGGCGGAGTTCCTCTTGTTAGAGAAAACTTCTCTTTTCCTTTGAATTTTCTCTCTGTTTGTGTCTTTCTCCTGGCCACCATAAAAACGTGCCCCGGAGGAACTTTTCAATCATCAATTTTTGGACATTGCAATAAACTGACCGGAAGTGGCCACCACAGCGCCACCTACGGACTTCTTCATTCTACTCAACATAGTCCCTCACTGGGCACTGACTCTGTCTTTTTCATCCAGAGCCATCCAGCAGTGAGGACTCAAAATTTCTACAGTCTGAACATTTCTTCTGGTTCACCAAGCATTTAGCTTGTTGAACACACTTCAATTTCTACACTGTTTTACTTTTTTTAATAAAACTAAATTAAAACTTTTGATGTGCGGGCACCGCACCTAAGTTTTAAACTTTTCAAGTAAAACAGCTTTCTTTTCTTGCTTCTTTGGAGAGTTCAGCCATCTTGAACTTCTCCTTTGTTTGTGCATTTAAAAAGTTCAGCCATCTTGAACTTTTTGCTCTTTGTGTGTTCTTTACACACACACTCTTCATTCTTGTTTCCAAGTAAAACTAAAAGTGCGGGCACCGCGCTCTAGCTTTACTCTTCATTGCTTGCCTCTTCGTCAGGCAACTGCAATACACTTTCATTTCTAATTCACTTTCCGCAGTGCAATCTTGATTGGGTGGTGTACCACGCTCGGGATTGTATTGTACATCTGCTGTTTCTCTATTGAGGCTTTTTGGAATTCTCGCAACCTCCACGTGGTCGCCAAATACCACGTGTCGAGAGAGATCCTTCTAAAATCTGACACTCAATAGAGAACTCACGATGCTACACCAGTTGGGAACCAAAACTCGTCACACGCCCAACTGAGGACACGATCAATACGATACAACCATCACCACACTAACGGAGTGAACGGCCACTTCGTTATACACGTCACAAGCTTAGGTAATCTATCGTTACTCAGTGTATAAGAGTACGATAGTGTCGGTTGCTGACAAGCACTAAATTACCAACGCACAGTGACATCACCGACCTACAACTTCACGAACTGAACGAGTCCCATCATACTGGAACCCGAAAGTATAGCTCAGAGTGTACTCGAGAACCCTCGGAGCTGCACACAACGACTTGGACTTCGCCGGACTCGTTCATCACCGCACATTCACATTACACAAGCCACATCATTAATCATGGCTGCCTCACACGACAATACGGGGTCCCTGTCTGATCACCAGGGTTCACACGAAGATCTGTTGGAAGTACCCGTGACTACTGATGTGACACCACCGCCGCAGCCGACTGGGGCCGAGTTTGACCACCTGTCACAACAAGTGGCTGCACTCTCGACTCGTATGTCCCAGCTCATAGGCGACCGATTCAAACCGAATCGACCGACTACACCACGGCGGACAACACGCACACACCGACTTCGCGACGATGACTCGGACGCCTCTTCAACTCCCTATGTTGGCTACAGAGAGCGTCACGATCGTTACGAAAAACATTACACACCGCACACACGTCATCTACCGCGTAATCCTGACTGGCAACAACAAGGGCAGTCAGATGATCCGCGTCACAGAGATGAGCGTGCGGAAATACCGATTACGACACGTGCTGATTCTCCTCACTCGCTTGTCCGGGTTGCACGTAGCGGTCGCCGCTCGACACCCCCGGAACAACAGCCTCACCAAGGAGCGACACAAGGCACTTCAGTTTACGCGCCACGTTTTCCACCGCAAGGGGTAGGTCTGATGCCGGCTGGAATGCCAAACGTCCAGGATGGCATCTATCGACCAACCCCCAGAGAACCCTCCGTGGAAGAGTTCAATAAGAAATACAGCGGTCGCCACCCTGCCGACTCAATCCAAAAATTCAACGGATTAACAGGTTTCCGTCCCTTCCTGGAAGATTTCGAGGAAGTGGCACACCTGTACGGTTGGAAAAACCACCACAAGGAGGAATACATCACGGGGTGTTTCACTGGGGCCGCCCGTACGTGGCTGAGTAAACTGAGGTATGAGCTTCAGGACATTCCTTGGCCAGCACTGAGAGTACAGATGGTAGATACGTTCGGGAAGCCGAACGAACTGGCCATCTTGGAGAAAAAGTATACAGAGATGCTCCAGAAGGAAGGTGAGAGTACACAAGCTTTCATCTGGGAGTTTATGATACTCGGCGACCGAGTTTACCCGCAACTTGACGATCAGCTGCGTATAAGCCAGTTGCGCCGCGCTCTACATCCCACCATACAGAACGCCGC
The DNA here is from genome assembly GCA_036925085.1 of Brachycybe producta. Lineage (NCBI taxonomy): Eukaryota > Metazoa > Arthropoda > Diplopoda > Playtdesmida > Andrognathidae > Brachycybe > Brachycybe producta. The sequence continues at coordinate 18,090,745 of JAUPFP010000001.1, read as the reverse complement.
GCATCACGCATCTACGACGTCGTTCAAGGACTTCGCAAACGCCGTCCTCAATATGGAGGTGGTCTTGCTGTCCTTGGATAAATGGCCGACGGAACCAAAACCCGCAGCTGATTCACAGTCGGGTAAAGGAGCATCGAAGACCGACCAGGAGCCGGCGGCAGCCGCCAGCCCTAAAGACAAACCACACCGGTCTAGGCATGATAAAAAGCCTAGTCAGACTGCTGCCACCAATTCAAACCGACACTCTGCAGCGGACCCCCAACCAGAGACCACTCGCACGTTCGACAAGAGTAAGTCGACGTGTTATAATTGTGGCAAATTGGGGCATTTCGTCCGTGAGTGTCGGCAACCAAAGAAGAAGGTTGCAATCAAGCAGTTTGGGGAGCCGGTTACCGACTATGACATCAAAGGAGAGGTGCCTGAAACGGATATCATCACCGAAGACGGCATTGAGTTTGCTCTGATACGAGTGGCGGGACAAATCCGCCGGATTCCTCTTCCAGCAGCAGACTCGGCCGCCGGAGCACCTACTCCTGATAAACCCGACAACGACAGCTCTGACGACTCTGAGGACATACCAGTCAAGGTGCTCGACCGGGCTCCTGCACATAAATGGACCCCGGACGAGCTAATCGTTTGCCAGGACACGCTCGACGTCCTTAAACAATCCACCAAGGAGATTGGGTGCCGTGAAAATAAAACAATAGCCATCATGGCTCCCGGAACCCAATCGCCGACGAAGGGCCACTCCTGCTGCCGAAGACTAATGACAACGGTGTATGAGCAGCTGGTAAGCAGCTGCTCACCTCAAGAAGTCGGAGACTACGATGCCAGCGACAAGAACCCACGCATCGCCGTCACGATCAACGGAAAGAGTATACGAATGCTCGCGGACACCGGAGCTACGGGCAGCGTTATCACCATTGAACTCGCGCAGGAACACAAGTTCGAAATCGAGCCTGTGTTAATCCCACCCAACATTCAGGGTGTGGGAGGCCAACGGATCACCGTGGTGGGGCGACTCGCCGCGACGGTCCAGCTGGGCCCCCACGCTGTGCGAGGGCACTTACTAGTGATTACCGGCCGGCACGAAGCCATCTTAGGCCGAGATCTAGGCCGGGCTCTGCACTTAGCTGTGTCCATGACAACAAATAAAGTATACGTGGAGGACGACCTCTTCGAGTCCACACTCCGACAGAAATGCATCGAAGCACACATCGGATGGGCTTTGGGAGAAACTTCCGTAGAGGCCCCTGGCAAATCTGCCAGCACCTCTAAGGAAAACCTCGAAACTCCACCCCGTAAGTGACGACGAAAGCAACGGCCACCCACGCTGTCAAGAAACCAAACGCGACGAAAATAAAACAATAATTCACCAGTGTTTATTTCATGACTATGGAAATAAACACCAGCAACCATCAAATATCAACAATAAAAGAGCGGGAGGAATTTGAGATGTTGTGTTGAGAAACAACTGAGGACAGTTGTCAAGAGGTGGGGGAGGGGATAAAAGGAACCCCCAACGAATAAACAACCCCACAGCATCAACAACCCCTCTAAACACTCTCAAATAACTCCCAAAACTCTACAAAATTCACACAACTTTAATTTTTTGAAACACTTCTAAACTTTTCAAAATGGCCACCAATATTTACATATTGGCAACCATTTCAAACATGCAATAAACTACACCGGAACCACGTGGCCTTCACAAACAACTGTCAACCACGTGGTACACCTGGGAAAAACGCCGAAGGCCAGTCAAGGACGTTCAGAAGAAAAATCAAGAGCCATAAAAGGGTCAGCAAAAGAAAAACACCGTGCTCCCCTTTATTATGGACGGACGTCATTGACCATGCTGTTGACAGTAGAAGGATAGAAACTTCAAAGAGACAATTGCTCTGGGGGCCAGACCAATGCACTGGGACTTCAAAGAAAAAAAAACAAACAACAAAAACTGCTGGCCATAAACAAATAAAAAAGGAAGAAAATCAGTTTTGAAGATTTTGTGAGAGCGGACACCTTCAATTAAAAAATAAAATTGAAGAACCTGTCACCCTCTCAATTAAGATCGAATTGTGGGACACCAACTCCTGTCCCACTCCCCCCTAAAAATAATAACAAACAGCAAGGTACATTAGTAACCTTGCTGACCTATTCTTTCCAAAAAAAGGCATTAAGGGAAAGAAGGGGAGAAAGTTAATGGGCAACTTCACACCTCGGTGTGAAATAAAATAACGGCCCTTCTCCCTCGAGATTCCTTAGTCCTTTTGTTTATCTAAAAATAATAAACAGGACGGACTCTGATAAGAATTAGATCAACACCTCTCACATCTAATGTCGGTGGGACAACCCCCACCCCCAATAAATAAAGTCGTGAAGAAACCAATTAGAGTAAGGTGTCTTATTCTAAAAGGGGCCGGCCCTTCTAACTTTTAAAATTAAAAAAAAAGAAAAGTGACCAAAACTTGGTCAATTACCACTCGATTTGCTCTCTTCAAAGAAGCACTCGTTTTATTCATCCTGTCATCTCAATTATATTCACCTTCGATTCTTCAAATCTTCAAGTCCTTTTTGTGCCAAGTTCCAAATTCTAATTTCGGACTTCATCAGTTTTTGTTGTTAATCAAAAGCTTGAGTGCCACCTTCAAGCCTTTGAACTCACGTGCAGTGCATCAGGCCTTCAGAACTCTTTGGACCTCTTGAAATAATAACAGAGTGATCGGGGACCGATTTCTGTTATTATTTGGAAGTAACCACCAGCAGCGGGACTTTTGAAAAAGTAAGAACTTTTAAACTCTTAAGAAAATATGCCAGGTAGAGGCTCATGGAGAGGAGGCAGAATGATGTCTGCCTCTTCTAGTGAAGATGAGACGGAGAGTGGAACGGCGGGGACCGCTGAACCCCTCTCTCAATCTACCTGCCAGCTACAAAAGGCGGGCGCCGCCAGTGCGCCCACAACAAGAAGAGAGTCGCCAAACATAATAGATAGGCGCCGCACCTCCTCCGAACCGGAGAATTTTCACCGGCGTGGGGAGAAGCGCCTAAAAGCAAGCTTCAAGCGACCTGCCAATGTCGGGCGCGAAGGGAAGCCTGCTGCTCCAAGCAGCATCGTCCCCTTCGACGTCACGACATCAAAACACTACTGGGAGGAGCGGGAAGACCGCATCGATATCAACATCATGGCATGGGGGGTTAACCAGGCGTTCCGCGATAGCATCGCGCCTGGTCAACCCATTCCGGGTGGAGCTGAAGCAAGAGGGAAGCGTGGGGGAGGTGGATCTGTGCCCTCCCCCCTCGAAGACCTCCACTTGGAGCTGCAGAAGGAGGCTGCTCTTCGTCGGGCAGCCAGAGATAAGAAGGAAGGGGAGGACAATCTGGCGTACCTCCGTGCGGTTTGCGCCCGCCTTGTCGAGCTGGGCTTACCGTGTACGGCGCGACTCCCGAAGGAGGAGCTCCTGCGAATCGAGGCCCGACTCCAAGAAGCCGCCCGAGTTACGTCGTCAGCTACGTCATCATCTCCATCCTCCGACTCGCCAGCAACCCTGACAACTGGCCTCTCCACATCTCCTTCTCCACCCATAACGCCACCAGAGCCTTTCCAACACTGCTCACCGGTGCCGTCAATCACTCCGCCGCCTCCTCCTCATACACCATTATCGTCACCACCAACCTCCCGATGTGCCACGCCTCCACGCAGCGAGGCCGCCACACCAACTCCGACTCCAAAGTTACCTTCCATAGTGGTGGTCCCCCAACCTGTTCGTGTTCAGGTTTCCACTGGGGCTCGCCCCAAGGAGCCTCAACAGTCCTACAGGGGCCACCACTCTTCTCGAGACTCTCTTCAACGGCCACAGCCACGTCGCTCTTCGCCACGTGGTTCCCATCTTTCGCCCCGACGCCGACCCGACGGAAGAAGTCAGCAGGAACAACGTGGTTCCTCTGGACGCGGCCTCCCGCCGCGTAATAACTTCGACCCAAGGGTCAGGCAAGATCTACAGGATCACCGAGTCCGACTGGACCGCGACCATCGCTATGAAACTCGGGGCCCACCTAATCGGGTCCCGCATCGCTCTCCTCCTCCGCCACCTCCGGGCCACCCTTCTGGACGACCTGCGCCTACACCTTTGATGCCGCCACCTTCCGCCGAGCGTGCCGCGTTCTTGAAAAAACAGAAGGCCATCACAAACCTTCTGCAAGACGTCATGCAACAGGGAGGCGACCCCATGGAAGCACTGGGCCGTGCACCAGGAAGTGCCAAGCCACTGGAGGCGCTGAGCAGGAAGTCAGCATCGAAGCGACTACGTCAGCGGGCCCGCGATATGGCCCGGTCCGCCTTGCGCCATGCCAGGCCTATCGTGGGCGCATCAGTTTCTCTGGAACCTGCGGCTCCAACACCAGCCCGACCAGCCGCACCGCCCACTGTACCCCATGCCGGGGCTACTCTGGGGCGGTTACCGCTGGATCATCCGTTCCGTGCAGCCACCTCCGGCGAGAGGTTGCTCAACAATCGGTGGGTCACTTGGCAGCGCGAAGTGCGCTCTGCCAACACCCTTTACGTAGGACACTTCTCTTTGGAGGAAGGGTTCCCCCGTCTGGACCTCCCTCCCCGGGAGCGATATGTCGTGGGACTCTCCCGCCTAACAAGTGTCCTCGTCACCATCGTCTTCCCAAGAAGACGGATTGTTGAAACCATCAGTTTCGCCGGAGATGCCATCGATGAAGCCACGGAAGCCCTTTTGGGAGCTTTCGTCAACTCCGTCTTTGGACTGCCAGCTGGACAGACGTTCCGCACCAGTCGTCACTACATTCCGGAACCGGATCCTCGTTACCGAATCGCCATCTTATAGGACGCCGCTTGGGCTACGCTGTACAACAAGCGGTCCTCCCGTAAGATTATCGGGGACCGGGACATCTTCAATATCTTCCACCGGGATCTACCTGACGACCAGGGACAATGGCTGTCTGCCGCATCCAGCTACCAATGAGGCCAGGTCCGGCGGGATTACCCCCCCGTACGGTTCATGGACCCAGGATCCTCCCCACCCTCCGCAGCAGGGATAGCTGCGCGCCACATGTACTCATGTGGTTGCCACCCATCCGGGTGGCAGTATCGAAAAATTTATAAAAAAATAAAATACGTTGCAACTGTTCTTTTCTTTTTAGATTTCAATAGCGGCTCGCCACTCAGCGAGCATTAATTAACTTTGTTTTATGTTTTCAGCCTTTTTCAATTTTTAAAGGGCGCTGACACTTCGGTGCCAGTGCCTTTCCATAACCACCTTTGTACACGGTAAGTCCTCAGCCACCCATGTCCCCCCGCTGCGTAACTTGAAAACCTTCCACCCTTGGCTGGAGTACGAGCAAAGTTGGAGGGTATGTAACACCCTGTAAATCGTGATCCCGCCAAAACCATAGCCTGGGGGGTAAACAACTCTCAACCGTCCCTCCCTCCTCTCTGACTCACCTTTCTGACTCATGCACAAGCGGCGGATTGATACATAAAGGACCATGGTCACTTGGACCTGGTTACACCTCGCAGGTGTACACAGGTCCAAGGTATAAAAGGACCATGTTCCTCTTTGTTCAGTAGTTCTTTCCTTTGCCTGTTTTTGCGATACATTCCAAATCATGGGCCTGAGGATTTCCAGTTAGTATATTACTATTCACCCTTGTATCTGTACTTCTTACAAGGAATGAATAAAAGTGTTGTAACAAGAAGTAGCGTTGTCTCTATGTTTATGTAAATAACTTCTCTTCAGAGGCCGGAGGTTTCATAGGGCAGGAGCTATACGATTCTCAGCAGCTACAACATCTTCTCTAGTCGGAATACCGATGGAGAAGATGTATATCAGCATCAACCGGAAGAGAGAGAGATGGCCGCCACTCTCCTGCATCGATTTCACCCCCATGCAGAAGAGTGACTACAATCTATCTCCATCCAGCTCTCTCTACAGCTCGGATCTTCTCTGTGCAGGTGTCATACTGCTCAGAGAAGAAACGAAAAGTAGAAAATGTCATCTAAAGGTTGGTAATAAAATATTGGTTGATGTCAAAAGCTCACAAGCCTGTGTTACACTAGCAACCTCCAATGCAATTCAACTTGCAATGCAACCTGTGATGTGACTTGCAACTAGAACTTTGTAATAAACTTCTATATCACACTATGCAACCTAGTTGCCAATCAAGTTTTCAAAACTTCGTTTACGTCAAGGGGCCGACATTCGGGTGAATATCGTACGGTATCAGAAGCCATTTTATTTTTAATCCGCGTTTTACTGACTTTTAAAATTTCAATTCTATTCTGGATATCCAGTAAAATGCAGCTAAAAAGTAAAATGACGTTCCATCAACACGATCTGCTGTGAATCTTAGTGAAAATCGTACATGCTTTTCTTCAATGTCTGCCCCCTTGGTTTGTGTCCATATTGTGATCAACTAACAGGAAGTTCATAAACCGAAAGTCATGAAATCGGGAATTCGTTCAATGTTACATTGCACATTTTATTGCATTAAAAGTTGCTAGTGTAATACCGGCTTTAGGAGTCAATGATATTTTAGTATGCACTCACTACCAGAAAAATCAAACATGCTAACTCTTAACGTTTTAATGATATATAACCATACAATTTACAACATAATGTAGATTTATACCATAGTCCTCTACTATTTAACAATTTCATAGATGAAGGTTATGTTTAGACACTGAATTCCGTTATTTTTACAATTTACTGCAATGCCATCTACGTGAATTTCATGAGAACTAGTTATATTTCTGTACCCCCACCTTAATAAAATAGGAATAAAGTATTGATATAATTACACACGTCCAAACATTGTTTAATCAAAACATGTTCGTTACGAGAAAGACAATATCAACAATAGAAATAAGTACAAAGGTAACTTGTTTACATTAACCATGATTGAAGGTTGCTTTGCTCGTACTGGAAGCCAAACTCAATTTTGTTTTACCAACTTATTTACTTATGTCATTGTATTTTGCACGCACACAGTAGAAAGATTAATTATATATTTGCAGTGTAAAGCATGCCTTATTTGAAAATCTTAAAAAAAAACTGATAGGCCTAGTGTTTTACCCTTCTGAAATGATCGAGATAACCACTGGGCGGCACTGAATCTCGTTTTGCAATAGACATCATGTCCTCAATCAATTGCGGATATGTTACTAAAAATGCTTTACGGTCTTCGTCCAGGTCTTTAGGTTGAACATAAGTATTCAATCTGTAAAAATCATTGTTTTGTTAATTTAAATTTTTAAAATTATCTTGTTAATAAAGTTTATAATTTCTTAACTATTATTGCTCCATATCAAATTTTTTGTTAAAGTTAGGTCTTGAATCAGATAATTAATGAATTTTAAATTAAGAATTGATTTTAGAATTGACTTCATTTATTGTTTAATCAGTTTATTAGCAAAAGTTTAATTAAAACGAATTTTATTTGTTAGCTGTAGTGGTGGTTTATGCTTAATGTTACTTTTCAAAAGGTTTAGAATTTAATATATTTAAATTGCGTTCAGCTCAGTACTGTCAGGCCGTTTACATACACACTAGTAAAATCGTAACCGGCTTCGACTCCGGCACCAGATGCAATTTAAATGGAAGTTTTCACACACAGTCAATCCCCGTCAATAGTGTCGCCCAGCAACTGATCACGCCGGCGATAATTTCAGCAAGCCGGATGCCGGAGAGGCGTGGAGCAATACCGACACGTGTGAAAGACCCCATGGGCGGAGCCGGAGCAGAGGAAAAGCAGGTATGTGTGTGTGAAAACGGCATTACAGTTAAAAAGGTTGACTTTTAGTTAAATTTTAGTAGAACCACAAAGGGAAAATTCAAGTTTTCAGGCAAACTTTTTTTTTTAGGAAAAACATTATGAAAAATTTAGAAACTAGAACAGCCTCCGTTATTACAAAAAGTTGTTTTTCTTTCCATAATGATTTGATATGTTTCAAAATAAAAACTTTATAACAAGATTTGATGCCAAAAAAAAACACTAAAAACAAGTCATTTTAAAACCAGTACAAATTGTTCATTTTTTAAGATAATGAAGATAATAACATGAAAAAAACTTTTAGCATACATTTTTAAAGTTCTAGTTTTCTAAAATTGAATTTTATCATAATGTTCTTCCTGAAAAACGTTTGCAAGGTACTTATGCTTCCAAAACAATCATCCAGCGTTATTTATAACCAATTAAGTTTAAAATGTTGTTTTTAAATTTGATTGTGGTCTTTAAGTTCTCTCTACTAATGTAAGCATTTATTAATTAGGCCTAGTTTAAACTTACTAAAACATGACAAGTGTTCTGTTTTTTTTCTTATAAAAAAAAATCCCATTTCAATAATTTTAAAATTTTTCTTACGCTTCCATCGTAGTTTTCTGTCGTGAGCTGACAAATCGAAGAAAACTTTGATGTTTTGAGAAAAAAAACCTTGTATTTTTATGCAAAAATGATAGATACATAATTTGATTTTTTTTGAGAACTTCAAAAATTATTTCACTAAAATGCGAGTGCCTGTTGTCAGTGTTATGTTATAGTCACGAAAAATAAAAGTTACGTGCAAACGAAACGAAAGCAAGAAACACAAAGAACTCTAGGGACCTTACAGACTTGTGTTGCTTGAGTAATTTGAAAATTGTGCCCAGCATTAGAATTTCTTTTCCTCCGCCCTTTTATGATGTCAGACCAAGTAACAAACCAATTAGAAATTGATGAATTTCATAAAAGGGCGGAGCAATTGCCAATTGCAATGGGCACAATTGCCTGTGAAAGAATAATAGACGGGGCGCTTATATAATGTACATATATGTCGCATATCCATTTAGGGTAATTGTCCATTACACAAAATGTTTGTTCATTTTGAAAAATGCACATAAGATTGTCCTGATGCAAAACGCAAAATGGACGTACAGTTCGTGTAATGGACAATTACACCAAATGGATGAGACATATAGGCCCTACATTATAGCAAATCAGAAAACCAACATGAAAAAATTATTGCAGTGGGCGTTCCCTTCTATAGTATCAAAGGCTATGGGTTGAGTCTGACCAGCTCTTCAAAGGAACGCTTATATTTATATATACAAATTTCTCTTCATTTGAGCAAAACGCTCTTCAGTTTCATGCATATTCAATGTACACAATATATGTGAGTCATACAGCCTGTAACGTCATGTGCAGTTGTCTGAGAAGAAAACAAATTGTCTTTTTCTATAATCGAATTTTCAAATATTGATCACTCGGAAATCTTTTGTCAAGTGTCAGGATATATTGTCCCACTCTTATCTAACAAAAAAATCCGCATCTCAACCTCTAATCGTTCTAGGGAGTTGTTCTAACTCCCCAGAACGATTAGAGGTTGAGATGCGGATTTTTTTGTTAGCTAAGTGTTCACAATTGTGAAAAAAGACCATCCACCATCTCAAAGTCCCTTCTTGTCAAGACATAGCAATTTGGTTGCATTAAGCAACAAAAATAAAAAAACAAAACTTTATTTAGGTCGGTAATGTTTTATTATTTTTGACAACAAAATTTGTACTTATTGAATAATTTCATTGGTAGGTCTATTATTTCGTAGTTTAAGCTGTCCGAGGAAAACAAAAACATTTAGGGGAACTAACAACAGTACATACAAGTCCAACGTGCAAAAAATCCCCATAATTATGTCAATGAACTTAAATGGTAAACACACTACGTCTTCATTTTAAATGCTCAAGACTACTCTAAAGCCCGATTTTTCAGTGACAATTATGTTGCGACACCGATGTCATGAAATGAAGAAACATCTGCTACCACAGCAGTAACCTGTTCATACGGCTGGTGCAACAAATTTGAGTTGTCGTGTGGCACACATCAATGAAATATGTTGCACATTGTGCTTGCAGAAGCGCGGAAGCAAATATTGCTGAGTGTGGAAGTAGATGGTAGTGTCGTGACAACGCTAGTGCCGCATATCAAAACTTTTTGATATGCGACACCTCTGTTCCCACGATGACACAAATGCAAACATGCCATAACAGCAGTGTCGCGACAGCAGTATCACCATGAAAACAGTACTTAAAGATATCATTACCTCCAGATATTTATTGTCAAAATATTGATTGGTGGCTCATGAAAAGTCACTTCATTTTTAATTTTTTTTTATGATTTTAATTAGAGGTGGGACGAATCCTAAATTTTCTCGAATCTGATTCCGAGTCCTAAAAGGTTCTCGAATCTTGAGTGATTCATATAAGAATCCTATCATTCCTATCAATCCTATCATTAAGATACAAAAAAATGAAATAATATTACATTATTAATAAATTGTCAACAATGTGGCACTCAGGGTTGCCACAAAGTGATATTGGTGATCCGGGTACCACCGAAATTGCAAAAATTGCCGTTTTTCTTTGTTAGTGAACTCTTCTATTGGACGTCAATGGAGTTAAAACTAATTTTACCAGAGTTTTTAACAGTTTTTTCGGTTAGGACTCAAAAAAGAAAAAAGCGCGAAGATTCGAGCTTTCGAATCTCGAATATTTTTCAAGATTCGAGTTTTCGAATCTTGAGTATCCATCCTTCAAGATTTTTAATTTGAAAAACCGTTTCGGCAATCCTTGGAAGGGTCTTGCCCGTCTTGACAATATTTTGAAAATAAATTTCTGGAGGTAATGGTCTCTTTAAAAGCATTTTCACACAAACCAGTTTTGGTGGTCAAGTTCAACTTTTTTTTTTTTTAAATTACTCTGCAAGCAGCCATAAAGGCCTATGGCAGAGGGACAAGAGTCCAAGTGCAGCATAGAAAATGCATTGTCAAAACCAGAAAATATAAAACCCTATTGATATAAACCCAACAACAATTTCAATATTTGTTAATGTGACGACCCAGTTCTGCTCCTTTGTGGTGCAGAACTAAATCCCATGTCGTCTGCTAGGCACTTGCTAAATTGAGTGCCAGGCAGACGACAAAATGGCCAGCAAGGGTCCCTGTCCTCCCCCAGGTGGAGCAGCCTGGGGGTGTATATAATGGCGGCGGCCATTGTATACTGGACAGTGGAAGTGAAACCCTTGATGTGTGAGGATAGGTGTATGCTCTCATCATTCAGCAGGTGGCCAAGATGGCCGCCATTCATCTCTTTGTTTCCTTGGAGTGTGGAGGTTGTTAACCTCTTCTCCTGGCTGGGATTAGCCAGGAGTTTCATCTTTTATCATCTATTTGCATCTCTTGTTTTGGCTCTCTGCTGGTAGAATTTACCAGCAGATATTGCCTATTTACAGTGAGTGTTTTATTGTTCATTTATTCTTGTTGAATAAATATATATTGTTTATTTTCACTCCTTAACCACTGTGTCCGTGTCCTTTAATAATACATTGTGGGGAAGTTACCGCGAGGAGGGTGGGGGTTTACCGGTGGGGTGCACCGGTACTTCACCGTCCTGTGTCCGGCGTGTTTTCCAGCGTGTCGGCCGGTGCTTCGCGCGCGGTTCCGCGGTAGGATCCATCGGGGATCTACCGTGGGTTCCTCGTCTTGTTCGGCGGTCTTTCGTCCGTCGACTTGCGGCGAGGGACAGGACCTCCAACCGGCGCTACCCGTGGCACGGACGGGTACAAGAGGGCTGGCCAGCGCTTCGACCCGTCCCAAGGAGGTCAAGCGACGGTAAGTTGGTTCGAATTTGCCGTAGGTATTGTAGCGACCAAGTCGGGTCGTTACAATTGGTGGAGGCGCCGGGTAGCGCTACCACCAGCCTCTCTTGTGCGGTCGGTAAGACCGGAGTCGTGGGGTGCCGGTAGGGCGTGGACATTTGTCCACGGAACTACGGCCGATCGCGGCTTAGGGCGTAGTAGTCCGGTGAAGGACCGTGGGACGCGGACGGTTGTCCGTGATACCGCAGTGGTCACCGGGGAAAGCCCTAGGTTATCCGTAAGTAGGACGGTGGGCACGGTGGTTGACCGTGCAGGACCGTCCGAACGCGGGATAACGGTCATTTTCACCGTCAGTATACCGGTAGCACGGTGATTTACCGTGCAGGACCGGTAGAACCCGGTGAAAAGGTAACTTTACCGTAGCTTGTCCGGTAGACAGGTAGTACACCGTAGGGCACGGACTTTTGTCCGTGGAACTGCGGCCGAACCCCGTCTACGGCCAGGTTTACCGGTGTTATACCGTGGGACACAGACTTTTGTCCGTGATACCGTGGTAAAACCAGGTTACGGTCAAGTTTTACCGTAAGAAGACGGTGGATTACGGACGTTTGTCCGTGAATCACCGTTCGAACACGGTAAGAAGACAGTTTCACCGTTGGTGGACGGTAGATTACGGACCGTTGTCCGTGTATCTCCGTTCTTGGACGGTGAAAGAGCTTTTTACCGCGATTAGACGGTGAATAACGGACGGTTGTCCGTACATCACCGGTTGAAAACGGTAAGAAGGAACTCCACCGTAAATCTAACCGTGGGACACGGACTTTTGTCCGTGAAACTGCGGTAGTTTACGGTTCTACCGTTAATTGTCGGTGTTTTGCGGACTCTTGTCCGTAAATTCACCGTATTTCACGGTAGAGTTTCTTCTAACAAGTGGTGGCCAGTTTTGCCCGTGTTCGCACGGACGAAATCGGCCAAGACCCTGTTTTCCCGATGTCTGGTCGGGGAAGCAGTTTGTTGGAAGGATTGGAGTTGCGTTCCCGCACTATCGGCCGCGGTAGGCGGCCGGAGGGGCGGCACCCTGTTGAGGGTGCTGTTGGCGGGAACGCGCCCGGTGATTCCACGGAGGAAGGTGTCGTAGAGGTTGAACCTACGGACCAACCTCCGGCTGGAGGCTTTGTGACGGTGCGGACGCACCGTCGGGACACTGCCTCCGGTGGAGCACCGGGAGATGGTGGTGATGGAGGGTCACCGACCCCAACTGGGACAGGCGTACGGCCCATGGCCGGCCTGTTAACCTCCACCGCCTCCCGTCCGGTTGGACGGGGGGTAATCCCTTAGCCGGAGAGGTGGTAGGGACCCCGGGGCCACCCTCAGTGAACACGACGTCATGGTTGGCGTCGATGACTGAGGAGGAGCGCCGTGAGGTTGCCAGGGGGATTGATGAACTGCGATTGCAGGGTCATCTTTCCCCAGGGATCGGGCGGCTCCATCGGTCGCAACCTCGGTTCACACCGTCGCCCGTGCACCGGGAAGGTGCAGGTAGGGAGGTGCCGCCGGCTCCGGCCAGGCGGGTGCCTCCAGGTGGAGGAACTCGGACCGCTCCTATGGGAGGCGGTCGGGGAGTTCCTCCGCCCGTTCAGCGACCACGGGTCCACTTGGTGGAACCCGAGGATGCTGAACCCGATGCTGAGACTTCGGGGAACCGGAGCAGGGCACCACGGCGGGTAAGTACCGCGCCGTGGACGCCTGCACCGGCTGTCCCGTCGGAGATCCAGGCGTTTGGGTTCTTTAACCCAGTTCACTCGTTCATCCGGTATGATGGACGAGAGGACATTACGCCTTTTCTCCGGCAGTTCGAAGCCAAAGCTCGGGCTCAGCGCTGGACGGATGAGGCCAGGTGCAGTTTCTTTACGTACCTGCTCGATGGTCCGGCTGAGGAACATTACGCCTGTTTGGTGAAGTTCAAGCCGAACCTGACCTGGCCGGAGTTGAGGCAGGCTATGCTTCACCGCTTTGGGACGAAGAATCAGGCTCAGGCCTGTTTTGACCGTTTCGAGGCCATGAAGCAAGGGCCTGCGGAATCACTCCAGGCGTTCTACTGGCGCTTTGTTGAGCTGGCAGAACGAGTTTCTCCTGGTGAGGATGAGTCTTGTCGACTCCTCCGGTATAAGAAGAAACTGCAGCCGGAGATTCTCAGACCTCTCTGGGGATCGAAAGCTGAGACGGTCAGGGACTTTACCACCGAGGCAATGTTGGTCGAGGCCGACATGCTTACAGCGGGAGCGTTACCTGCCCGTACCTTGACGGTACCAGGGACCCAGGCTGCGGCCAAGGTCTCTGGTGCTGTGGCAAAGCCCAAGGGCTCTGCTACGTCTACTTCTACCTCTTCGGGTGGGAAGGCAGCGGCACCGTCCAAATCGGACGGAGCTACTGCCAAGACCGGAGGGCAGAAGGGAAGAAGGACGAAGCGGCAGAGCCAGGGTGGAAATAAGTCCACAGCAGCCCCGTCAGGTTCCAGCCAAACGGCTGGAGGTGGAGGTCCTACTCGTAGGCAACCAGGTCCATGCTTTCGGTGTAACCAAATGGGTCACCTTAGGAAGGACTGTCCGAGGGCTGTTGCCCAAGGACAGGTTGCTCGAGTACCACCGGGCGAAAGCCCAGTGGTGCAGTACCTGCCGGGTCTAGCACCCGTGGTACTGCAGGGCCGGGAGTATCTGTCCACCGTCATTGATGGACAGATGTTCTATCTACCTGTTGCCAGAAACGAGGGCCCGCCCTCGTTAAACCGGCGCCGGTCCCTGCAGAACTGAGCTGCAGTCGACCGGTAATGCTACAAAACTCAGGTGTCCGGCAAAGCCGGCGAAGTAAAGAAGGAGCGTACCTTCGGGCAGTCTCCAGATATGTGGGTATCCTGCATGACGCAGGGGTGCCTCTGGCTAGGTCTGCGGACCCAGAAATTACCCAGTGGGTATTTCAGGAGCCAAGCCCCACACTGGAAGCTGCGCTTGCCCGGCTGGAGAGCTGGGTGGCACCTTTCTTCCCTGATGAGGGGGAGGAAGGTCCGAATGGTACGGGCATTACGAGGGCTTCGAGCATTGGTGCGCCCATGCTGTCGCCCAGGCCTGGTGGGTCTCCTGGAGTGGAGACTGGAAGCCAGGCCCCTGAGCATCCGGTACGACCGGATGAGGCTCAGAGAAGTAATGTCGGGCAACGACGGTTGCCCATTCCGGAATTACAGAGCCGTGCTTACTTGCGTGGGGCACCGCGTGTTCTGGTGTCGATGGATGGTCGGCTGGTTGAGTCGATCGTCGACACCGGTGCCGAAGTATCGGTAATGAGCATGTCGGTGGCACGGGAGATGGAGTTACCGGTGCAGGAGGTTAGCCTCCCCTCATTCCTTACGGGCATGAGCGGGTACTCCATCCAGATAGAAGGAGTCATGTACGTGGACATGTCAATCCACGGACGGTCCATACGTACCCATCTTCTCCTCATTGAGGGTGAAGGGGAAGCCGTAATAGGTGTTGACCTGGCTTCCCGGTTTGGGTTAATGTTGGACGTCGTGAGCCGGAAAGTTTATTTCCGGGAAGACATCTGGAATGCACATCCAGATGATCTTCATGCCGCACTGGCCATCCAGGCTGCGCAGGGTACTTCGGTACAACTTCCGAGCTCCGTATTGGAGGCGTTGGCGAGGCTTCACGATTCTGTGGAGCCGGTGCTACTTCCTCCTTTCGGGTTCCCGGAAGGTATGCCTGCAGAGCCTGAAAAGGTGGATGGGTGGGTTGACATTGTGTCACCTACGCTTGCCGAGACCAGTTCTCCAATTAGAAGCGGGGAAGTTTGTTCCCTGCGACTGTTGCAGAACGTATGGTTATCAGCTCATGAGCGGAAGGTAGTTTCCGTGAGCTTGATAGAGCATGCTGGCCCTGGACAGCTGCTTCTCGTTGAGCCCCATCGTAAAGCCTTGGGTGGCCGTGGTCTGTTGGCGGTGGCAGGAATTGCCGAAGCCACAGAAGAAGGCTCTTACGACATTTGGCTCGAGAATGTTGCCGACGTACCCATTGCCCTGGAAACAGGGGAGGGTGTGGCGACAGCTCAAGCTGTGGAGGCAGCCCTAGTGGTGGGACTGGACGGTCCATCTAAGTTGAGAGGGGGAGACCCCACTCATGGAGATGGTCGACCAGGGGGGCTTCCGCCTAAGTTGAGAGGGGCAACCAAGAAAGGTCGCCGGATCCTCAATGCGGAAGTCAAGCCCACTCTCGAAGAGTGCCTTAAAATCGGACCTAGTCTGAAGCCTTATGAGGCGGCACAGCTTCGGGAGTTCCTGCTAGAACGCCGTGATCATTTTGCGTTCGATTATACAGAGCTGGGGGAAACCCCGCTCGTCGAACACACTATTGATACCGGTGGGTTACCTCCTGTGCGTGAAGGATTGCGAAGAACCGCTCCGGCGGCTCGTGCAATCGAGAGAGAAGAGGTAGCGAAGATGTTGGATGCAGGGGTAATCCAACCTTCGCATAGTCCCTACGCGAGCCCTATCTTGCTTGTTCGCAAGAAGGATGGTGGCTTCCGTTTTTGTGTGGACTATCGGCGACTGAATGCCCAAACTAAGGCGGATCAGTACCCGTTACCTCGCATCGATGATGCCCTCGATTCACTTGCTGGAGCGAAGTATTTCGCAACTCTAGACCTTGCTAGTGGTTACTGGCAGGTCAGGATGGCGGAGCAAGACATTGAGAAGACAGCATTCATTTGCTCTCAAGGTCTGTTTGAGTTCCGAAAAATGCCTTTCGGACTCTGCAATGCTCCTGCCACTATGCAAAGAGCGTTAGACCTCTTGCTGGCGGGACACAAGTGGGAGAGCTGCTTGGTGTACCTAGACGATATTATCGTTTTTGGGAGCACCTTTGAGCAGTTTCTCGAACGCTTGAGTACTGTCCTGAGACTGTTACGAGGGGCGGAGCTGAAACTCCAGCCGAAGAAATGTTTCTTCGGTTTTGACAAAGTCAAATATCTCGGTCACATTGTGAGTGCCGAGGGAGTTGCTCCGGACCCGGGACTCGTAAGAGCAGTCGAAGAGTTCAATGTCCCTACAACGGTGACCGCCGTCCGAAGTTTTTTTGGACTGGCCGGCTACTACCGTAGGTTCATTAAGGACTTCGCCAAGATCGCAAGACCACTGCATGATCTGACCAGGAAGGATGCGTCCTTTGACTGGTCGGAACAGTGTGGTCTAGCTTTCGAACGGTTAAAGGCATTTTTAACCGAAGCACCGGTGCTCACCATGTATGATCCACGTGGTGAGGTGTTAATTCACACCGATGCTAGTGGGTACAGTCTAGGTGTCGTAGTATACCAGAAGCTACCTGAGGACAAGGCTCCTCGGGTTCTGGCCTACGCTAGCCGTCTCATGAAGGGACCGGAAACACGGTATAGTGTCACCGAGCAGGAATGCTTGGCGATCATGTTTGCCGTGGGTAAATTCCGACCTTACATCTTTAACCGGGACTTTGTGATCGTAACAGATCACCATGCGCTGTCATTTGCAGACTGCCAAAAACCTGCAAGGCAGGTTGGGGCGTTGGCAAATGCAGTTGCAGGAGTACCGGTATAAGATTCAGTTCAAGAAGGGGAAACTTCACGAGGATGCTGACTGTCTGAGTCGGTATCCGGTGAATGAAGTTGTTGATCCTTCTTTGCCTGAACACGCCGAAGCCGACGTGGGTGAGGTGATTTACCGGATCCGGTCTGAGGTGGATTGGGTAATGGAGCAGGCCAACGACAGTTGGTGCTCCAAGGTGAAGCGTGAGCTCTCCACCGACCCCGACTCGGACTTAAGGTTCAAGTTCGTGGTGGCAGACAAGTTGTTGTATGCCATCAAATCCATTCAGGATCGCACTAGAACTGTGTTGGTTGTGCCGAGGTCGTGTCAAGCCTTCTGCTTGCGGAAGTTGCACGATAGCTCCGAAGCTGGTCACTTCGGAGTGTACAAGACCTACCAACGTATGCGTACTCGTTTCTACTGGTTAGGAATGAAACGTGACACGGTGGAGTATGTTAAGTCATGCTTAGTGTGTCAGAGAGTACGACAGTTCGCAAGAGCTCAAGGATTCTTGCAACCCATAGTTCCTGAGTACCCGGTTCATGCCTGGGGAATGGACTTCGTTGGGCCTTTTCCCGCGTCCGTGGGTGGAGTCACATATGTATTGATTATGGTGGACTACTTCACCCGGTACGGCGTGGCAAAGGCAGTACGAAGGGCTACGGCCGCTTGTGTTGTCAAGTTTCTGAAAGATGAGATCTTGTCGGTGTATGGCACACCGACTACTCTCATCTCGGATCGTGGATCCCAGTTCTGTAGCAGGATTTTGCGAAAGTTCCGGGAGCGCTATAATATCGCGCAGCACTTCACGACGGCGTACCATCCGCAAGCTAATGGGCTTACGGAGCGTACGAACAAGACCGTGATGGAAACCATCAAGCGTTACCTTGATCCCCTCAAGGAGCAACGTGATTGGTGGGAGAAATTGCGGCCCGCCGTGTGGGCCTACAACACTGCGGTGCAGGAGAGCACGGAAGTGTCTCCGTACCAATTGTTGTTTGGTCGTGAGCCTAGGTTGGGGATTGACAATCTCCTTCCTAACGGTCCGGTCCGCGACTTGCCCGACCAGCAAGCCGTGGAAGAGCGTGCTCGTCAAAATTTGGCGGCCGCTCAAAGAAGACAGAAGAGTCGGTATGACGCCGGCCGGGTGGAGCCACCCCGATACCAGCCTGGTAATAAGGTCTGGATAAGGGACATGGCTGGGAAGCTCGGTCAAGCCAAGAAGTGGAATTTCGCTTACAAGGCTGAACTGGGTACGGTGGTCCGGCAGGTTTCCGACCTAGTCTACGAGATAGAATTCGTAGATGGGTATGGTCGGAAGGTGCGGGACCGGTTTCATGTGGATAACTTGAAGCCGTACATTCCCACATGTGGGGTTCGTGAGGAAGATGGCCTAGGTGGCTCTGAAACCTCATCGAACTCCGAAGGGACCAGTGACGCTGAGTCTGGGTCAGCTGGAAGTGAGAGGAGGGATGATGTCTCTCCAGGACCTTCTGGCCAGCCTAGCTTGGTGGTGGAGTCAACTGACTCTGAGGCAGAGGAAGCACCTCGGCCCCGGTATTACCTCCGTCCGAGGAAACCCAGGGCCTTTGAGGTTATGCAAGCTTCCTCTGGAGCTCCAATAGGCACCGGGGTGGTGCAGGGACTTTGGAAGTCCCTGTCCTGGTGGGAGAGAGCAGGTCATTCTCTGTTGTGGGATGAGGACCTGAATTGGGGAAATAAAGATTGGGAGCGCAGCGACCCCTGGACTGGGCGCCGCCTGTCTGTCGCGGACAGATGGCGGTTGTTCAGGGGGAGCTGGGTGGAGAAATCCACAGTTCCCAGCTGCAAACTCGAAGAGGAGTCTGCAGCAGTGATTTCTCCTAAAGATCTCTCTCCTGAGTCTTTCCATGGAGATTCAGGCCGTGTATCTGCTCCTATTGAGGCAGACGACGGTAGAATCTCTATGGTAACAGCAATGGAGGCGGCTAATAATGTTTTAGCCGCCAAGCCGCCGCTGTTAGCCGTTCCTCCGGTGAAATTAGCGGCTAAATGCCATCTTGCCTTTAAATTAAAATTTAGACGGTCGTTTGCCGCTAATTTGACTAAAAAACGTTTTCACCGAAAGAACGGCAAAGACTCAGGCCAGTTGGATGCTACAAGAAAAACAGTAAGTCCCCAAAGGGGAATTTCCTTTTCCTGCCCTTTGGCAGTATTCTTTTATTGCTTTTGGGTGTGTCAAGCGGTCATTGACCGCTTGAACACGTGGTTTTGGTGGAGGCGTCACCGTGACAATTTTGACGGTGATGCTACCGCCGATGGGGCCGTGCATAACACGGTGTTTTACCGTCAGAACACCGTGGGACTTGGTGGAGACCAAGTTCTACGGAGTTTGGACGGTGAAAAGGTGTTTTTGCACGGTTCTGTCCGTGAAACCACCGTGGAGAATGGTTTCGACCGTGATCCACGGTGTTCTAACGGACGGAAAGTGGCTTTGCACGGTAGTTGTCCGTGTAAACCACGCCCCAAGCAACCTGAATTATCGGTGCCACGTTTGGACGGTCCAAACACCTGTTTGGCCGATTCCGACCGTGCGAGTCCCGTGAAGGACGGTTTTTACCGTGGGTCACGGGATATGCACGGTGGAAACGGGATTTCCTACGGTGATTTACCGTGGAAATCACCGCCCAAGTTACCGAACGAAAAATTACGGAATTTGGACCGACCAAAAATGTTTTTGGCCGGTTCCGACCGTGCAATTACCGTTGGGGACGGCTTTGGCCGTGTACCACGGTGCCTGCCCGGCCGGAAAACATTTTTTCGCGGTTTTGGGCCGTGGAAAATGTTTCCTACCGTAGTAGGTCAAATACTTACCATGTTTTTTGATCTTTTTCAGGTAGCCACGACGGAGAAGGACGAAACTGGCGGGGGTGGCAGCGGTTCCTCCTCCCTCAGCTCTTTGCATCCGGGTGATGCAGAGCTGTTGGAGTCAGATGGCGCTTGCTCCCCGGACTCTTTGGGTCGGGCCATAGCTGACTTGGCCGACGGCGGACCTTTGGGTCTGCTATTGGTTGACGATGCTGTGGTGACCCAGCCGTCCCCTTGGACCCCTCTATACTATGGGTCTGTTTGGGGACGGTTGACACCGCCTCCCACCGTGGGTTCTCCGAAGGTGACCATTAAGTTGGGAGCCATGGAGATCCCGGCGGTTGGTGAGCCGGTGCGGGCCAGCACGCCCGTCGAGGAGGTGGTCACCGGTTTGGCAGCTACCTCTTTGACGAAGTGTGATCCTCCGGTGGACCAAAGCCGGCTAGAATTGGCTAGCCTGGCTGAGGGAAGCAGAGATGCCTCCTTGGGAGGAACTCTGGTCATTGACACGGAGGCGGAGATGGACACCATGGAAAATGATGTGGTGCCCGTCTCCAGGCGGTGGCGAGGCCAACGGATCCTCTCTTCAGAGGACTCTTCGGAGTCTGAAGGGAGAGGGTCAGGCTCCCTGGGTAAACGGTCTGTGACCGGATCCCAGGAGGGTACTCCAGCCCGGAAGGGCAGTCCAATTCCGGTCGACCCTGTTGGGGAGACGGAAGCGGCCTGTCTGGAAAGGCAGGATGAAGCTGCGCAGTACCAATCGGCGTCAGGTGGTTTCCTGGCATCGGATGGGAAACGCTACTTCGTTGGGGAGTACCCTACCCAGCAGTTCCGTAAGGACGGTTCTAAATCCAAAAAGAAGTCCGGAGCTGCTCGGTACACCGCCAGGATGAAAGCCCTGGCGAAGAGGGAGGCACAGTTGGAGCGGACGAAGGCTGCCTTGGCGAAGTTTACGCCGGCAGTGGGTCTTCTCCCTGTGTCGCCAGCTCATCCTGAGGGAGCTGCTGGTGCTGCCTGGCCTGTGGGTCAGCCTCCGGTTTCGGGACCAACCGAAGCGGAGGCTGGCTGTTCAAGCTGGCAGTCTGCAACTCCCAAGAGGGACCGAAGAGCGGAAAAGAAGGCCAATCAGCCTTCTCCTCCCGCTCCAAGGAAGAGCACTCGTGCCAGTGGTGGTGGTGGTCAGGGACAGAAACGTCCCCGCCCCTTCACCCCACCTTCGGCCAGTAATCCGGTGGGAAAGAAGGCTAAGACCTCTCGTGGAGGTCCGGCCGGCTTTCCCAAAGGAAAGTGGAGCCAGGAGGACCGCTTGCGGTACCACCAGGCACAAGCGGCCAGATGTGCTGCCCTTGTCCTGCGGGACAAGAAGGCTGCACGCCGTCGGGAGTTTGAGCTCCAGGCCTCTCAGTTTCCGCCCCTGCGGGACGCTGATGCCAGGAACCCGCTCAGAACAGGGGAACCTCCCGTCGGAGTTGGTGCCACTCCTATTCCGAGTGCCACCACGGCCGCTGGCCAACAGCGTATCGCCCAGAGGGGGGCGATACAAGCTGCCAAGGCACCTCACCAAGGTGCGGCAGTTAAACCTGTTGGTGGCAAGGGTCAGCCGACCCTTGCCCCGGAGAAGAGAGATCTTCCCCGGGATGGAAAGGGACGCTTCGTGGCGACACGAGCGTCCTCAACCGTCAGTTCGGCTACGGGAGCTAGTTCAAAGACTAGTACAGCTTCGGCTAGAAAGTCTGCGACTAGTAAGTCCGGTCAATCGAAGGGGGCTAACCACCCTCCTAAGGCTGACCGGCCTGGTAAGTCTGCGAGCCTTGGTGCGTCCAGCTCACAGCGCGGTGAACCTTCTTCTCATGAAAAGAAGAAAAAGAAAAAGAAGAAAAAGAAGGGCAAGAAGGCCCATCATGAGAAGAAGGGAGGTCCGAAAGCTTCCACCCGTGTGTCCCAGGGGACTGGTGGTGGTGGAAGTATCGGGACCGAGGAGGAGGAGTCCCGACACGGTGCGGCCGTGTCGGCCGGGAGCCAACCGCACCATACCCTTCATAGTAGGACGGCGCGGATGGATGATCGGTCAATGCGAGACGTTGTTCTCGGTATACCGTCATCCTCCCCGAAGGTGGTGGCGGTACCAAACTTGTTAGTTCGGTCGGTGGGAACTCTCCACCGGGTCAGCTCACCGTTACCTAGCGGTGGGGGCAGCCCGGCGGGGAAAAATGACGTTCCCGCCAAACGTGGTCCCGTGCCTTCCGTAGGAAGGACACCCTTCTCTCCGGGTCCCGATGATGGGGTCTTTGTGGCCCTAGGACCGGAAGAAAGAGCCAAGTCTCCTGAGCCCGAGGGCGAAGGTCGACGCTTTGGTGCGGAGCCTCCGTATTCAGAAGGAGAGGTCTTTCTGAATAACCGGCTTGGTCTGTGGCAGGACCAGCCGGGAATGGATGGGTACCAATACCACGGATACTATCGTCTGGGAGAGCCACTCCAAGTTCCGTGGACGCCGTCGTTGCCGTCATTTGCCATGCGGTATGTGCTGGCATTTGGCAGTACAGACTATCCGGTGTTGCTGGTCGTCAACCCGGTAAGGAGATGCTTTGCTGTTCTAGACGTGGTGGGGACAGGAGCTGGGCTCGTACGTATAGCCCAGCTCGCGGCCCCATACGTCCAGCGTCTCCTTGGCTGCGACTTGGAAGGAATGGTGGGAGAATTTGTCACCCACCCTCTACGAGGTAGCGTGTCCGATCCCGCGGCCGCCCTCGTAGACCTTCTTACAAGTCGGACTCTTCGTCAGAGTCCGCAACTTGACACACTTGCCGTCGAAGCGTTTCGACAGCAAGAGGTGTTAAGACTCAGGGGGACTGATTTCGATGTCGGCCTCGGGTGGAGAAACACCCGGATGTGTTCATGGTGGATACGTCGGTGGATGTCGGAGTGGATGGTGGCTCCGATGAATCCACCACCGAAGAAATCAGTCTGAAACTGAGTGGGGGTCATGGGCGCAATCCTTGCTGGCTCAGCCGACCTGATCCCGGGGCGGATCAGGGAAGTTGAGAGGATTGTGACGACCCAGTTCTGCTCCTTTGTGGTGCAGAACTAAATCCCATGTCGTCTGCTAGGCACTTGCTAAATTGAGTGCCAGGCAGACGACAAAATGGCCAGCAAGGGTCCCTGTCCTCCCCCAGGTGGAGCAGCCTGGGGGTGTATATAATGGCGGCGGCCATTGTATACTGGACAGTGGAAGTGAAACCCTTGATGTGTGAGGATAGGTGTATGCTCTCATCATTCAGCAGGTGGCCAAGATGGCCGCCATTCATCTCTTTGTTTCCTTGGAGTGTGGAGGTTGTTAACCTCTTCTCCTGGCTGGGATTAGCCAGGAGTTTCATCTTTTATCATCTATTTGCATCTCTTGTTTTGGCTCTCTGCTGGTAGAATTTACCAGCAGATATTGCCTATTTACAGTGAGTGTTTTATTGTTCATTTATTCTTGTTGAATAAATATATATTGTTTATTTTCACTCCTTAACCACTGTGTCCGTGTCCTTTAATAATACATTGTGGGGAAGTTACCGCGAGGAGGGTGGGGGTTTACCGGTGGGGTGCACCGGTACTTCACCGTCCTGTGTCCGGCGTGTTTTCCAGCGTGTCGGCCGGTGCTTCGCGCGCGGTTCCGCGGTAGGATCCATCGGGGATCTACCGTGGGTTCCTCGTCTTGTTCGGCGGTCTTTCGTCCGTCGACTTGCAGCGAGGGACAGGACCTCCAACCGGCGCTACCCGTGGCACGGACGGGTACAAGAGGAGGGCTGGCCAGCGCTTCGACCCGTCCCAAGGAGGTCAAGCGACGGTAAGTTGGTTCGAATTTGCCGTAGGTATTGTAGCGACCAAGTCGGGTCGTTACATTAATGCTGCAAATATATGCATTGTCAAAACAAAACAAAATTATGACTCCCATAAAATACGTTTTTCCTCCACAAAATCCCCAGCAAGCGAGTTCCATTGTCGAATCGCCCTAGGGACAAATGACCAGTAATAAGAATCTGTTCATGCAAAAATCTCTCCTACTTTGTTAGAGTGGTCACCACTACCCAAATATAATGCCCTGCAAAGTTTACTTGAAGTAGGTTTAGGGCAAGAGTCTTCTAGCATTCGATTAAAGATATTAAGACTAAATTCTGAACGTCTTGCAAGTAAACTATCCCAACCAAGCTCTGAAAGCATTTTAGTTACACTGTCGGCATATCCATATTTACCACAAACAAACCTAGCAGCCCTGCGTTGGACCATTTCTAAAGAGTGAGCTAAGTCTTCAGTGTGGGGATTCGACACGGAGCTGCAGTATTCTAGATGGGGACATACTAATGATTTATATGCAATACATTTTACCTCCCTGGGACACCTTCTTAGAATGTGTTGACTAAACCTAAGCATCTGCATAGACTTGGAAATAATCTGTTCGACATGCAGCTTCCAAGAAAGTTTAGCTGTAATCGTTACCCCCAAATATTTATAAGAATCTACGTTATTAAGTGGAATGGCACCTATTCTATATGGAAATATTATTGGATTCCTTCCCCTCGCTACCCTCATTACACAACATTTTCCCTAATTAAGTTGAAGTTGCCATTTAGAACACCATGCCTCTATTGCTTTCAAGTCACTATCAATAATATGGCAATCATTGTCAGAGGTAACCTCACGATAAATTATTGTATCATCTGCAAATAGCCGGCAATGCTGCTAACTTGACTGCTGAGGTCATTGATATATAAAAGAAACAGAAGCGGACCCAACACACTACCCTGAGGAACCCCTGATGTAACCCCTATCTAGTCAGATTCAGACCCACCTGCAACAACCCTTTGTTTCCTGTCACTCAAAAAAGAATGCACCCATTTATACACCTGTTCACCCAATCCATACCCGCTAATTTTTGTCATTAGTTTTGAGTGAGAAACTGTGTCAAATGCCTTGCAGAGATCAAGAAAAACCAAATCAATCTGACTGCCTTTGTCTAAAATTTTCTGAAGGTCATCAACTAAAAGAATAAGCTGGGTTTCAAATGAACGCCCCCTAAGAAAGCCATGCTGGTTATCACACAAAAGATTGTTTTCCATAAGAAAATTCATTGAGGAGGAATATATAATATGTTCAAGGACCTTGCAAACTATCTAGGTTAAAGACACGGGTCTGTAATTAGTTACCTGAGACTTGTCTCCTGATTTAAAAATTGGACTAACATTAGCTAATTTCCACATATCTGGTACAATACCTACATCTAAACTCTGTTGAAAAATTAACTGAAGGTATGGACCCAACTCTTGTGCAAGATTTTTTAAAATGATAGCATACATCCCATCTGGACCACAGGTTTTATTTGAGTCTAATTTTAGAAGTTCCTTGACTATCCCATCTGCAGTTATTACAATTTGATCCATACAAAGAGATGTTGAAGGAAAACCCTCATGTGGTATGCCATCATCAATTGTGAAGACCTTCTTGTATTGTTCATTTAACAAGGTAGCTTTCCCTACTGGATCTGAAACAAGCTTCCCATTTGTGTCAACCAGAGAAGGAATAGATTCTCTACTTCGCCTAGAGTTCTTGATGTAACGCCAAAATAATTTTGGGTCCGTTTTTAACCATTCTCCAAGCGTTTCTGTTTTAAAATTATCGTGAGCTAACAAGATTTCCCGTTTCGCTGCTGTGCGTGCAATACGGAATTCATTGCAATTCACTAATTTTGGGTGATTTCTAGCCCTATTCCTCCATAAGCGTTGCTTACGAAGAGCCCTTTTAACTTTGCTAGTGTACCATACTGGTGTGGCACAGTCTCTAACTGCCTTGGTTGGAATAAAGGAGGAAGACCCACTTAAAATTAAACTATGAAATCGTGACCAATTCAAATTCACATTTTGAAGATGAAAACATTCTTTAAATTTATGAAAATTATCTATCAAATGTGACTTAAAACCATCCCAATTACATTTGTTAAAAAGAAACACTACTCTTTTAACCTCAGAAATTTTTTCCACACATGCATTAACATCACATAAGACAATCTGATGATCACTAATTCCCTCTGATACCCTAACATTGGATAATAACTCCGGACTATTAGTCAGTACTACATCAAGAATTTTGTCATTTCTGGTTGGTTTAGTTACAACCTGTTCCATAGAATAAGTATTCATACTATCTAAAAATGAAACTGCTAATGGTTTGTCACTGCCACTGATCACCGTATGCATTTCCCAGTTGATGTTTGGAAAATTTACATCACCTCCTAAAATAATGATTGGGCTATGGTATTTACAATGAAGAGTGTCCAAAGAAGGTCTTACACTAGTGACATCTGCTATGGAGGATCCCGGTGGCCGATAGAAAGAATATAAAACACCTTTTTACCATTCTTTAGCCTTAAACTACAACATACTATTTCACAGTCTGTTTCAAAACTTGTTTCCCTGCAACTATGAAATATTTGTGAAATAGCTATGAAAACCCCACTCCCAGAACGACCAACCCTGTCTCTACGGTACACTGTGAAAAAATCTGGAAATATTTTCCCATTATTAACAGTATCATCAAGCCATGACTCTGTACCAAGAATTATATTGCAACCAGTCTCCTCAACTGCCGCAATGAACTCAGGAACTTTGTTTCGTAGACTCCTACAGTTAACCACCATAACCTTTACATGTGAAGGAATAGCTGAAGTGGGTTTTCCTAAATGATTTCCTTCCTGGACAGTGTTTGAAGAAATAATACCTGAAACAAAGGAACTATTGTTCCCAGCAACAAGATGTGGAGCATTCATATTAGTATCAACCCCCTAAAGCATTTGCACCTAAACCCCAAAACCTTACCCTAAAAAATGCTTAACAAAATCACCTATCTTTTTACCCACAATCCTACCAGCCCTGTAATTAAAATGAACCCCATCCCTACTCCAGGAACCCCCAAAATTGAGCATAGCTGCCCTCCAGTCTATTACCTTGGCCCCCACCTTACTACATGCATCAATTAATCTAGCATTTACATAACGTGCCTTAAGAGTAACTATATCACCCCTATCCCACCTCTCAGGAATAGCACTAACTTTTAACAGTAACTCCAGCCCTACAACATAAAGTATGCTTTACTAAGTCCGCTAGCCCATCTAAAACTTCCCTGCCAAACTGTCTACACACATCATTAGCCCCCACTTGCAGAACAACTAAGACCTCTTCCACTTTTTCCCCACATACCATTCTCTTGATACGTTCCTTAACATCTTTAATCTGAGCCCCTGGTAAACAAGCTACACTTACTTTTCCTCTATCTTCACCCACCACCCACTTATCAAGTTTTTTGACATTACTATCACCTACAAAAATTACTGATCTGCTCTGCACCCTTTCCAAAATAACCCCACCCTCATTTCTTTCCTCAGCCTTACTGACATTCTTCTTACCCTGTCTAGCATCATTCTTCTTACCCTTACTAACACCCTTCTTACCCTTACTAATACCCTTCTTATCCTTACTAATACCTTGCTTCTTACCCTTGCTAACACCCTCCTGAGCTGCATTTACATTCCCTACACTTGCTTTCTTATACTTCCCAGACCCCTTGCACCTCTGCTCTACATTTACACTTTCTACTACCTCCACAGATCCCACTGATAATTCCCTAAAAACATTAAACCTGTTCTTTACTGGAGTACATTCTGAAGCTAAAGCTGGCCTAACCTTTCTTCTCTCTTTTTCTAAAACAACTCCCCAACCTACACCCCCAGTATTATGCTTAAGGGGTGTAGCAAAAGGCACAGATTCCCTGCTGTGAGAAGGGCCTGGCTGTGACTCAAACACAGCCAGCCTCTCCCTCAGCCAAGCCACCTCTACCTCAAGCTGCACTACCTCAACTGTAGCTAGCCAGTCGCTTGTATGAAAAGGTCTGGACACTTTCTATAGCAAAACACAGTCAATGCCAGCATAACCACAGGTCATCGTTTTTGACAACATTACGCAGTTAAACTCGTCCACTAAGAAAGGAGCTCGTGTGAAAAGGCTCTAAGAGTCTTTTCATAAGAACTTTTGGTGGTCATGTATGACTGCAAAATGTAGTCGGAGTGTCGCTTTTTTGAAAATGTTTGGACAATTTCCATAGCAAAACATAGTCAACAGCAGCACATTCACTGGTCATCGCTTTAGACCACATTATGTAGTTTGCTTTCCCCATTTATGGCGCCACTGCAGTTGGTAATGAGTACTAATGACGCTCCACAGACGTTTTTGTAAAATTTGAACGCAAAAAAGTGAATGTTTTTTTTAAAGTAACATTATAAAAAAACTCGAATTGTTTTCAAAACTAGATTGGTAAAATAGTGTATGTATTAGGGTGGAGTGAAAATGTATGAAAAACGACTTTTTTTCGATTTTTGTAATGGAATAGTTGCTAAAAGCTGTCTTTCTATTTAACATTTAAATGTGCAAAATGGCAATTTTCTAGATTTAAGTTTCGAGGTGCCCCCAATGATCCGAAATTTGCAAAATTTTGCAATTTTCTATTAATTTTCTATAAATCGTATTGTTTTGAGTATGCAAAAAAAACATATGGAATAGTCACAAAACGTGTTTTCTAACTAGATTTTGAATAAAAAAAACTATAGCTGCCCTAATCTAGAGTTTTGAGGTGCCCCAGAAGCCCTAGAAATAAAAAAAGATGAAAAATGAAATAAATTTTTGTAATTATTATAGGATGTTCTTTATTTTGTTTTATTAATAGTAATCGAAAGAAATATAAAAACAATAGTTGCAAACAAGTTATGTTATGGCATGTTCTTACGCGATAGAAGCCTCCCCCGGATGATGTTTATAGTGAGCAGAGCCACCTGGGAAAAATATGTGGGAGGTGGGGCATCTAGTGTGGCATCTGTGAGACTACAAAGTGCTTTTTAAACATGTTCCTATGTATTCTGTTAAGATTTAAAACATACATTATAGATATTTATCATTAAAAATAGACATTTTTTCCTGAAAATATCAAAATTTCAAAACTCTGGGGCACCTCAAAATGCAACATTAGAAAAAAAAGTATTGTGCATGGTTCCTTATAGAGTCAACCTACATGTCCAAGGTATTTATTTTTATTTTGCAAAAATAATTTTTTTCACTCCACCCTGAAAATATCAAAATTTCAAAACTCTGGGGGCACCTCAAAATGCAACATTAGAAAAAAAATATTTTGCATGGTTCCTTATAGTCAACCTACAACATTTCCAAAGTATTCTATTTTTATTTTGCAAAAATATTTTTTTCACTCCACCCTACTATGTATATTAGGGTGGCTCTTATTTTCAAAGTTCGATTTAATTTTTGTGCTACCCCCGGTTGGGTTCCATTTCATGAAAAACTAATCTGTGCAAAATTTGATCTCAATAGGATAAAGGGAAAGGGTGCCCCTGGCCCTTGAAAATATCGAAAAAAAATCACAAGTAGAATATCACCTAGTATGGGAAGTGGGAAGTGAGCAGACTTTCAAAACCACACTACTCCAGTCTTCTCGCAGAATTCAAACAAGTGAATGCAAAGATTACTAGCACGATGTCTTCTGTTCATTTACGTGAGAAAATCTATTTGCTTGGATATTACTCCCCTGAAATAACTGGAAGCAAACTGTCATCAATTAAACAAACATTAAGTGTTTTCTTTTCGAATCTGCGTGTGTTGAAGTTAACTGTACGTGAAAGTGCCAGACTAGCTTTGCAGGAAGTGATGCTTTATTGGGAAAAAGCACGAATTCAGACACAGGAGATGAGAAACTGCATACCAAAATTAGAAGCTTTGTACCAACCATGGAGGCAACTACAAAAACACGCTGGTAGATCATCAGAGTCTCATAAAACAAAAGAAGCAGATTTCATTCTGAAACTCGAGGATCTTTTTGATATTGCCCATGCTAATGCTTTGGAAATGATCACCATTGAGGAAGATAAACTGTTTTTGATTAATCAACGGTTGAAAGGACGACCTGGGTTCATGCATGGAATCGATTACGAAGGATTTGAACGAGAAAGAGCTGCAGAACGAGAAAAGGCAGTCTTGAAAAGGAAAGAGCGAAGCGATTGCGAAATCCAACAACAAAGTAAGTACCTAATGTATTTAAAATAATCAACAATCTGGGACCAGAAACGAATGGACAAAAAAATTAAATTAAATGATTGATTTTTTTATTTTTGAAAACTTTAATATTGATAATTTTTGCAAATTTTTGCTCTCTGTATTTTTTCTTCTGTTTAAAGTTCAAACTGCTGTATTGATGTCGTCAAGTTCAAGCAGCAGTTTAGAATCAGATATGAATGTATTCGAACTCGGGGAACCAGTTGCTACAACATCCACTGAGAATACTGTTTCAGAAGTTTCATCAAAACAAGTAAAAAAGAAAAGAGGACGTCATGCAATAATGACTCTTAAGCTTGCGGCTGCCTTAGATAAATGTAAAATCAGTGACAGGGATGCAGTTCACATCCTTATTGCTACTACCGAAGCACTGGGTCATGATGTCCAGGATTTTCTCATCAACAGGTCGTCAATTCACAATTTTAGAGAGAAAGTACGTGAAGAAAAGGCAACTGAAATTAAGAAGCAAATTAAGGACACAAGTAGTATAGGAAAATACATTTCTACATCACTTTTTCCCATACACTACTATTGGAGGCTTAATTTCAACACAACATTCCAATGTCTGTTTTTTCCAATGTGGTCTCTCAAGCGTAGCAGCTATTGTTATATTGTTTACACCACTTCCTCATTTTTTCATACCTCATAGTCCTCCAACTGGCAAGATCTGGATTCGAGGAAGCAACAGCAGTGCAATTGGTGAATACGTGTTCAAGTCATCAGCATCGTGGTTTCGAGATAATGGATCATGGGATGCCATGTACGACGTCTGCGCATCTCCTCAGGCCCCTGGGGTCATTTTGTTCATGTGGTTCCGCATTTACTAATGATTAGCACCTTGTTTTATTTATTATTACGGATGCAATAAAATAGGGTACGAGGATTCCACGGTCAAACTTCTTGATTCCTAAACAGTCAACTTTTAAAGATTCTAATCTTGTCAAATTATGAAAATACCATTAAGGATAAACTTATTCTCTTAATAACTTCCGGTTTAAGAAAGGCGAGGTTTCGTGAGTAAACATGACTCAACATGTCTGCTTACGAGCCCATGATTTATAGAAACACCCTTTCAGAAATGATTCATCAAGACAGGTTTGAACAAGTCTAAACGTGTCTAGTCTTGTTTCGACGAGTTCGTGATTTACCTACACTCCTCAGAAACAGGAATGAAATAATCCACGGGTATAAATTCTTCGTGAAAAGGTTGCGATGATGCAAGATCTACTCATTGACGGAATCTTCAGATTTACCAACCTTAGGTATGTTTTATTGTTCTTAACGCAATTCCGTTTTATGAATGAAAATTGCAGAATGACTACTTTCGACAACATAGCCACTATTATTGATTGCGATGGATTTCAAATTGGAAATAATTTTTTCGATAAAGAATTGGGATACTATTCTATCGGTGATCCGTAACTATGTAATATATGTATTCGTACGGGTACCTCAAAATAGATGGCTGACTGAGAAGGATGTCAGAACCATACGTTTTGTGAAAGATCATATTCACGGGCTTCGCTACAAAAATGATGCCAACGATGTTACATTTTCGGCATTACGCAAGACTTTATGTAACTTATATATGCGTGCCTCTAAGAAAAATCCAAATGCCTTATTTGCTTATAAGGGTGGCATCGTTGAAAAAAATTTATTATTGAAATTCAACATTCCCTGCGTAAATCTCGAAGAACTAGGTCTTTGTATGAAATACGAAAATTTATTGCCAATATTTTGTCCACAAGCAGTTGACTTTACGTGTGATCGTCATGAAAAATGGGGAAATGGAATAGTACATTGTGCCAAAAATGAAGCTAATATTTTTGGATTATAGGTACAAAAACAGAAATAAGTTAATGTATACAATTTATTTCTCTCAGAATTTCAGAGACAATGGATTTTCCAGATATTCGAAACCATGTCCGCCAAATGATGAAAGTATTGATGTCAGAAACAGATTGGAATACATCGTGTCCTGACTGTAATCTTCAAAACGAACTCTTGAAAACGGGCGATGGAGGTCAAGCTTTGACTCATTTTTGTGTGATGTTTCCCGAGGAATATGAACGAACAAAAATGAGCAATTTATTCGATCGTATAAACTCCCTGTTTGTGTTTAAACATTGGATCGAAGCTAGCAAGCCGAATAAAAATGTTATTTTTCAAGGAATTTTGTATCTGATCGCTCATTGGTCAGGTTATGAGTGGTGATGTGAAATTTTCAAAACTTGTACTGATACTGAATAAATATCACGTTATGCACTCATTCTTGTTACTTTCTTGAAGCTAAAGTGGTGGAGCAAGATGAAATATCGCGCTTAACGATAGAGGAAAATGTCGTATCGCAAAAAAGGAAGCCGAGTATAAAATACATTGCTATGGGCTGCATTGCGGAAAAACAACCTTTGTTAAGAAAATGTTGGATCATACCAGGGGAATGATTAAGCCCCCACCGGAAAGAGTAATTTGGCACTATTCTCAATATCAAGACTGGTATTCACTTTATGGAACTCGAGCGGTATTTCTAAAAGGAATGCCCGACATGAAAATGCTTAGATGCGATAGAAATCATCTTATTGTTCTCGATCTCTTTCAAGATGTGGATAGGAGTATTTCTCAACTCTTTATGTGCGATTCGCATCATCTAAATATAAGTGTTATATTTATTACTCAAAATATTTTTGATAAGAATCCGTCCGTATCAGCGCACTATTTCTTTGAATGCGTCTTATCTGGTTCTTTATCTGGTTTAAATTGAAATACTAAATCAATATTTTGTCAATAGTTTCTATATTATATTTAAGTATTAACTGAATATTTTCAGATTATTAACTGAGAAAATTGAATTCGACATATTGTCCATTTGCCTTTCACATGACTCTGTAGAACGTGTTTAATATTTAAATGCATTTAACTGTGTATGTGTGTACTAGGTATAAGGGATCATCTTGAATTTAGAATTTCACACTGGGATCCCAGTGTGGCGGTGTCTTATAGTCAGTATAGTAATATTTTTTCGAGTTTAGTTGTCTTTGGTTAAAACCAAAGGTTTATTTAAAAAACCAAGTGATTAAAACCACGCCACCCTGATTTTGAGTACTCCAATACTCAAACTCAGGGTGGCATACGTGGTTTTAACCTAAACACCCAGTGTGGTGGTGTCTTATTGAAAATGTAGTAATTTTTTTTATAAAAAAAAACATATTATGGGTTAAACAAAAAAAAATGGGTTAATTTGTTTTTTCTTCTTCTTCAAACTAAAAAAACAGCCACCCTGCTAAAACTCTGGCTATGCTGTCTTTCACACCTCGGAAAAATAATGTTTTTTGGCCTAATTACAAAACGCAATGTCGATTTCAGAAAGCATTAACATCAGGCGAGGCACCTGTGGAGGACACCTGGGAATTGTTTGCTGTTCAACGTCAATTTTATTCTTCATGTACTTTGCATTTATAATCACAATGATTAATATGTTTAAAAAATACTAAATAAATTACTTTGTAGACGATTTAGTGAAAGCTCGTCAAAAAGCTAAAGAAGCTGAAATTACATCTGATGTTGCTACAGATGGTAATGAAACAGAGTCTGCAGCCCGAAGTAAAAAAAAACAGAAACCAAACCGCCTTTACCAAGATTTTTCTGATGATGAAACACAAAATAGCCCCCCTAAAAAAAGCAAATCACACTGTCTGAGCATTTCTGATGATGAGACCTGACCCAGATTTATTTGAATCAAGTTTCCCTACTAATTCCTCATCACAAATGTGTACACCACTGCAAAACTCAACAACAATCTCATTGCATACAGGTATATGAACAAATTAAATAAGGTGTGTATATTCATAAATGGGTTTCACATTATTAGATTTCAATGAAGAAAAATTAGGAAATGATAGTAACAACGGTTTGTATATTTTGTTTATCAAGTCAGTGATAATCATAATGCTAAAGACTATTATGTGTATTTGTGTATAAAAGAACAACATACACAAATCCTAAGTTGGGTACAAAAACAAATAAAGAAAGATATCCCGGCAGCAGCAGTACCTACTGGCATTCCGGTTACTTTGCCTTTGAACTCAAAAGAGGATTTAAATGGCATGGAACATTATGTGAAAAACAAGGATAACTTTTCCATAAATGTATGATGGTAAATAATAACAGGCTTCAATGTTTATTAAAAATATCTTCACTTTTAATGAAATGATTTATAATCATTATTTCAGTTATATTTTTCATCATTTGGAGGAAATGGCTTCGTAAACACCATTAACATGGCAATGTCAAAATTAATGAGTGATAAACTTGCAAGCCAATATAGCTACTCAGGAACACGGAATGAAAAAGAAGCTTTTCAAAATCTAAAATTAAAAGATATAATAGTGTAACGTCCCGCTGGACCGTTACAATACGCGGTAAATGAAACTTCGAAAACGCTCACACTTACCGGTACCAGAGCTCCGACGATGGGGACAGGACCGTACCCGCAGCCGCCTCTCCACACGGTGCACCCCTTGGGTGGTGTTGACGCGGAGCTTTCCCAACGGTGAAACACGACGGTGACACGCCGCCTCGTCGAGAATATCGCGGTGAAACAGGAGTTTCACCGCGAGCCGACACGATTTACCGGCCGAAAGAGGTCGGAAAGGACGGTGGAGTTTCCCCTAACCGAAAACCCAACCTCCCGCGGTAAACCCCCAAGAAAACACACAGACACAAAGTATAAAACGATGAATAAGTGTTTTAATTTACACTTCGGTGATAAAAGGTGGCAGTGATATATACAAGAAGGGGCTGGTCCGTTTGACCAGCCCACAAGCACTTTATACAAATAAAGGCCAACAGGCCAAAAGGCAAAACAAAGAAGATCCAGATGCTGGCCAGTGGAGGTCTCCTTGACCTCCACCCACAGGTCTAGTCACATCAGCTGCCTTCAACCAACTGCCCCGATCCTGTGGTTGACTAGGCCACAGGAAACCTCCAGGCAACTCAACCTGGAGGGGACAGAGGTCACATCTGACCTCTCACCCATAGACTTCATGGTGAGAGGTCTGCTGGCACCAAAATGGCGTCCGTCCTAACAGTCTACTGTAGCTGTCAGGCAGACCACCATAGGGAAATTTGTCTGCTCACTCAAAAATTAAAATTTGAGCAGACCAGGTTGCCACATATGTATAATATGTTCATTGGATATTTCTTATTTTAAATCTTTAAAGTGACATTAGTTCTAGGTGTTGTGCAAAGAACCAAATCCAGATGTGGCTAAAACATGCTCCACAGCGGGTGAAGACACAACTTGAAAAACAAGCCAGGAGAAACATTTAATTTTGTTGTACTTTTAACAAATCAATAAAATGTTAAGTAAAGAAAGAATTGTTGGAGAACGACAAAGGTATCGCCGTATTGCAAAGGCCCTTAAAAACTCACATACTCAGTGTAAAAGTAATGAAGTCGAAATTAATGAATATGCACCAATATTAACAGTTGATAAGAAAAAACACATGAATCATAGTATCAACAATGAAGTAGATAGAGCAAGCGCCTGATGAACCTAGTGATCCATATGAAGAATTTGAAAGTGATTTGGGTACAAAATATCCAAATGAAGAAAATCTGTGTTGATAAAAACAAAATTTCTGTTAATTTGAATCTCAAAGAATCACTGAAAAAGTGGTCCTTGCAACATAATGTTACTAAAACTGCTGTTACTGATCTCCTTCACATATTATCCCCTTTTCATATTGATTTGCCATTGGATGCAAGGACATTACTTAAAACACCTCTAAAAACTGAAATTATAATATTAGATAATGGTGAATACTGCCATATAGGATTAGAAGTTGGTTTGCAGCAAGTATGCAACATTCACCCAGTTTGTAATGTACAGCAATTAAGTCTTTCATTTAATATAGATGGTCTCCCCTTATTCCATAGTTCTAAGGTTCAGTTCTGGCCAATTTTAGCTCAGATTAAAGATCCAGTAGTTGGTGATAGTACCCCTTTTGTTGTTGGTATTTTTTGTGGAACTGACAAGCCAAACCCACTTTCTACATATTTAAATAAATTTGTTAATGAGTTGCACATATTGATGACAAATGGATTTCACTTTAATGAAAAGAAGTACATAATTCTTGTGCATAGCTTAATATGTGATGCACCTGCAAAAGCATACATCAAATGTGTGAAACAACATGGTGGATATTCTTCTTGTGACAAATGTACAATACATGGAGAGTACATAAATAGGCGAGTTGTTCTGAGGGGGTTAACTTTTCCTGACAGAACAGATGACTCATTTGTTTCACAAACTAATGATGAGCACCACCGAGGTGTGTCTCCATTAATCCAGCTAGGCATATGCATGGTTTCAACCTTTCCAACTGATTATATGCACTGTTGTTGTTTGGAAGTTATGAAGAAATTGCTGCACTTGTGGATTGGGGGTGATCTAAAGGTTAGACTATCTGGTCATTGTGTAAAATTAATATCAGAAACAAACCTTATTTATCTCTCTAGATGTTCTACAAAGACACCATCGCTGCCTTTAAAGATCATAAACCATCCACCGCTGATCCAGCGGATGGATTAGCACGCTTCGAAAGATCAAAAGCGAGTACCATTATGGATATGTGCGGACGTCTTCATGGAGATATTTTTCATCAGTGGCGGTTCTTACCTAATATGCTCGATCTCCATTAAATTAATTCGTCAAAAAGATGCCTTTTGTTTACTGAAACCAGATAGTGACAAAAATGATTACAAAGTGGATATTAGATCTGCTACCCTCTATGTACCAAAAGTGATACAAAATCCATCTATTGTTAAAACGAATATTGAGCAGTCGTTGAAGTCTAATTTTATTTATCCCATCAATCGAATCAAATGCACATCTTTCAGCGAACCTAGCGGTGGCCACAATATTATCAACATTTGTAATGGCATATGACCGAGTTTCATTATGATCGGAATCGTTGATGCACGAGCAGGAAATTTAAAAATAGAATCCGTTTCAATTTCATTACAAGGATCTCAGTTTTCGCGACCTACAGGTAGATGGTACCCAGTTTCCGGGAATACAATTCAGTCCAAATTTCAGTACGAAAGAATACGGTCATCTTTATCAGCAGCTAATTTCTGCGTGCCGCAAGTATTATGGCACAGACGGTGTAGATGTGACATTCGAGGAATTTAAAAACGGCTATTCTCTTTATGCCTTCGATCTTACCAATGACCAAAGTGCTCTATCAGGATCCCATTTCAACTTGAATAAAAATGAATCTTTACGACTCAATATGAAATTTAAAAACGCATTGAACACAACGGTGAATGTCATTGTTTATTCCATCTACCAGTCCATCATCGAAGTGGATTATCATCGCAATGTTATCATAGATTATTAAAATGGATTCTAGTCAACTGAAATATTTATTATTTCATCATTCCGCCACATGTTTCGTATTTGCCGGTGTATTTGCACGGGACCAACTTCCTTATAGAGTGAATCGTAAACTTTATATCATTAATCTGGATGCTCAGTCGGAGCCTGGATCTCACTGGATCGCAATTTATTTCAAAAATGGAATGGCTGAATATTTCGACAGTTACGGAATGAGGCCAATGACGGACGAGATAAATCAGTTCATCGCGAGAAACAGTTTCTCCTGGACTTACAATGCGCGTAGACTCCAACATTCGAGAACGGCCGTATGTGACCAATATTGTATTTTCTATTCTATTTTAAGATGTTCTAATGTATCTTATGAAGAGAATCGTTTCTGTATTTTATCGCCGCAATTATTTACGAAATGATAAAATTGTTCACAAATTTATTAATTATAGCCTAAAAAAATATTTACCACTGTATGCTTTTTAATCACAATTTTATTTAACGTTCACCATTTCAATACATGTATTAATTATACTATTTATATAAAGTTAATATATTAAAATGGGTATATGTAACATAATGGGATGGATACATTTATGAATAAACATAAGACAATATTGATGAGTAATTATTTATTTTCCCGTAGAGCCAAAACCAAGTTCATGTGGCAACCTGGTCTGCTCCAATTTTAATTTTGATGGAGCAGACGAATTTCCCTATGGTGGTCTGCCTGACAGCTACAGTAGGCTGTTGGGACGGACGCCATTTTGGTGCCAGCAGACCTCTCACCATGAAGTCTATGGGTGAGAGGTCAGAAGTGACCTCTGTCCCCTCCAGGTGGAATTGCCTGGAGGTTTCCTGTGGCCTAGTCAACCACAGGATCTGGGCAGTTGGTTGTAGGCTGTGAGACTGAGAAGACCTGTGGGTGGAGGTCAAGGAGACCTCCACTGGCCAGTGCCTCATCTTCTTCTTTTGTGCCTTTGGCCATTAGGCCTTGTTTGTATATTTATGGGGGCTTGGCTGGTAGAAGCTTACCAGCCAAGTTGTGTAAATATTATTTCTGCCATCGTTATCATCTACTCGTTGTAAGTGAATAAATATATCACTTTTTATCATCACTTACCTTGTGTCGAGTCATTTCTTTGGGGAAGTACCGCGGAGGGTGGGTTGTCCGGTTAGTGGAACAACACCACCGTCTTTCCGACTTGTTTCGGCCGGTCTTCGTGTCGGCTCGCGGTAGAACCGGAGTTCTACCGCGATATTCTCGGCGTGGCGGCGTGGTTTTTTGTCGTGTCCGTCGTGGGTGGCTCCTGGAGCCGACACAACCCGGGGAGCACCGTGTGGGAGACGGCTACGGGTACGGTCCCGTCCCCGTAAGGAGCCGGTTGTGCGGTAAGTTTAATGCCGTTTTTGGGGTTTTGCTTACTGGGGTATTGTGACGGTCCGGTGGGACGTTACAATTGGTGGAGGCGCCGGGTACCTGTACCCCGCCTCTCGCACGGTGATTTACCGTGAGTTCGACCGTTAAGTCGGTCGAATCACCGTGCGGTGAGAGTACGTCACTGGGCGCGGACTTTGGACCGTTGGACAGCGGCGGAAACCACCGTTTCACCGTTAATTTACCGTTGTTTACCGTGGGGAGCGGACTCTGGTCCGTTGTACCGTGGTTAACGGTAAATTCACCGTCGGTTACCGTATTGGTACCGTCGAATTACCGTGGGGCACGGACTACGGTCTGTGGTACCGTGGTTTTCGGTGGTGTACGGTATTTTACCGCAAGTACACCGTGGTGCACGGACTTTTGTCCGTTGGTCCACGGTAGAAAGTGGTAAAAGGTCTTGTACCGTGAAGTACACCGTGAGAGACGGACTTTTGTCCGTTATACCGCGGTCGAAACCGGTGAAGTCAAACTCTGACCGTTCTTCACCGTGGGACACGGACTTTTGTCCGTGATACCGCGGCTTTGCACGGTCCCATCCGTTCGTAACGGTATTTTACGGACTTTTGTCCGTGAGTTTACCGTTTTCGACGGTGGAAACCCGAGATCTGGTGGCTTTGTCCAGATTTTACCGTTCAGTTACGGTGAAAAATGGAGCCAGCCCCAAAAGTACCGACGGGAGGTCGGGAACTTGGAGTAGATGCGGGTTTAGTTACGCGGCCGCGTAGTCGACCGTCCCCTTGGGGGCGGAAGGCGGTGCGCCTCTAGAGAGAGAGGAGCATAGCGGAAGCGTGGACAGGGATTTCCCGGAGGACTGGGTCACGGTGCGGAAACGCCGCCGTGACGTCCGTCCGGGAGAATACCTGGTAGAAGACAGTGAGTCCGAAGGTGATCTCACCGGGGAGGACGATCGGCCACGGCCGGTTGTCCAAGTTTCCACCGTCGCCCGTCCGGTTGGACGTGGCGATCAGCCCCGTAGGGACATGGTGGAAATCCCGGACGAGACTGCACGTGAGGGCCGGGAATTTTTGGCCGGGCTATCCGAGCAGCAACTCGTTGAGATTGCTTACGGGATAGATGTCCTTCGGTTGGAAGGACGACTGTCCCGGTCATCGGTTG
Organism: Brachycybe producta; assembly: GCA_036925085.1. NCBI lineage: Eukaryota > Metazoa > Arthropoda > Diplopoda > Playtdesmida > Andrognathidae > Brachycybe > Brachycybe producta. The sequence goes on along the minus strand of JAUPFP010000001.1, from coordinate 18,050,549 downwards.
AACCGAGGGTGGCACTTCGGTTCTCACTGTCGCCCGTGCGTGAAGGCGCACGGGGAGAGGAACCACCGGTACTTCCCCGGTTGGTACCTCCGCGGGTAGCACCCAGGCCGTCTCCTCGGGGACTTGGCCGGGGAGCTCCTGCAGTACCCGGACAGCAGCCGAGGGTTCAGATGATGATTCCCTCGGAAGCTGAGTCGGTGTCTGACGTTTCGGGGAACCGGAGCAGGCAACCTCGCAGGGTTAGCGCCGCTGCTTGGACGCCCGCTCCAGCGGTTCCAGCGGAGGTTCAGGCGTTCGGGTTCTTTAACCCGGTCCACTCTTTTGCTCATTACAACGGCAGAGAGGACTTGACGCCTTTTCTCCGCAAGTTCGAAGCGAAAGCCCGAGCTCAGCGCTGGACGGACGAGTCCCGATGCAGTTTCTTCACGTTTCTGCTGGACGGTCCGGAGTATTACGCCACGTTGGTGGAAACTCTTCCGGACCTGACCTGGACGGAGCTGAAGGATGCTATGCGTAGCCGCTTCAGCACAAGCAATCAGGCTCACCTCTGTTTCGGCGAATTCGAGTCGATGAAACAGGGGGCTACCGAGTCTGTACAGGCATTCTACTGGCGGTTCTTGGAACTGTCCGACCGAGTGTCTCCGGGCGAAGACGAGAGCTGTCGGCTCATTCGCTTCAAACGGAAACTCCAGACGGCCATCACTGATCAGTTGATTGGTTGCAAGGCCGGTACGGTGGAGGCATATGCCCGAAAGGCACGGCTGGTCGAAGCCGATTTGCTTCTAGTAGGTAAATTACCTAACCGTACAAGAGGGGTTCCCCAGGACCGGGCTAACGCTCCGTCCTCCGGAACCACGGCTAGCTCCGGGAGCGCTGCCAAGGCGTCATCTTCAGGCCAAACGGGTGCGAAGGCTGCTGCACTGTCCAAGTCGGACAAAGCAGGAGCCAAGACCGGAGGCAAGAAGAAGAAGCAGGCAGGCTCTGGCGGAGGTCAGCCGGCGGCAACGCCTCGTAGTGCGGACCGTACGGGAGATTCACTCCGGCGACTAGGTCCTTGTTTCGGGTGTAACCAAATGGGTCACCTGAGGAAGGATTGCCCGAAGGCTGCGGCCAAAGGGCAAGTTGCTAGAGTGGTGCCTGACGAAAGTCAGAGCCTCCAGCCAACCGCTGGCGTTGCGCCAGTTTGGCTGGAGGGTCGGAAGTACCTGGCCACCGTTCACGATGGCCAGTTCTACTATCGACTCGTGGAGGACGAGGAGAGATCCTCGTTAAACCGCCGCCGGTCGCCACCGAACTGAGTGGTGTGCGACCGGTAAAGCTTCAAAGCACAGGTGCCTGTCACGGCCTGAGCTCTGAACGAGGGACGTACCTCCGGGCGGTCTCCAAATATGTGGATGTCCTGCGGAAGGCAGGGGTGCCTCTGGCGAGGTCTGCGGACCCGGAAATTACCCAGTGGGTATTTCCATCGCCATGCTCCACATTGGAGGCCGTGTGCAGCCAGCTGGATCGCTGGTTTGCCCCCTCACCCTATATGCCTAGTGGTGAGGTGCTGGATCGTGCGATCATCGAGCAGGCGGGAGGAGTTGGTGTGCCCATACCTCCCGTGGTGCCTGGGGAGTCTCTGGTTTGTGAGACTGTGCCCCAGTCTTCTGCACGTCTGGGATTACCGTCCGGTGTGGACGGTAAGGTGGACGGGAGGCAGAAGATCGATGGTGGGAGCCCGCGGGTTCCCATCCCTGAGCTTCAGAGCCGGGCCTACGACGTAGGTTCACCATGGGTGTGGGTGTCGATAGGCGATCGTCTGTTGGAGATGATCGTAGACACCGGGGCCGACGTGTCGGTCCTAAGCATTACGGCGGCACGAGTGATGGAGTTGCCTATTGAGGAACTGGCGGTTCCTTCATTCCTGCTTGGAATGGGTGGGCACTCCATCGAGGTAGTAGGGGTCACAAATGTGGAATTGACCATCCACAAGAGAACCATCAAGGTGCCTCTCCTTTTGGTGAAAGGAGAGGGCGAAGCGTTGTTGGGCGTTGATCACGCCTCACGCTTCGGCTTGATGGTCGATATCGTGCACCGGAAGGTCTACTTCCGGGAGGATGTCTGGACGGCACATCCAGATGCCCTCCAAGCTGCATTCACCGATCGAGCGCTTGCAGAACCTAGGGAGGTGGAAGCAATTCCATCACCGAAACCAGGGGCTTTGCCTCAGGGACGGCAACTCCCAGTGGATCCACCTGCACGCGAGCAGGTTGACGGGTGGGTGAACGTTGTTTCACCAGAGCTGCCCGAGACCAGAACCTCTATCGGGCGCGGAGAAGTTTGTTCTCTGCGACTGAGGGAGAATAATGTCTGGCTACCAGCCCACGTACGACGTGTCGTATCCGTGACGTTGGTAGAGCATGCCGGCCCTGGCCAGCTGCTTCTCGTGGAGCCGCACCGGAAAGCCTTAGGTGGACGTGGTGTGTTAGCAGTAGCAGGTATCGCTGCAGCTAACCGGCTTGGCACGAACGATATATGGCTTGAAAACGTGGGGAATGCACCCATTGCCCTGGAAACAGGAGAGGGTGTAGCCACGGCTCAAGTTGTGGAGGCTGCCATTGTGGTAGGGCTGGAAGAGCCGTCTAAGTTGAGAGGGGGAGACCCCACTCAGAAGACAGTTCGACCAGGGAAGTCCTCGTCTAAGTTGAGAGGGGCGTCCGGAAACGGACGCCAAGTGCTCAACGTGGCGACGGCTCCCACTCTCGAAGAGTGTCTTAAGATTGGTGACAATCTGAAGCCTGAAGAGGCGAGACAGCTTCGAGAGTTCCTGCTGGCACGCCGGGATCATTTCGCGTTCGACTTCACAGAGTTGGGTGAAACCTCTCTGGTCGAACATACGATTGACACCGGTGGGCAACCTCCTGTGCGTGAAGGATTGCGTCGAACCGCTCCAGCGGCCAGAGCAGTCGAGAAAGAAGAGGTGGCGAAGATGTTGGATGCAGGGGTTATCCAACCTTCGCGTAGTCCCTACGCGAGCCCTATCTTGCTTGTCCGCAAGAAGGATGGTGGCTTTCGTTTCTGCGTGGACTACCGGAAACTGAATGCTCAGACAAAGCTGGATCAGTATCCGTTGCCTCGCATCGATGATGCGCTCGACTCGTTGGCCGGTGCGAAGTTCTTCGCTACCTTGGACCTGGCTAGTGGTTACTGGCAGGTTCGGATGGCTGAGCCAGACATTGAGAAAACGGCATTTATTTGCTCTCAAGGTCTGTTTGAGTTCCGGAAAATGCCTTTCGGACTCTGTAATGCTCCAGCCACCATGCAAAGAGCGCTAGACCTCTTATTGGCAGGACATAAGTGGGAGACTTGTCTGGTGTACCTGGACGATATTATCGTCTTTGGGAACACTTTCGAGCAGTTTCTCGAGAGACTCTCCACTGTCCTTGGACTGTTACGAGGGGCGGAGCTGAAACTCCAGCCGAAGAAATGTTTCTTTGGCTTTAACAAAGTGTGTTATCTCGGTCACATAGTAAGTGCCGAGGGAGTTGCTCCGGACCCGGATCTCGTGCGGGCAGTCCAGGAGTTTGATGTCCCGACGACGGTGACAGGCGTCCGCAGTTTTCTCGGACTGGCCGGTTACTATCGAAGGTTCATCAAGGACTTCGCCAAGGTGGCAAGGCCTTTGCACGATCTGACAAAGAAGGATGCGTCCTTCAAGTGGTCGGATCAGTGCAAACTAGCGTTTGCTCGGTTAAAGGCATTTTTAACCGAAGCGCCGGTACTCACCATGTACGATCCGCGTGGTGAGGTAATTATCCATACCGACGCTAGTGGGTACGGCTTGGGAGTCGTAGTCTACCAGAAGTTACCGGAGGACAGTGTCCCCCGTGTTCTGGCCTACACAAGCCGACTCATGAAAGGAGCGGAAACACGGTATTCGGTCACCGAGCAGGAGTGCTTGGCGGTCATGTTTGCCGTGGGTAAATTCCGTCCTTACCTCTTTAACCGGGAGTTTGTGATCGTGACAGATCACCATGCTCTTTGCTATCTGCAGACAGCCAAGAACCTGCAAGGCAGGTTGGGGCGTTGGCAGATGCAGCTCCAAGAGTACCGGTTTAAGGTTCAGTATAGAAAGGGAACACTACACGTGGATGCCGACGCGTTGAGTCGGTATCCTGTTCGTGATGTGGCGGACCTTTCCTTACCTGAATACGTCGAAGCCGACGTAGGTGAGGTTATTTACCACATCCGTTCCGAGGTGGATTGGGTCAAGGAGCAAGAGGCCGATGGCTGGTGCTCCAAAGTGAAGAGTGAAATCTTCCGTGACCCCAACTCGAACCTCCGGTTCAAGTTCGTGGTGGCAGATGACTTGTTTGCCATCAGATCCATCCAGGATCGGTTGAGAACTGTGTTGGTAGTTCCGAAGTCATGCAGGGCTTTCTGTCTAAGGAAGCTACATGACATTCCCGAAGCTGGTCACTTCGGGATGTTTAAGACCTACCAGAGACTGCGCTCACACTTCTACTGGATCGGTATGAAGCGGGACACTGCCGAATATGTTAAGTCATGTTTGGTGTGTCAGAGAGCGCGACAGTTCGCTCGAAGTCAGGGATTTCTCCAACCGATTGTGCCGGAGTACCCAGTTGATACCTGGGGAATGGACTTCGTTGGACCGTTTCCTGCCTCCGTGGGTGGAGTCACTAATGTACTAATCATGGTTGACTATTTCACCCGGTACGGTGTGGCAAGGGCGGTACGAAGGGCCCCGGCCGCCTGTGTTGTGAAATTCCTGAAGGACGAGATCCTTTCGGTGTATTGTACACCGAAAGCTCTTGTCTCAGATCGTGGGTCCCAGTTCTCCAGCAAAGTCCTGCTGAAGTTCCGGGAGCGCTATAATATAGCGCATCACTTCACGACGGCGTACCATCCGCAAGCTAATGGGCTTACGGAGCGTACGAATAAAACCGTAATGGAAACCATCAAGCGGTACCTTGATCCCCTCAAGGAACAGCGTGACTGGTGGGACAAATTACGGCCCGCCGTGTGGGCTTATAACACAGCTGTCCAGGAGAGTACGCAAGTCTCTCCGTATCAGTTGTTGTTTGGCCGTGAGCCGCGGATGGAGATTGATAACCTCCTTCTGAACGGTCCAGTCCGCGACTTGCCTGACCAGCAAGCCGTGGAAGAGCAGGCTCGTCAACGTTTGGCGGCTGCTCAGAAAAGGCAAAAGGAACGGTATGACGCTGGCCGTGTGCAGCCTCCTCTTTACCAGCCGGGAGATCCGGTGTGGATAAGAGATCAGGCTGGGAAACTCGGCCAGGCGAAGAAATGGAACTTGGCATATAAAGCTGAGACGGGTACGGTGGTCGCACGGTATTCTGACCTAGTCTACGAGATAGAATTCGTAGACGGGTATGGTCGGAAGGTGCGCGACCGGTTTCATGTAGATAACCTGAAGCCGTATATACCCACCTGCACTGTGAGAGAGGAAGATGGACTTGGTGTCTCTGAAACCTCCTCCGATGCAGACAGCGATGCCACGGAGGCTTCGGCGCGGAGTGAAGTGACTCCGGCGCTAAAGCCACCGGCCATTCCTTCGCAGGAGTATACCGACTCCGAGGGAGATGACCCCCCACCTCCTCGGTATAATCTCCGTCCGCGGAGACCGAGGGTGTTTGAGGTGAGTGGGTACGACCCTCGGATAGGGAGTATCCGGTTGTGGGGTACCCTGTGGGTGCCCCTACCGTGGTGGGGTAGAGCCGGCAGTCCGCTACTGTGGGCGGACGGCTGGGAGAGGAGGCGGCCGGACATTGCGGTGTTTGGGGCCAGCTACGGTTTCGGTAGAAACCCAGGGCGGCCCATCCCCAGGTGTCTGGTCCAAGGTCCGACCAAATCGGTCCGTGGACGGCGAAATCCGTCCGTGAAAACCTCCATGAAAGCTCCCATTACCGTCAATATAAGAGAATTGACGGTAAATGTCTCTACTCCTCAGATCCAGACTTGGTGTAGGAGAATTCACCGTATGTCTGCCCCTAAAAAGGCAGACGACGGTGAAATCTCCATGGTGACCATGCATGAGGCGGCTGATGATGTATTAGCCGCTGCTGCACGGCCATTAGCCGCTAAGACGGTGAATTTGGTTGCTAGGCGCCATATTGTTTGTAATTCTCTCAAACAAAGGACGCCGGCACCACGTGGACCGAAAAAACCACGTATTCACCGTCTAAAAAGCGTGCCAAGACTGGAAAAAGAGGGCAACATAGAAAAAGTAAGTCCCTCTAAGGGTATTTCCTTCTCCTGCCTGTTGGCAGTTCTCTTTTATATGTTAACGGTGTGTTTTACGGTCAATGACCGTATACACACGTGGTGGGAGTGGTTTCGCCGCCATGACTGTTGTCATGGAGGCCAAGCCACTGTGGAAAGCACTTTTCCGGCGCGTACAGCCCGTCCGAGCGCCGTTTCGCTTGGGGAGGCCCAAGTTCGACGGTGTCTGGACGGTAGAAGCCCGCCAGGGAGTGGTTTTCACCGTTCGAAGGCGGTGAAACACGGTTTTGACCGTGAATTACCGACTTTGGACGGTGAAAACGGCATTTTGCACGGTAGAAGTCCGTGCAATGCCCTTTCCAAAAGTCGGAACTCGGTGAAAGGGTGTTTTCACCGTCCGAAGGTGGTTAGCCATGGTTTTTACCGTGGTTTACCGACTTTGGACGGTGGAAACCGCGATTCGCACGGTGAAAACCCGTGGAATGCTCTTTCTACCGGTTCTGAAAGGGGGAAAAGATGTTTTCACCGTACGAAGGCGGTAAGACACGGTTTTGACCGTGAATTACCGACTTTGGACGGTGAAATCGAGAATTCTCACGGTAAAAGTCCGTGGAATTCACTTTTCCATGGTAAAACCTGGTTTTTAATGGTTCTCTCCCTGTTTACTAGGCCCATCATGGAGAAGGAGAAGGAGGAAGGCGACGGGAGTGGCCAACGGTCCCCCTCCCTCAGTCCGCTGCATCCTTGGGATGCAAGGCTGTTGGTGTCGGGATCGGAGGGCTCCCCATCATCTGGCGGACCGGAAACGGCGGATGCTACCGTGGAATCTGTTGATTCCCCGGCGGCAGAAGCCGTGGAAGGTCCGGAGTCTGCCCAGTAGACTCCGACCGGTGTCGGAGCCTTCTGGGGCAGATACCTGCAGTCTCCTACCAGAGATACGGCTGCTACCACCGTTCAGTCGGTGGCGGCGGTAGTTTCTCCGGTTGGAGAGCCTGCAGAAGCGGGTGTTGACGGTGGGAAGGCGGCTACCGGTGTGGTAACCGCTAGTACCCCGGAACCCGGGTCTCCGTCTGTTCGAGACCTCCTAGATTGGTCTAGGGTGGTCGAGGACAGTGAGGACGTCTCCTTGGGAGCGTCCTTAGTCATTGACACGGAGATGGAGGTCGAAACCACCGTTGATTCGGTGGTGGACGCCTCAAGGCAGTGGCGGAGCCGCAACGCCTCTTCAGAGGGCTCTTCGGAGTCTGACGGGAGTAGTTCGGCCTCCGAGGGTAAACCGTCTGGGACGGGATCCCCCGGAGTACTTCCCGCCGATCCTATGTCTTTGGAGGCCGTGGCTGTGTCCTTGGCCGAAGAAGAAGACCGCTTGGATCGGTTGGACGAAGCTAGACGGGACATGGTCCAGGAAGGTGGCTTCCTGGTCAGGGACCGTCGATGCTTCGTCGGGGAGTTTCCAACCGTGCAGGTGAGGAAGGACGGCGCAAGGAAGCGCAAGAAAAAGTCCGGAGCCGCACGGATCACTGCCAGAGCCAAGGCTCTCGCAGAGAGAGGCACTGCTCAAAGCTAAGGAGGAGGCGTTGAAGAAGTTCACGCCTGCTGTGGGGCTTCGAGCAGAAACTCTCGCCCACCCTGAAGGTTGTTCAGAGGCTGCTTGGACAGAGAAGCCGGCTGCTGGATCGGGTCCGCCCGAGGCAGTAGCTGGCCCCTCCGGCTGGCGGTCGGACAACCCGAAGAGGGACCGGCGAGCGGAGAAGAAGGCTACTCAGCCTCCAGTACCCGCTCCCGGTAAAACGGGGAAATCTGTGAGTGGTGGGGGTGGCAAGGGACAAAAGAGGTCCCACCCTCACACCCCACCAGTGGCTGAAAGCTCGAGGTAAGAAGGCCAGGTCCTCAGGTCGAGGAAAGGCCTCCGAACCTCGGAAGCCCGAGAGCTTAGAGGATAAGCTCAGACGGCTTCAGGCTCAAGCAGCGAGCCTGCACCGACAGATCGCTCGTGCGGTCGGTGCAGGAGAGCGGCAGGAGTTTGAGCGCCGGGCTGCGGAGTTCCCTCCCCTGCAGGGAATGCCCGCCCGGAGTCCGCTCAAAACAGGGGAACCTCCTGTCGGTCGTGGTGTCCCGCCGATTGCGAGTGCCACGACCATCGCTGGCCAGAAGCGAATCGCCGAGAAGGAGGCGATGCAGGCTTCCAGTGCACCAGCCCATGGTGCGGAAGCCAAAGCGACTGGTAGCAAGAGTCAGCCGACTCTTGCACCGAAGGAGAAGACTCTCCTTCGGGATGGTCGAGGAAGATTTGTTTCCGGACAGTCCTCCTCGACTGTCACTTCGGCTAAGGGCACTTCTACGAAGAAGAGTACGGCTCCGGCCGGAAAACCTTCGAAGAAGGAGTCCGAGAAGGCGAAGGGGGCTAACCACCCGCCTAAGCCTGATCGGCCCAGTAAGTCGTCGGGGTCAGTTAGGTCTGACCCGACGCATGGTCAACCTTCCTCTCACGGGAAGAAAAAGAAAAAGAAGGACCGTAAAAAGTCCAAGCGTGAGAGGAAGGGAAGTCCGACACCCTCCAGTAGTAGGCGCCAGGGAGCCGAAACTGGAGGCGTCGTGGCGGAAAAGGAGGAGTCCCGGCGTGCTCAGGCAAGCACGCCGGCCGGGAGTCAACCGGTCCATACCCGTCCCGTTGAGGCGGCGCGGATGGATGGTAGGTCGATGCGCGACGTTTTGGTCGGCACGCCTCCATCCTCCCCGAAGGTGGATGCGGTCTCGAGCCTGCGGGTTCGAGCAGTGGGAACCCTGCACCGTGTGACTTTGCCCTCACCTAAGGGCGAAGGAACCTCGGTTGCAGGAGTTAGTGTTCCCACTAAACGTGACCCCGTGACCCCCAGTGGGGGTACATCCTTCTCTCCGATCCATGGCGGCGGGGTATACGATACCCTAGGACCTGAAACGTCAACCTCCCCTAGGCCTGAGGCTGAGGGACGGCGTATTGGCGCATTGCCCCCGTATTCAGATGCAGAGGTGTATCTGAATAACCGGCTTGGTCTCTGGCAGGACCAGCCGGGAATGGAGGGTTGCCAATACCACGGCTACTACCGTCTGGATGAGCCACTTCCAGAGCCGTGGGTAGCAAAGCTACCGCCGTACAACATGCACCATGTGGTGGCGTTTGGTTGTGGAGGTTTTCCGGTTGTCATGGTCGTGAATCCGGTCCAGCAAACGTTTGCTATTTTGGATGTGGTGGGACTAGATGCCGGGATAGTTCGTCTAGCCCGGCGTGCAGCCCCATTCATCCAACATTTGCTGGGATGCGACCTAGGAGGTATGGCTGGACAGTTTATAACTGAGCCTCTACCAGGGTGCGAGACCGAGCCTGTGGTCGCCCTGGTGGACATCCTAACAAGTCGGACGCTTCACACGCGTCCGCAACTCCAGGATATTCCTTTCGAGGAATTCCGAGCCCTGGAGGAAAGCCGTCTTAGGGGGACGGTCTTCGATACTGGTTTTGGGTGGCGTAACACCCAGATGTGCTTGTGGTGGGCACGTCGGTGGGCTGCGGAGTGGATGGGCTCCACTTTCGCGACACCGCCAGAGAAGCCGACCGGTACCTAAGAAGGTCAGGTTCGGGGAGCAATCCTGGCTGGCTTGACTGACCTGTTCCCGAGACGGAACAGGGAAGTTGAGAGGATTGTGGCAACCTGGTCTGCTCCAATTTTAATTTTGATGGAGCAGACGAATTTCCCTATGGTGGTCTGCCTGACAGCTACAGTAGGCTGTTGGGACGGACGCCATTTTGGTGCCAGCAGACCTCTCACCATGAAGTCTATGGGTGAGAGGTCAGAAGTGACCTCTGTCCCCTCCAGGTGGAGTTGCCTGGAGGTTTCCTGTGGCCTAGTCAACCACAGGATCTGGGCAGTTGGTTGTAGGCTGTGAGACTGAGAAGACCTGTGGGTGGAAGTCAAGGAGACCTCCACTGGCCAGTGCCTCATCTTCTTCTTTTGTGCCTTTGGCCATTAGGCCTTGTTTGTATATTTATGGGGGCTTGGCTGGTAGAAGCTTACCAGCCAAGTTGTGTAAATATTATTTCTGCCATCGTTATCATCTACTCGTCGTAAGTGAATAAATATATCACTTTTTATCATCACTTACCTTGTGTCGAGTCATTTCGTTGGGGAAGTACCGCGGAGGGTGGGTTGTCCGGTTAGGGGAACAACACCACCGTCTTTCCGACTTGTTTCGGCCTGTCTTCGTGTCGGCTCGCGGTAGAACCGGAGTTCTACCGCGATATTCTCGGCGTGGCGGCATGGTTTTTCGTCGTGTCCGTCGTGGGTGGCTCCTGGAGCCGACACAACCCGGGGAGCACCGTGTGGGAGACGGCTATGGGAACGGTCCCGTCCCCGTAAGGAGCCGGTTGTGCGGTAAGTTTAACGCCGTTTTTGGGGTTTTGCTTACTGGGGTATTGTGACGGTCCGGCGGGACGTTACATTCACCACGGGTGCTTGGGGAAGTTCTCCCTCAACAAATTCTACATAAGGGATATATTTTCTCAAAAATGATTTGCACAATTCTATACCCTGTTTTAATGGCAATATTGTGGTTTCCAAAGTTTATTAACATAACTTTAATAGGCCCCCTTGTATATATATATATATATATATATATATATATATATATATATATATATAATGTATATATATATATATATATACATATATAATAGATAATATAAATATAAAATATAAATAATAGATTAATACAACAAAAAAATAAAATATAAAAAATTAGCAAAAAGCAATAAAAAATACTTGTACAAGGTTTAAATTGCCTTCACCTCCAGTTGAATCCAGCACACATATGCTGGAATTATAATTGGATTTTTAAATCCATTGATGACAGTCACTGTCAGAGGTCCAGTAGTATTCGGAAGTAAGGTTGAACTATTGACAATGACTGGAATGTTTTGTGATGTTTTTTGAGTAAGCTCAAACTTCGCTGTGCATGATTCACCAATAAGGCTTTCCTCCTCAGTTAGCATAATGTCCAATGGTATATTGTTGATACCTTTAGCCAAGTAAACTGGCTTGGTACACCTTATTGCATAAATGTTTGATGTACCCAGGTGGATGAATGGTTCATCTGGGAAATTCACATCCTTTTCACCATGGTAAGTATAAGCACGTTCATGGATTAAGTTGAAGTATGTAGATTTTAACACTTCATGATTTATCAAATCATACTTGTATATTTTTCCTGGTTTGGCAAACCACAAATCAAACATAACTTTTTAGTCTGAGCGCGTCCATGGCTCATTGCATGGCCAAGATGGTCATAAATAATCTGTATTTCTCATCGAACTTTGTAAAAACATTTTGACTTCATGCAACGTCTTCCTCACTGTATTACATAGGAAATTATATATTAAATTAAATAAAACAAATGATTTTTTTAAAAAAATATTCATATTTATTTAAACATTTAAATTATACAATAAAAAGAAAACAGTTCCCAGCATTTTTCTTTATGATTAAAAAAATAAAGTCTGGTGGTAGACCTTTTGTTAATGCATTATTTTTGGGAAGATATGCTTGAGGAAGTATCCCCAAATGACTGGTGGAAATCATTATAGGGACACATTGATATAAATAGCAATAGTAATTCGTGTAGTAATTCGCAATATTCTTGGTGTGGCGGCGTGGTCTTTCGTCATGTCCATCGTGGGTGGCTCCGTGGAGCCGACACACATCCCAAGGGCCACCGTGGAAGAGGCGGCTACGGGTACGGTCCCGTCCCCGTCCCCGTAAGGAGCCAATCGACGGTAAGTTTTTACGTCCGCTTGGTGTTTTAATTTACTGGTATTGTGACGGTCCAGTCGGGACGTTACAATGGTATTACTCATTTTTGCAAACATCATCGTAAAAAAAATTTAATATATCATATAAATAAAAAAAAAATAAAAAAATCTGATTTAAATAAAAAGAAATTAATTTATTTGATTTAAAAAAAAATCAGCCACTTATCTCTTTTGTTGATGAAGTCCCTCCAAGTTCCTCCCTTCGACGTAGGCTTGTAACACACAGATTCACAAATTATGGTCACACGGATTAACAAAGATGAACTGACTTGTAGATGAGTTGTAGTTGAAATGAGATATTACTTTTAAAATGAATTATTATTGCACCCTCAGTTCTAAATTTAATTGAGGAAGATGATGTTGTGGATGTAAATTCACTTTGTGTTCAATATTTGGACCTTATTGGTTCTACTGTTAGTGGAGTCATTACATTTGCTGTAACAAAAAAAAATATTATTTTCGACTGTATAAAGAAAATGAAGTCATTGTTGGGAGATGCAAATCTACAAAGTATTAAATCGAAAAAGGGTTCAAAGGTTAATCATTTGTTTTCTGGCGAGGGAGTGTGTAAGAAGACCTTGATGTGTTGTCCTCTACTCTCAAAGCATTTATGGAGTCGACTAACAAACGTATTGCAACTCTTGAGTCCCAGAAGCCTGTGAAAGACAATATGTTAAATTTTCCTGGTGGAATGAATAAAGAATGCGTGAGTAATGTTCAAGTTTCTCTGCCTGTCTCTAATAGACATACTGAAGCAAGCAGTGCTACAGGTACTTTAGAGAAAAGAAGTGAAAATGATGACAATTTCGTGGTAGTCTCCTCCAAGAAGAAACATCGTAAGGCTGCTTTGCAGGGAAAAGGTGGAGTTTCAGACCTCCTAAGTGGGTATAAACCCACCTTGAGATTGTTCGTTGGTGGATGTGTTGCACCTACTTCGGTATCATCAGTGAAGGAATTTTTGCTGTTAAAAAATATTAATGCTCTAAATGTGGTTAAGATTGAAAGTGAAGGTAATCGTCGTGACTCCTTTTTCATTAATCTAGACTCTTCTGATCAGAGTAAAGTTTTTGATGAGGGTTTTTGGCCCATTAACATCCTGGTAAGAGAATGGAATGGTCCTGATTATAAGCCACCTTGTTTGGATAAGCTTGGAAGTGGGTTAGCTTTAGGTGGGAGGCAATCGGGACACTTCTAAACCTAAAGCAAATGTTACTTTGTTGTCTTCCAACATTGCGCATGAATCTGAAGGACTCAAATGTGTGTTGATAAATGCTAGAAGTTTGATGAATAAACTTGATCTTTTGGCTGCATTTGTTCATCTTGAAGATCTTGATTGTATTTGTGTGTGTGAAACATGGTTTCGTGATGATACACCCGACGAGTTGATATGTCCTCCAGGATATTTAGTTGTTAGAGGTGATCGTACCTGTTCACATGGTGGTGGAGTGTGTATTTTTTTGAAACAAGCACTAAAGTACTCTGTTGTTGTGGCCAACGGTATTGGTTTTGAATGTGCTTGTATTGATTTGGCTGGTTATCATACTGGTGTGCGTCTGGCTGTGTATTATCAAAGTCCTTTTTATGCTGGCAGGTTGGAATCTACAATATTACTCCTTGACAGTATAAAGGGAATCTGTGGTACCGACTTCCCAACCATATTAGTGGGGGACTTTAATAGGCCACATTTGGACTGGTCTACTCTTGGTGGTTCCAGTCAGCCGGATTCCTTATTTATGAATGCAATGTGTGAACTAGGACTACAACAACGAGTCTTCTTTTCAACGAGAGAGAGGTTCTAACCTACTCTCATTGTTACTAGTTAACAATGACTTCAGTGTCGATTCTGTTGTGGGTGGAGCCCCTTTTTGTAATAGTGATGTTCCTCCACATATTGCAGTCAACTTTAGGGTTTTTGGATATCATCATCAAATAATACCTCGGAAGACATCTAGAAGATTGGATGAGAGTGCGTTGTTGAACATTTATCAATCTCTATGTGTTACTGATTGGAGCCCTGTTACTACATCAAGTAATCCAGAATTTATGTGGTCTTTTTTTAAAGGTGTAATCAATAACTTGATGGATGTTTTTGCACCTTGTTCTATTTTTAAGTTCCCGATTGTTATAAGAAAAGCCTTTAATACAAAAAAGAAATACTGGGCTATGTGCAAAGATTTTCCAACTGTAGATAATCTTACTATATATAGGCAACAACATAAGAAATGTATTCAGTTGGTTCAGAATTTTCATAGGGCAAATGAACTTTCAATTATTGAAAGTGGTAGTATGAATTTGTTTTATTCTTATGCTAAAAATAAACTAGGCAATGCAAAGGTAAATCAGGTACCTCCAATTAAAAATAATGAAGGAAAGATCTGTACAAATAATTTTGAAAAAGCTAATGTTTTAAACGACTATTTTTACCATGAATTTCGTTCACATGACAATTCTAGTTTGCCATCAAATAATGTTGATAATAGACCTGAGTATGAAGTTCTGGATATCTTTAACCCAGAGGTTGTATTAAAAGAATTGCGTTCTCTACACAAATCTGTATCGTCAGGTCCTGATATGATTCCGAGTAAATTATTACTTTTTTGTGCAGAGCAGTTGTGTACTCCCTTATCATATATATTTAAAATCAGTATGTTGAAAGGTGTCCTTCCTATGGACTGGAAGACTGCTAATGTTACTCCCATTTTTAAATCTGGAGACAAATCGGTACCTAATAATTATAGGCCGATTTCAATTACTAGCCTGTGTGGGAAGGTAATGGAGAAGATTATTGTGGCTCATATGTTTAAAGTTATATTTAGTAACAACCTGATGTCTGAAGTGCAGTTTGGTTTTATACCAAGACGATCTACCACAACCCAATTATTACATAGTACTGAGTTTATAACTCAAATGAATGATGACCAACATAGTGTCAATATAGTTTATTTTGACTTTGTTAAAGCTTTTGACAGAGTTAATCATAATATACTGTTAATGAAGCTCAAAAATTGGAATTTTGATTATTTTATTATCAATTGGATAAAGGGTTACCTCCTAGGCAGAAAGCAACGAGTAAAGTTACAGGAAGCCTATTCAGGCTGGGTAGATGTGCCAAGTGGGGTTCCACAGGGAAGTATTCTAGGCCCCTTATTGTTTGGTATTTTCATTAATGACCTGTCACATGCAAGTACTGAGGTCCAAAAGTTTATTTATGCAGATGATACTAAATTCTTGAGTATACATAATTGTTACCTACAAGAGGCCATAAATAGCTTGATAGATTGGTCCAAACTAAATGACATGGAACTTGGTATACCAAAGTGTGTTGCCCTTAAGGTGGGAAAGGCTGCTCTCCAGTCCTCCTTTTTTATTGAGAATAATGAATTGTTGAACAAATCACAGGTGAATGACTTGGGTGTTATTTTTGATAGTAAGTTTAACTTTTCAGCCCACTGTAAGGAGATTACCAGTAAGGCTGCTCGGAGGTTGTGGCTATTGAATAAGATTTTTGTATATAGCCCTGTGGGTGTTAAAACTTATGCATTTAAGGTATATGTCCGGCCAATTTTAGAATATGCCTCACCAGTTTGGTCTCCTATTAATAAGGGGGATTCTGATTTAATTGAGAGTGTTCAACGTAAATTCTCTAAAAGTATTGTGGAATGTAATAAATTGACATATGAACAACGTCTTCGGTTATTAGATCTGAAAACACTTAGAGAAAGACGTCTAGTGGCTGATTTAGTTCTTTTTTACAGGTTAGTTACTGGTCAAGTTCATTGCACTTTGGGTTTCTTAAATAATTTAATTCCACTTGATACTGTTACCAGGGGTCATTCAAAAAGATTCACATTACTTTCTCAGAAATCTAATCGCAGACGTCATAACTTTTTGAATAGATGTATTCCTATATGGAATAATCTTCCTGAATATGTTATGTCATCTTCTTGTAAGACTTTTCGGGTTCATTTGTATAATATGAATATTTTTAGTTGGTGCGTGACAAAACATTTAATAGTGTGAGATATATCTTTTTTTTATTATTATAAGCTCACTTGTATGCTCCTTTTTATTTTTATTTTACTTTTTGACTTTGCACTTTTGTTAGATGTTGTAAATGCAACCTTTAAGTGGCACAATAAAAGAATTATTATTATTATTATTGCTTATATACTTATATTTTTATGAGGAAAAAGAAACTTAACTAAACTAAACAAACTAAACTACATTGTTTGTATGTCTATGTGTATTACAATAAATAAAATAAAAAATGAGGAAGAAGTGGTGTTAACAATATAACAATAGTATTATAATTCAGCTAGTTTTTTATTTAGTTCACATTATAAAACTATAAACAATGAGAATTAAAAAATAGGACAGAACAACAATTTAAAAATGAGGAAGAAGTGGTGTAAACAAAATCACAATAGTATAATTCAGCTAGTTTTTTATTTAGTTCACATTATAAAACTATAAACAATGAGAATTAAAAAATAGGACAGAACAACAATTTAAAAATGAGGAAGAAGTGGTGTAAACAAAATCACAATAGTATAATTCAGCTAGTTTTTTATTTAGTTCAACATTATAAAACTATAAACAATGAGAATTAAAAAATAGGACAGACCAACAATTTAAAAACGAGGATGAAGAAGTGTAAACAAAATCACAATAGTATAATTCAGCTAGTTTTTTATTTAGTTCACATTATAAAACTAGATACAATGAGAATTAAAAAATAGGCTAGAACAATTTAAAAATGAGGAAGTGGTGTAAACAATATAACAATAGTATTCTAATTCAGGTAATTTTTTTTATTTATTTCACATAAAACTAGAAATAATGTGGATTAAAAAAACAATAATTTTTTTAGCAATTTAACACTGTACAATGAATTGGCCGCTGCGCTTGAAGTAATTCTATGAGGTACGAAAAAATGAGGAAGTGGTGTAAACAATATAACAATAGCTGCTACGCTTGAGAGACCACATTGGAAAAAACAGACATTGGAGTGTGGCGCTGAAATTAAGCCTCCAATAATAGTCTATGGGAAAAAGTGATGTATAAATGTATTTTCCTATACTACTGACACAAAATTGGAAGCTGCTGTCGTACATTCAGATGGTAAACTACTTCCAGCATTAATAGGCAAAGAGATCGTAGATAGACTTCTTGTAATTCTCTCAAACGGCAATACTGAGCAACTTCTTGGAGTGCCTGCATTGCAATCTGGGACTCGAAATGAGCAGGCATTAGCTGTCTGTGAAACTCTGGCTGAATGGGGTCTTCAGAGTTATGTTAAAGCATTAGTTTTTGACACCACAGCATCAAATACTGGAACTTTTAGAGGCGCGTGTGTTTTCATAGAAAACTTTTTGAAAAAAGATCTTTTGTATTTAGCTTGTAGACATCATATATATGAAATCATTCTTAGAAGCATTTTTAAAGAAAAGATGGGTAAAACTACTGGTCCAACTGTACCAATCTTGAAAAAATTTCAAAATGCTTGGTCTGGAATTAATGTAGATAATTTCCAATCTGGAATTGAACATGAAAAGGTCAAAGGACACTTGGATGAGGTCAATGTATTTCGAATACTTCACTTTGTTAGAGATACTTTAAGAGAAGAGCAGCCTAGAGAGGATTATAAAGAATTTTTAGAATTAACAGAAATTTTCCTCGGTGAAGCACCACCTCGTGGAAGATCGTTCCGTGCTCCAGGGGCTATCCATCATGCAAGGTAGATGGCAAAAGCAATTTATTGCTTGAAAATGTTTCTGTTTCGTGATGAATTTGCATTATCACCGCAAGAAGAAAATGCGATCTGTGCGCCTTCTGCTGTCAAAGCACCGTATTTAGACTTCAGGGTTTTTTCAAAACTTTTTGAATATCAAGCTGTCGATCGTAATATCTCGCGTGTTGCTTTACAAAAACTAAGAAATCATTTATGGTACCCGAGTCCAGAAGCTGTCGCATTAGCTTTCTTTGATCCTAATTTGTCATTTGAATAAAAAAAGGAAAATGGTCAATGCAATGAATTGCGAAACTGATGCATCAGATGAAAATGTAAAGCAAATCCCAGAAATCCCAAAAATGATTAAAAATGGAATTGAACAATTCGTTTCCACTAAAACTAGACGATTTTTCAAAAGATTTCACTTAAGGAATGAATTCCTTAAGACACATCCTTCAACGTGGAATAAAAATGAAAGCTTTGTCCACACTCTACAAGTAGTTAATAAATTGAAAGTTATTAATGATTCGGCTGAGAGAGGGATTAAGCTTATGGAGGATTATAATAAATTATTTACAAAAAACGAGCAACAGAAACAGTATGTGCTTCAGATTGTAAGTAATTATCGCCGAATGTTTCTAGGCTATAAAAAAGAGACTTTATCTCACATCAAGATTTTTAAGTACTTCCCAAAAATTGTCGGAAATTCAAAAGTTATAGATAACAATTTGTAAAATTTCTGATTAATCATTAACTACGTATTTTAAAATATTTTGCAAGATTTATGGAATAAAAAGTGCTTCTTTTTATTTTTTTGGATTTTTTTTATTTTTGAGGGCCCAGGGGCACCTTTTCGCTTTATCCTATTGAGTGGACATTTTGCAATGATTGTTTTTTCATGAAATAGAACCAAACTGGGGCGTAGCACAAAAAAATTTTCAAGATATTGTAATGAAAATTAACATTTAGCAGTTTGAAAATGACCTGTTTTGGGGATTTACCAAAGTTTTTAAGAGGGTTTCGCATTAAAATAGCATAAAAAATTCAGATTTAGTTCATGAATGACTCCAATAGATGGCGCTGTTGCAAATGCCAAAATTGTCCTGCAAAAAAAAATCAGAATTTGTTTCTATAAAACCCCAATAGATGGCGCACACTTTTTCTTCTTTCCAACATTTTCTGAAAAAAATATTTTGAAAAGATTTTCTAAATACAAATACATGGTTTACTAAAAATATAGTGTAACTTAAGTTTTGTTATATATTTCTTAATTCTGAAAATTTTGTGTTATTAAGAATACATATAGGATGGTAATAAATCTTTTTCAAGCAATTTTGACCCTTCGTATAATTATAAAGGAACCACTTTGTCATGTTAAATTACATAGGGATACAGTATGTATGGGTATATGAATATTTAAGTATGAAATTTAGATATTTATAAAACTCACCAGATCTTTTAGTGGGATTGATCAATTTTTTTCTCGCATGCATAGAAGTTGAGAAAATTAAGTTTTTGTCAACACTTACACCCAGCAAAAACAAACATGGTGGGTCAACATTTTGCAGGTAAAACGTACAGTGTATGTATTCTGTGAATATCGAGTCAGCATTTGAAGTCGTCTTTACCTCAACCGTTTCGAGGCTTGCTGTATGTGAACTATTACTTTGCCCGGTGCGAGGGTTAATGGCTTTGTGGTGGTATTGAGGACCTCGACCAGGAAGCTGTTGCTATTACGGCCTTGCATGATGCCAGAAGCCACAGACTCCCCTGAAGGCTCGTAACTTCTCATCGGGAGCGACCACGAAAAGGACTTGGTCCATGAGGATTCTTGAAGCCTCTACTTCCACTAGTACTCGCCCAGTGAGCTATTCTAGTCCCATGACTACCAAGTACTCGTTGGCTACTACCCTTTGTTGGCTACACCTTTTTATCCTTCCCAAGATCATATTCCCATTGGCAGCAGAGGAGTCTGGTCCTCAGGGAACCCAAAAGGCATTCCTCCTCATGCCTACGATAGGCCTGACAAAGGTATCGTAGATTGTAGTTTTACTGGATGTGCTCGCCCGGTGCATGTTTTTAAAGGACTCTCTCCACCTCCCGCAGCCATAAAGGACTATGGCAGAGGGACAAGAGTCCAAGTGCAGCATAGAAAATGCATTGTCAAAACCAGAAAATATAAAACCCCCATTGATATAAACCCAACAACAATTTCAATATTTTTTAATGCTGCAAATATATGCATTGTCAAAACAAAGCAAAATTATGACTCCCATAAAATACGTTTTTTGTGCACAAAATCCCCGGCAAGCGAGTTCCATTGTCGAATCGCCCTAGAAACAAATGACCAGTAATAAGAATCTGTTCGTGCAAAAATCTCTCCAACTTTGTTAGAGTGGTCACCCCTACCCAGATATAATGCCCTGCAAAGTTTACTTCAAGTAGGTTTAGGACAAGAGCCTTCTAGCATTCAATTAAAGATATTAAAACTAAAATCTGAACATCTTGCAAGTAAACTATCGCAACCAAGCTCTGAAAGCATTTTAATTACACTATCAGCTTATCCACATTTACCACAAACAAACCTAGCAGCCCTGTGTTGGACCATTTCTATGGAGTGAGCTAAGTCTGCAGTGTGGGGATTCCACATGGAGCTGCAGTATTCTAGATGGGGATGTACTAATGATTGGTATGATATACATTTTACCTCCCGATCCTCCTGCTAATCTACCTGTTGGCCTTTGCCCCAGCCTGGGGGCTGCTCCGCCAGGGATAAACTTGTTGTCGGGATAAAGGGACTCCCTGAATTCCTTCATCATCCCTAGCGCCATTGTCGCCAAAGACAAAGACATGCTTTGGAAAGATCATATAACCAAAGCAGTTGCAAAAGCTAATCAAAGGCTGTGGTTTGTCCAATGCACCCTTAAACATTGTAATGAAAACGTAAAGAAGGTCTGCTACTTTATCCTAGTTAGACCTATCTTAGAATATTGTTCCCCAATTTGAAGCCCATTTAGAAATAACCTAAAACAAGAAATAGAAATGGTGCAGCGTAGGGCTGCAAGATTTGTGAAGGGATGGTATGCATATACTGACAGCGTACCATATATGCTTCAAGAGCTAGAATGGGAAACCTTAGCAGTCCGAAGAAATGAGCAAAGCCTCGCTCTTCTGGAACGTTTGCTGTCTGTTGATAACATTACTCTGCTTAATGGTTTACTAACTAGAAATCCTTGTAAAGGTAAATTTGGGCATTCAAAGACTTTCAAAGAATTAATTGGCTAGGACTGATGCATATTTTTGGTTTTTTAATCCTAATGTTGTTAGACTATGGAATTCTCTTCTGGTGAATAGTTCTTTGTTAGGACGGTTTCAATTTTGTGATGATGTCTTATTTTTAAATAATGACAATCACTCATGATTGGGAGCAATCCCCCCTGCCACATGGCTTTCAAGCTGATTGCAGGTGTATCTAACTGAATTGAATTGTGGACACATCAATATGATCCTCACACTCCTCCTGAGGGTGCTTCGATTCCTCCACCCGCAATTGGACGAATGGATGAAGGAGTCTCCTGGCATTTGATGCGGTAATTCTCAGGCCGCAATTGCTTACAACCCAGGCTGGACCTGCGTCCTCCGCAAATCGCACATTTGGCCCAGATTGACCAAGGCTACAGTGAAAATTTTCATGTCTACGACTCATGTCCTGGCTTGATTTTATTGGCCGAACCTTGTGGCAGAGTAAAAGAAATAAGTTTTTACCGCCTAATGAAAGTATCCCCTTTAACCAATCGCAGTCAGATGGTAATGGAGTGAACGTTCCTTCCGAGCAAAGAATTAGTCCTTTGAGTTCTTTTCGACAAATATTCACATAGCCCTGAATCCCTGAATCCTGAATGATTTAATCTAACATAACGGAATGCCAAGAGACCGGAATGGGTCTACAATTTTCACTAGCCACGTCGATCCAACTTACCCTAACAAAGTTAGAATATACTGCTTGTTTATGGTTTAGTGATAGTCAAGAGAACCAAGTAGCTAGTTTAGAGGTTAAGTTCGAGAGTGTATATTGTAACTGGATAACACAACTTTAATATTACACTTTTTCTACTAAGATGTTCACAATTAATCAAGTAGCATGTCCCCAAAACAAATATTGTGGGTTGGGGATCATTGTCACGCTGATTATAAATTTGAGATGTTAACGCAAGTCTTTGGTTTGGCCAGGAGTGACAGATT
This sequence comes from Brachycybe producta, assembly GCA_036925085.1. Classification (NCBI taxonomy): domain Eukaryota; kingdom Metazoa; phylum Arthropoda; class Diplopoda; order Playtdesmida; family Andrognathidae; genus Brachycybe; species Brachycybe producta. The sequence continues at coordinate 18,028,491 of JAUPFP010000001.1, read as the reverse complement.
GACATGCATTATAGATGGTGGTTGAAACCAGATTACCAAAATATATTTGAGGTAAAAAAAAGTAGTAGGATCAAAATGCAGGCCTAAGATAAAAGCAACTTTCAAGAATGATGGTACAAAAAAAAGAATACATAACTACATTGAGAGATGAACCAGGTCAGTTCTATATCGAAGTCGTTGGTGTGTTTGACCAAGCAACGGACATTATTTCAAAACATTTGGTTGTCAAATTTAGCCATGTTATTGAAGCATATTTAGAAACCGCAGCCAAGGTTCACAAATCATTGAGAGGGCAAATAGGAGATGTCCAGTCAGGAGATCATATTCCATCTCAATTTATCTTTGACAAACGAATGGTGCAGTGTAAGTTTTATAATGATCGGATGTCAGTGACCTGAAGATCAAGGAAAAACCTTCCATATTGCAAAACAATGATAAAAAGATGATCAATAGATCTAAATGAATTATCAATCATGCAATTACCTGAGTCGATAAAAGTAACAATAGATAACGATAATAGATAATTATCAACTTGCAGAAGAAAAGAATAGGGTAAAAAGATCTCGAAAATATTAAGGGGAGTAACAAAATTTAGGGGGTAGGAATGTTAAGAGGCTAAATTTGAAAAAATTAACCTCTAACAAGATAGAAAATGACTGCACCATAATGTGAAATAAAAAAACAAAAAATAATACATATTGCACCATACAATGAAACACGAAAAACAATGACAGGAAACAAAGAACTAAGATAAAAAAAGAGATTAGTTCAAAAAGGAAATGAAATGAAGTCGATTCAAACAGTAGCAAGAAGGCATAGAACCAAAAGGTTAGTAAGAGGCAGAAAATAAAAGAAATAAAAGAGACTTAAATAATAATTAATAAAAAATCAAAAAACCAAACTTGACTTGACAAACGGTTAAGGCCAATTTTTAACATATTTTGGTAAGTTTTGCACAATATTTCGAAAAACTAAAATATGTTTTGTGTAAATCAGAGGGTCTTTAACATTATTGTGGAATTAAATTTAATTTTACCACATACTTATAAAATTACGTTGATATATCTGTTGGTACCATATTTGGCACCCCATGCATTTACTGTACCAAAATAAATCCATCATCTAATTTCTGCACTCGTTTGCCTTGGAAGCTTCATCATTTTATAAAAAAAAGAACAGCAGCAGAAATACCAGAATCAAGTGATGATTCAGACCTTGATGATTTTGATAGTGGAGACCTAGATTGTAAGTTTTTTTTACCAGAAAACCAAATCAAGAAGGTGTTATTTCATCAAATTATTTTAGATGCCCAGAAAATAGAGGTCAGTTAATGCATATTTTGTCATCAGATGATGAATCAACTTCTGAAAGTGACATTGATAATCCTGAAGAACAGCAACAGCCACCAACTGATCATTTCAAATAGTGTCACCGTGTCATCTCAAAGAAAACATAGTTGATGTGCAGTTCAGAGGCTGCAGTGACTTATCAACATCTATTTTGGAACTTGAAACTCCATATCAGTTTTTCAAGCATCTTTTTAGCAATGAACTTTATGAGTAAATAACTGGACCAACAAATCTTTACTGTACTCAGCAAATGCCAGATCATCCACATTCTTTTTTGAAAAAAGAAATGGAAGTTTTTATTGGAACACTTCTGGATGGCACTCATCAAGCTACCAAGTAGATCTTACTGGAATTCAAGATCATATATTTCACAGGTAGCAGATGTCATTCCATTGAAAAGATGGGAGCAGATAAAACAATATCTACACATCAACAATAACCAAAAAATGATACCAAGAGGACAACCAGGATTTGACAAACAGTTCAAGATCCGTCCATTATTAGATGCCATCACAAAACAACTTGGGTCAATTCTACTGGAAGAATCTCTTTCAGTAGATGAACAAATATGTGCTTTCAAAGGAAAGCATTCTCTAAAACAGTATAATCCAATGAAGCCACATAAATGGGGGTACAAGTAATTTCTCATTTATGGTTTAAGTGGATGCCCTTACAAGCTGGAGTTATACACTGGACAAGAGAATGTTAGTCTTGATCCTGCCAAAGAATGTGGTGCCAGTGGAAACGTAGTAAGGCTTACAGAACAGGTGCCAGATGGTCTAAGACACAAAGTCTACTTCGACAACTTTTTCAACAGCCCGAAGTTGCAGGTCCACCTTGCAAAAAGAGGTATTTTGAGCATTGGAACTGTAAGAATAAATCGTGTACCTGGCTGTCCTCTTATGTGCACCAGATGATCTAAAACAGAAAAGCAGGGGTAGTAGTGATGAGGTTGTGTGCATCATTGATGATGTTGAGTTATCATGTGTTCGATGGTATGATAACAAACCTGTAAATCTACTGTCAACATTTGTTGGTATGGAACCAAAAGGAAAAGTAAAGCACTGGTCAAAAATGATCAAGCTTATGTTGAAATTGAAGTTCCAAGCATCATTCAGCACTACAATAAACACATGGGAGGAGTGGATCTTCTTGATTCATTACTGGGCCTTTATCGAATCAGGGTGAGATCCAAAAAATGGTATTTCAAAAAATTCACACACATCATTGATGTTACGGTTGTCGCATCATGGTTGCTGTATCGTCGGGCTGGATTACAAGCTGGAAAGCTGCCAAAAGAGCTTTGTAATTTAGCAGCATTTAAAGCAGATGTTGCTGAAAGTCTATGCAAAGTCAACAGGCAAAATGAAAAGAAACGTCTTGGATGTCCCAGTCTTGAAATGGAAACACAGCTTGAGCTCAACAAACACAAAGGGCCAAGGGCAGCAGTTCCTACGAAAGACACAACTTGACTATGTTGGGCATTGACCAATGGTTACAGATGAAAGGCTTTAGTGCAAAAAGCCAACTTGCAAACAAAAATCATCAATAAAATGTTCAAAATGCAACCTTCATCTGTGCCTAAATAAAAATAACTGCTTCTTCAATTTTCATTTAACACCATAAATTGGACATTTTATATTGAATATGGTATGAATAATCTGTATTTTTACTTATACTAACAAAAAGTTTTTCAAACTTGTGTTTTTTATGCATTATAGTCAGATGCTTTCAAATACTATTATATTTAGTAATGGCATATCATCAGTGCATAAGGTCCCAAATTTGTCCCCAAGCTGTATAAACAGCTGCGACGGAAACCAAAAAACTGAAAAGCAGATCTAATCAAGCAAAAAGGCATAAGTCCGGATGCCACATGGCGAAACATTAAAAAACCAAAAAATAAGAGTAAAAAAAATCCGGAAGTAAAAAAATTATAAAAAGAAAAACATTTTTAGTGAATCAAGAGTTCGCTGGAGGTGTTTAGTGTTTGTTGGAGGCATAGGGGTGGAAGAGATTTTGGAAGTTGAAAGTTAAGAAAGAGTTATTGGTGTTTTTAAAAAGTTGGAAGTTAAGAAAGAGTTATTGGTGTTTTTAAAAAGAGTTGGAAGTTAAGAAAGAGTTATTAGTGTTTTTAAAGGGGCTAAAAGTAAAAAAGAGTTGAAAGTAAAACGGAGTTATTGGTGTTTTTAAAAGGAGTGGAAAGTAAACAGGAGTTATTAGTGTTTTTAGAAAGAGTTGAAAGTAAAAAGGAGTTATTAATGTTTTTAAAAGGAGCTGAAAGTAAAAAGGAGTTATTAATGTTTTTAAAAGGAGTTGAAAGTAAAAAGGAGTTATTAATGTTTTTAAAAGGAGTTGAAAGTAAAAAGGAGTTATTAATGTTTTTAAAAGGAGTTGAAAGTAAAAAGGAGTTATTAATGTTTTTAAAAGGAGTTGAAAGTAAAAAGGAGTTATTAATGTTTTTAAAAGAAGTTGAAAGTAAAAAGGAGTTATTAATGTTTTTAAAAGGAGTTGAAAGTAAACAGGAGTTATTAGTGCTTTTAAAAGAATTGGAAGTTTAAAAAGAGATGTGTTCTAAAAGTGTTTGAAGTTTATAAGAAGTGATTAGAGTGTGTGATTCTTCAGACAATTAAGGAACCAAGGAAAATCGGCTTCGATAACTGAAAAAGAGGAAATAAGGTAGGAAAATATTACTTTTTATATCTGGCCACATGAGAAAAGGGGGCCCAGAATAGTAATCCCTAAAGGTAATGAAATAAAGAGAACAATTAAGAAGGGAGGGAGGAAATGACAAAAAACTATAAATTAAGGTTAGAAAAATTGAGAACAAAAAAGAGATAAAATGGGCGTAGGAGAGTTCAAAACAATTATTGCATAACTCATCATTTGTTCTATTAAGGAAACAAAATGTTTAACAATATATAATGCTTTGATGTTATAATTTAGGGTTAATAAGATTGTGTAGTGTTCAGAACCAGAAGGCTTAAGCATTGAAATTTACCTATATCTAGGCATATACTTAAAAGCTTTAAAATCGTTTGGAGCTGCTAAAGCAATTTTGTTTTTAATAATATTAAAGGGTAAAATAAAATTTGTGTATTTAAATTTACCACATTTTGTTTTCGGTTTCGAATCTGTACAGAAGCCTTCATTGCCTTAAAGAACCTGATCTTATAAATTAATTGAAACCTCCCTCACTTGCATTTCTTTCATCAAAACTCATCTTTCTCTACCTGAGGTGAGGCAGCAAAGACTAGGAGGATAACACTCGATATTCTGTTCATATACAATAAATCACATTTGAAATTCAAATTGTGTTATAAACTAGAAGGGTAAAAGGAATTATTTTGATGGTTTTCAGCATAGTTGATAAGTAAAAAAGGTGTTTTTGATTGTAATTTCAAAGTGAACAAATTAAAAGTTTTTTTTTGCATTTTTTTAGATTGCCATAAAATGTTTTCTTTTATAAAATATCAACGTTAAAATAAACTGAACTGATTCCTGTTACCTCATCTAGTTTCTAAAACACTAATTACTTTGGTAGAATGACCTCTTTCATTTGCAAAATGCTGACTAAAATGTCGTCACATTGTGTTTTTTTGGTAAGTTATCGCGAAGAATTGAAAACCTCACGTCACCTCACTACTGGTCAAGGATACAGTTCAGCTATGGTTTTGGGCCCACATTTTAGGAGCCCCATGCTGCTGACTAACATTTTTCTTGGCCCCACTCAGACCCCGCACTGCGGACTAAACATTTTTTTCCTGGCCCCACTAATCGCTTGCTGCCTCGAGCCTCACATACTCTAGGGCTGGCACTGTTTGAAAGAGAATACCCGTAAGTGGTTGAGCTGCTACCCATCTAGTTTTTCCTCGTGTAAGACAGAATAAACTACAGTTCGAGAGGTGCACTTTACATTTTATTACCATATTAAAATTAAAAATGTACTGAAGGTTAAAAAAATAATATAAACACCATAAAAATTAGTTTTTAATAAATTATCAAAGTATTTAAATGTTATTTATGTATAAAGGCTGTTGCTAATAGATGGCAGCACAGTATTTGTTATTTTTTGGTCATCCAAATTATGTCGTCTACTAGTTTTATTTGTTTGTGAGTGTTACAGTTTGAAATTGTCAACTTTGCTCTATGAAAGGTAAGCTAATGTATTCATTATTATGAAGTTTTTTTACTTTAAATTTTTAATTAATAATTATAATAATTAATATAAATAATAAAATATATAATTAATAATATAAATAATACAATATATAAAAATAAAAAACTAAGTAAAATATATAAAATAAAATAAAATAATAATGAATTTTTATTTTATAAAAACTGCACACTAAAAAATCTGTGCAAATTAACTATTAAATATTATTTCTGTCAATGATATAATTCATTTAATTCAATAATTTAATTCATATATTCAGTCTTGATTAGGCTTACGTAATTTGATAAGAAGTGTCTATAGACAACCTAGACATTTTTTTATGCATTGCAGTGTTAGGTGTTGAAAAAATAAGTAAAGCAACACCTAACAATAATTTGAGAGAAGGGCAGAAGTTAGTAAAAGAGAAAATTAAAATAAAGTTAAAAAAAGAGAAAGAGGCGGAGCTAGAAAAAGAAACACTGAAAGAGAAGTAAAAAAAAAAAAAAAAGAGAAGAAAAAATGAGGCAATAAAAAATGGCGGGAAAGTAGTAGTAAAAGAGGGGGTGGATAAAGTATGAATGAATCACACCCACACACACACTCATAGTAAACAGAGGCAAAAAAGGGAGAGGGTGAAAAAAGTAAAAGAAACCCACCCACACATAAGAGAAAGAAGGAAGTAAGAAAAAATCAGAGAAGGGGGAAATACGAAAAAGAAACCCACCCACACAAGTAAAAAGTAATAAAAAGTTTTTAAAGAAAACAAGAGAGGGGGGAAATAGAAAGACTAAACCCACCCACACACACTTTAGAAGGGTGAGCCCAAATGAGTGTACCATGTTAAATAAAAACTTTTTACAAGATTAAATGTAATTAAAGAATGAAAAGAGCGGGAAACATACTATAAAGTGTAATAGATAGATAAATGAAGTGGTTAATTAAGCTAAAATAATCTGATTACCTAGTGGAGAGTAAAGTAAGAGAAAAGTAAGTTTAACAATGAAAAGGTTTGAAATGTGACTCTTAAAGGAGAAAAACATATGGTTTATACTTCATACTCACACGGTAGAAGATCACCTGTTTTACAAAAAATTATGACGTCATTATAGAAAAAAATAATAAGAAGAAATGGATGGAAAAAGTGTAACAAGATACTTTTTACCATACACTCTCTTCAATATGCAAAACAGCAAAGTAATAAAAAGTTTAAAAGAAAAAGTAAAGCACATAACAGGTTCTCAACACATTGAGAAAAGGGCCACTAATAATATATAGAGTATATTGAAGACTATAGAGAGGAAACTTATGAATGAGTATAATGAAATGAATGAAACAATATATGAAGTCAAACATAACCCAAAAGAGGTACCGACGAAGTAGCGAAAGAGTTGTATGATGTTAGGGTTCTCAACAGAGTAGGGGTAAAAGGGCCAAAATCGTATTTAAATAGAAATACATTTCAGAGGGCCTAGAAAACCAAATAAAGGAACATTGGGAATGTTAGTCATTCAAATGAAATGTTATGAGTTGCCGAAAACTAAAACTTTCGATGAAAAGTTAAAAGGTTAACTATACTAATTCATAGAAAATGACGGTTAGTGGAAATAACAGTATGTATCGACGATCGTAAAAAAATTATAAAAAAGCCAAATTGTAATTTTACGATCGGATGCATATTAGGCAGATATTCGTAGAAGAAGATCAAAAGCCGGTTGACCGATTGGTTATTTTAATTTTAGAAAATTAATTCTAACCAATCAAAACACTTAAAATTCATTTCTGGCTAAACAAGATGCGATGAACATCGTATTCTTGAGAGAGTCTGAGATTGGAGTTCTGAGAGAGAGGACCTATTGATGTTAAGAATATTGTAAGAATATTGAATAAGAGTATTGAATATTGAAAAAGGGGACTTAGAAGAATTTTGAATTTGTTGAAATTACTTCTGAGTTTGTTTTAAGAAGCATTTTGAGTTTGTTTTAAGAAGCATTTTGAGTTTGTTTTAAGTGTGAATTTTGAGTTAGTTGAACTTATTTTTGAATTTGTTTTAAGAGTGAATTTTGAGTTAGTTGAAATTATTTCTGAATTTGTTTTAAGAGTGAATTTTGAGTTAGTTGAACTTATTTTTGAATTTGTTTTAAGAGTGAATTTTGAGTTAGTTGAAATTATTTCTGAATTTGTTTTAAGAGTGAATTTTGAGTTAGTTGAACTTATTTTTGAATTTGTTTTAAGAGTGAATTTTGAGTTAGTTGAAATTATTTCTGAATTTGTTTTAAGTGTGAAGTTTGAGTTAGTTGAAATTATTTCTGAATTTGTTTTAAGAGTGAATTTTGAGTTTGTGAAAGTACTTATGAGTTGGTTCTAATGGTGAATTAAAAGTGCTGTTTAAAGTGTCCTACAATTTTGTTTTAATCTTGAATGTGATCGGGTCTACCTCAAGAAATTCTTCAAATTGGAAAGTCTGATCACCAGTCCACATCAAAAGGTCAGGTAAGGCTGGGTATAAATATATATTTTTATAGGCCATAAAATGCATGTATACTAAAGAATTTCACATCTACTTCACCCACACAACTGGTTAAAGAAATAAAAACCCATTCCTACATAAGTCTTCATTGGCTGGGAGGGTCGAACCCTAAACCCAATAGGTACTATTTGGCTGAAAGGGGAATCACAGAACTTCACTGTGATAGCCGTGAAAACGGAAACTTACAGCAGTTCATTTGTTGTTGGGTGGGTGTGGCATGTGCCACTTAGTAGAGATGCTTTTATTGCTTTTCTCTTTCTCTTTTTACTTTAGACTATTGCTTTTCTGTCTATTTTTAGTTTAGACTTCTTATTGCTTTTCTTTTTCATGTGGATGACATGCCTATATCTTTACTGCACAGGCAGTTCTGTCCAGCACTAAGATTTCATTTGCCCGCCCTTTTATAAGTGTCATTAATTTCTAATTTGTTATTTGGTCTGATGTCAGTTGCCTTGCCCTTTTATGAGGAACGGCAATTTCTAATTAGTTGATATTTGGTCTGACGCTCATAAAAGGGTGGGCAAACGAAATCTGGTAAAGTGGTAAAAGAATTAATATATGCAACGGACATCACTGAAATTGGAGCAGTGAGATGGGGGACTGATCATGAGGACATTGCAATTGAGGCATACACTGGACAGTATGGCATTGACATTCAAAGTTGTGGACTCTTTGTAGACCTAGATGAGCCATATCTGGCTGCCACACCAGATGGTCTCATTCGTAAAGGATGGCTTTGTTGAGCAATAAATAATTGGATTGTCCCAATATTCAGGTCTCTAGTTCTTTGCCATTATCTCAGTGATTGCACTGTGTTCCTCCTTGCTGTGTAAGTATGTGATTTTTTTACAAATAATGTTTCAATATTCCCAATATTAAAATTAAACAGGTCTTTGTTCTCGTTCAACCACTTTGCCTTGTGCCTTCCACTCAGCAATGCACTCTTTGCTGTGAGTATCTATAACACTTATTTACAATTAAAAATTGGATTTTTCCCAATATTCAGTGTTCTAGTTCTTTGCCAGTATACTTCATACAGTAACCTTTAAAATATTTAAATTTACAGAACTTTTTTCTGGATAGTTATATACCTGTCAAATTGCTTTACCAAGGAGATAAACATACATGTGACGAAACGGCATATTCGTAATTTTACCGTTGGGATTCTATAATGCTGAGTCACCCTGTATCTCTCGTAGAGGTGAACAACTGTGTTCATCTCCCTCTTTCTCTCTTCTGCACCTGCGCAATGTGGGGTTGATTGGGAGAGCCGCAAGAGGAAAATTTCCAGAAGCTTCGGGTTTGGAAACGTCCTCGAGCCCGAGAGTATAAAAGGCGCGAAATTCAAATCTCGCGGTTCTTCTCTAGTCAAATCTCTATTAGCACAGACACTCTCTGAAAGCTGTCTGTGAATTTCTAATACTTACGAAATTACCTGAGATATTTGAGAGGAACCTCCTTTCGATACTAATTAGCATATTAATTATTACCATCGTCATTTTTATTCATCTTTTATACTTATCCCAAGGAACACAGACACTCCGTAAATACTTTTATCTGTTTATTTGATATTTAGTCTCATATTTACTTCATTCTTTGAACAACATCACAGATATAGACGGGACTTTTCCCGCTCTTTTTGTGATGTCATCTGAGCGCCATATTTGAACACCCTGATCCGTCACATACATAACACAAAGAACCGGATTAACAAATATGTAAGTAGTAATTTCACCTGAGAACATGTAAACTTGATATAAAAACAATACTAATTTTCGTTATTTTTAGTGCAGATAAGGAAAACCCGGTCGAGGCAGCCTCAAGCCTCCTGACGAGTCACATGGCAATGATAAAACCGGTGTTATGTATATTATACTGCTTTGGAAAAGTACAGTGTTTAGTATATTCATTTTTATACTTCCTTGTTTGTTTTTTAACATGGACACTTGGACAGCAATAGAAATTTTGATATATATGTATATATATTTGACCATATTCTCCTAAATTACATACTTAATAGTTAAAAATATGTAGTTTAAAAATTATCGTTTTTTTAAAAGATTCTTAGGGATTTTTTTGTTTAAATGTTTATTCGGAAAAGTAGTTGATTGGGTAAGTTCATGACATTACATGTATTGAAATACAATTTATAATTGTCTAAAATTTAGTTTGGTAAACGTTATAGCAAATGTTTTCAATAGTTTCAAACAAAAAAAAAACATTGCATTATTTTTATAATCATCCAATTTTACAAATTGATGCAATCCTGTATTTTACGTCAACCCACCTGACGTCATAATAAGCTTTTACATATCATCTTACATAATAATCTCACATTTGGTGCCATACATTTTTATAAATTATTTTTTAGAAAAAATCCAAATCAGTCCGCTATTTTTAAAAAAATCAATTTTTAATATATCGAAGAAGCAAAAAAAATAAAAAAAATCGAAAAATCCAGCAATATAAACAAACCCAACAGTATTGAAAAAAATGGAAATTTCGAAAAACAAAAAAATCGAAAATCTAATAATCATTGTAAACGTACTCAAGTATATTACAAAAATGTAGAGGAATTTTACTTCATTATTACAATTGCCCACCTATGGCTTATTGTTTTTATATAACTTGACATCACAAGGTATAACTTGACATCAGAATGGACATTGTAAAAAAAAGTAAGTGAAGCGCGTGATGACATCGAAGAAATAGGCGATTTCTAATTCAAAAACATCTGTATTCAATAAAGAGAGCTAGTGTTTCTTTTCCACTTTCACACAAGGATACATGTATGATACACTGAATTTACTTGTACACAATGAGTGTTCATATGGCAATGCATGAAAGCGACAGAGAGGCTGCATTCAACTTGTTGAAGACTAGACTCACCACCACACTGATTCTGGCCATTTACAACCGCCATGCCAAAATCAGAAAGCATACTGATGCATCTGCCCATGGCATCGTGGCCATACTGCACCAGAAATCACCAACCAAGGCTCTGCAGATCTTGGGTGGTGTCTCTCGCATGGTATGAAATGATGAACTGAACTACTAAACTGAGTGTCTCGCAGTGGTGTATGGCGTCGTCAATTCCGATGATACCTCTTCAACAAAGCCTTCGTGATCGCCACCAACAACCACGCACTGTGTTATTTGAAGTCTGCACCATGACTACAAGGACGACTGGGCCGATGGCAGTTACTACTTCAGGAGTATGACTACACAGTAACCTACAAGGCCGGCATCACTCACGCGGATGCAGACTGCACCTCAGATTCTGGTCGATGTTTCTGAAGACTTAAATCTGCAAGCCGCCCCAGACGACCTTGATGATAGCGTGATTTACACAGTAACATTGCATTGGGATTGGTCGGCAGAACAAGAAAGAGGAACGTGACAAAACAAGAACGAACTTTGTACCAACCCAAGCTCCGAACTTGATCACATCAACATGATTATAGATGGAGTATTGTGCGCCGTGGTCTACCAAGGCAGCATCACACCGAAGCCTGTGACGGTAGTACCTAAACATCTAGTACCCGAAGTTTTGAGTCCTGAGGCCGGACATTTCAGCCAGAATTAGATAAGGTGTGCCAACGATTCTTATGGCTGACTTGGAAACAAGATACGATCGAATATGTGTGCAAGTGCGAGAAGTCAGAAATGTACGATGCCCCAGGCCCGATTGCCTGGGTTCCTGCATGATATGCAAATTGGGGATCCAGGTGAATGTTGGGAGATCGACTACATTGGTCCCCTGCCAAAATCACTGGGCAGTGTCAAGCAGATCATCTTGGCAGTGGATTACACCACAAGATGATGTTTCGTGCGGGCTGTGCACAGCACAGTCAGTCGGCCAAGACAACAAAGAATTTCCTCCCGGACATGATTGTGCATCTCATCGGGATGCCCGGGAGGATAATCACAGATCAAGGAACACCTTTCATGGCAAAACACACAAGTGCTGTGACAAGCTAGGAATTCAGCATGCCACCACAACAGCGTACTTTCTGCAAGACGGTCTCGCGGAAAGAAATAAAACCATAACACAGACCGTCAAGATAATTCTAACATCTGAGAAGGAACAGCGTGACTGGTACTTTCATCTCCAAGCCACTGTCTTTGCGTAAAACATTGCTATACACACTTTGACGAAATTCTCACCATACCAATTGATGTTTGGAAGAGAAGCCCAGCTACAACTCGACAACCGGACACCTCTTCTACAAAAGGTTATATGGATTCAAATCCTGCAGAACCTTATGTGGTTGCCACAAGAGGTCGAGATCGCAAAAGCCAAAATACATGAGGCTCATTTGCAACAAAAGAAATACTACGATGCCAGACAAAAGCCACCACACCCATACAAAGTCGGAGATCAAGTACTCGTCCAAAACCACCGTATCATGCCTGACAAGACCAAGAAGCTACACTATGCATACAGAGACGGTTACACTGTAACCAGGATCATCAGTGACACGGTACTCGAGTTGGAACACAAAGACGTTTGGGAGACTGATGGGTTTTCCTTTAAGTGCCACCTTAGACAATAGTAGATACTGTTCATTCAAAAAGACAGCTTCCAATGTTAGAGATAAAAAAAAATGCCGTAGAGAATTCAATCCGAAATCTGAGCTCTACTAGCTCCACTCATGTTTATCATGCATCACACGTCAGAAATATATCGTTAAAAAATGAACAATGATGAAGCCTTTATGGCACTACATTCTGACAAGATCTTTCTTCAGCTGGCTGTGCTCATGTATGAACAACATGGGCCAGCCCAACAAAATTACATCAGGCAAAACTTAAGAGTATTGGGGAGGCCAGTACTTAAAATGCAACAATCAGAAAACAATTCTAACTTAGGAATACTGTATCGTAACAAATTGCTGTATTCGTTTCTTTCTTTGCGATCACCCTGTATAATCATTTTACAGACAGGTATCTCCCCTCATGCCATCAAGATTGTCCTCCACACCTCTGTCAAGACTGACACCTCCGTGCCCACCAGAATGAGAAAAAGAAGCCCTGTATCATCGATTTCAACAGGACATATCCTAGAGAAATCGATGATGCACAACTCTTGGCCAAAGAGAAAATCTATGCAATGGAATGAAAGGATATTTAAACATTTCAAATATTCTAATATATTTGAATATATTTTGTACAAGAGGCTTGGACACACCTGGAGCCTGTGTTAAAAGACATCTGATTCTATTGTTATTGTTGGATATTAAAAGTAAGATCGTTTGGATTAAGAGGAAGACTTGAAAACTAGAATTCGTCTAAAAAACAACGTACATATCATGCTCTGCTCTCAATCCAAGTGAATCGCTGATTGAATAAAGACACGTTATTTCTATATAAAAATCAATATGTGGGCTATTTTCAGGATGTGGGACTACAGATTTCAGCCGCCACCACACCAAATTCGAAGACATTGAGTGATTTTAGACGGAAGCCATCTGTAATTGTTGTTCATCAGTGTCGTTTTCCACCTCTGAACTGCTGAGTTACCGACCCTTGCGTCCCTGGTGCTTAAGTAGTAACACTGCTGCCAATAGAGCAAAAGACAAGCATCAACACTCATCTGACACATTCTAATGGCAATCCAGAGTCAATCCGAGAGCTACGTGAAATCGGGTGTTACAGTAGCTATAGAAACCATTACTGTTTGATAAACTGATAGTTGCAGTGTACCCTTTTTGTCTAAGATGGAGAAAAATGCCAAAATTCCCTCACAGACATTGAAAATTGACCAATGTAAAAAAACAGTGATGATTGCTTGTGGCAAAGCTTTAAGAGAGGGGTAGTAGTGATCTAGAAAGCAACATCAACTGATTTCTTGCAATGGACTGCAAGAATTTCTTCACAAGCTTTAAAATACTTCAAACTAAAACAAAATCAATCACAGCTTTCTTCTTTAACATCAGACTAAATAAAGGTACATCAGTACCTTTTGGATGAAATTAAAAAAAACATAGCAAAGAACTTACAGAAGATAAAATGGAAATTCTTGGATGAGGCTTGCTGAAACAAGTGTCACAAATTCTAACTTAAAATAAGTAGTGAAGCAAGCTGCATGCATTTAACTGAGTATGCATGCATACCTCAGTGGGCCAAAAGAACGAATCAACCTGTGCCTGTACACCCATTGCTCAAAAATGAATGGAAGAGGAGGAAGCTGTCTTTGGGAGATACCCATGAGAGGAATGCATCCCGGATGACTGCACGGTGTTCCAAGAAGAACTGGCCATCCAAATTGCAGGTGTCTATGCAGAACACAAGCAGACAGGATGGAAAAGAATCTCTGGCAATCTGCTCGAATGCTTAAACCCTATTACAGTAGCAACATTGGTACAGTAGAGATAATGAAACAAATTGAGAAAACGTAGAAAGTTAAGTCTAGGACTTGCAACAATATTACTTATGTAAATTAGTATCATGTTGACAAAATAAAAACCGGAGAAATAGAAAGACTAAATGAAATAAGTAAAGAATATGTGGTGAAGACCCTGTCTTTTCCTCTTGTAACACTACCATGACATCACACATTTCACGTAATTTGCACCTGCTCTTTCCCTTCTCCCTTTTGAGAAAAGAGAAAGAATGTTTTATCTATGCCATTGTGACGACCCAGTTTGTCTCCTTTAATTAGAAAAATTGTTTATAAAAAAGATTTTTAGAAAAATTAATTAGAAAAATGTTGTAGTAGGCAGCACGGCAGATGACATGAACTTCCAGCAGGGTCACTGTCCTCCCCTAGGTAGAGCAGCCTGGGGGATATATAATGGCAGCTGCCATTATGTTCTGGACAGTGTAGTGAAACCCTGAAGATCAACATTAAGAATCAAGCTGCTGGAGGCCAAGATGGCCTCCAACTCTAGATTTGCCACATCATCACATTTTGTGTATGGGTGTTGTTTGTTTGGTTCTTGGGTTTTCTGCTGGCTGGATTAGCCAGCAGATACTTGTACTCTAATTCTGAATAAGTCATTATTAAATCTTTGTATTTTATTTATCTACATTGGTGTCCGTGTCATTGTTTTGGGAAAGTAACTGTGGGGAGGGTGGGGCTCCGGTGTGAGGAAACACCGTGTCTTCACCACACTTCGTCTGTCTTGTTGCAGCTTGCGACCAGTACTTGGCACGTGATTCCACGGTGGGATCCATCGGGGATTCACCATGGGTTCCTCCTCTTGTGTCCATGGTTCCTTCACCGTGTGTTCTGCATTCGGTTCGTCAAACAGCCATCCGGTGACATATGGCAAAAGACTTCCGCTGGTTGGTGCTACCCAAGGACACAGTGCAAAGATGGCTAGCTAGCGGTTCCATCCCATCCCAAAGGAATTAGGAGTCTGGTAAGACTGCAGTTTTGCCAGGGTGTTGTAACAGGCCTAGCAGGATGTTGTAACGGGCCTAGCAGGGTCGTTACAAAATTGCTATCGAAACGAAGAAAAAAAAACGATGATGCATGTATGACTAAAAAGCGTGAGAATGTGCAACCAGCTTCAATCTTTCTATCGCCATTCTCTCATTATATTTTTTTTTCAATAAATATTTCGAAGATGTATTGCACTTTTGACAGCAAAAGCCCAATTTTGTTCACACTTTCGACATTTTTAATGCATAGCTCAACATTGGTACATTAATCCTGTGAAATGGCCCAATGTTTAGCATAGCAATAAAATGATTTTGACATGTTCCCTGAAGTGACCATAGAAATACATGGTGACCTGGAAAGGTTATGATCATTTGCATATTGTTAAATGATTGGTCAACTTATATCACATGAGCAGGGCTGCATGTGTATATAAGTTGGACACATGTGATTGAATTTTGTCTTGATTCTGTTGTGCATTGCCGGTGGATATCCCCGGCCACACACCAGTAATTGATTCCACTTGTACGGCTGAGTGTCTGGTATTCTGTTAGAGGTGGCCGGTAGATATGCCCGGCTACACCTAGGTTTTGGATCACCAAGAAGTCAAATGAGAGCAACTGCCAAGTAAGAGCAGAAGAGCTGCTGACAAGAGACCGACAGACCAATACAGTGGACGGATCGGGAACAATATTGATGAAACTAAAGAGGGCCTAGCAGACAATAAGTAATCCGAATGCGTTACGATTCACGCAATAAGTAATCCAGATGCGTTACGATTCACGCAATAAGTAATCCAGATGCGTTACGAATCACGCAATAAGTAATCCAGATGCGTTACGATTCACGCAATAAGTAATCCAGATGCGTTACGATTCACGCAATAAGTAATCGAGATTCGTTACGATTCACGCAATAAGTAATCGAGATGCGTTACGATTCACGCAATAAGTAATCGAGATGCGTTACGATTCACGCAATAAGTAATCGAGATGCGTTACGATTCACGCAATAAGTAATCGAGATGCGTTACGATTCACGCAATAAGTAATCGAGATGCGTTACGATTCACGCAATAAGTAATCGAGATGCGTTACGATTCACGCAATAAGTAATCGAGATGCGTTACGATTCACGCAATAAGTAATCGAGATGCGTTACGATTCACGCAATAAGTAATCGAGATGCGTTACGATTCACGCAATAAGTAATCGAGATGCATTACGATTCACGCGATAAGTAATCCAAAGGCCTTTTTGTAAGCTCTTTAATGATATCAATGCATCCTACACAGATCGATCAAAATACGAGTTAAATAGAAATAGTGAAACACCATTACTTGAGGCTGTAAATAAACATTCAATTGGAGTCACGTGTCTTTGTTATGTTTATTTAACCCCATTAGTAACAGATAGAATGGGTAGAAAACATGGCTGCACTGAAAAGAAGTCGACAGCCGGTTCCCCATCCCCTGGATGTGTATGTGGTGTTTGTAGTGTAAGAAACACCACCAGTAGGAGCCTTCTCTCTGGCTTTATTAGAAGGATGATCATCTGTTCAAACCTAGCAGATGTTTCCCTAACATGACCGGTAAAGACAGGGTGGAACTTTACAAATACTATAATTCTATTATACATCCTGCCGACTAACAATAGAAACAAAAAAAGAACACTGCAAGTGAAATAGGAAAATGTACAATGTTAAGTTCGAAAGATAATCAAAACCAGATTGTGTCAACTTTTAATTTTTGAATAGGAGCTGCTTTTCTTGAAAATAACTTTGGGAGGTGCAGCATCATCGTTTTCCCTTTAAATTGTGGGAACAAGGAGACCTGTAGAAACAAAAAGAAGGACGTGACTGCTAGCCCGGCTCCAACCCCTAGAACAGGGGGTTAAGGGAATAAAGTAGGCTAAACAAAAATGGTCCCACCATGTTTTTTGTCAACTCGTACCAAATGGATAATTATATATGCAGTGTATTCAATGCAATTTATAATTTGTTTGGCATTTTCTACACATCTGCAGAGAAAAAGAAGGTTTTGGGTGAGGAAATTATTTCTGGACAGAGATGTGCTTGGCTTTAATGCAAGCCTTGTATGTCAACTTGAATGATCTGATCATGAATTTTACATAGTGAGTATTTTTGTATAAAATCATTTTGAAGATGAAAGTGAGTTTGTTTATTATTTGCTCATTTTTGGATGATTATGCAGATTCTTGAGTGTCACCAGAAATGTTTTATCACTTGC
Organism: Brachycybe producta; assembly: GCA_036925085.1. NCBI lineage: Eukaryota > Metazoa > Arthropoda > Diplopoda > Playtdesmida > Andrognathidae > Brachycybe > Brachycybe producta. The sequence goes on along the minus strand of JAUPFP010000001.1, from coordinate 18,010,824 downwards.
TGTCTTTGGTTGGACCGCATATTGAAAAAAAAAATACAAAGTGGTGGGATGCAATTTCTGCAAAAGATAGACTTGTTATAACCCTGAGGTATATAAATATATCAACATATCTAGAATAAGTTTTACTTATGTTACTACCGAGGAATACCAAGATTAGTGATATACATTACACACTCGTTTCTTGAAATGTTCTATTCCTGGAACCCAGAAACTGCACTGTTTTGTACCACTTTCACAGACCAAATTAAGAGTTCAAAGGTATTCTAATTCACCAGAGTGTACTGAAGAGCACATTACACTTAACTGAGAAGATGGAGTTGCAAAACATTACTGGATTTTTCACATGTGTGTATGATGGAAAGTGGTGGTTGGCATGTGTACTAAACACATGAAGAAACAGAAGTGAAGGTATGCTTCTTTCACCCAAGTGGACCATCACCATCTTACACATACGCCCAACGATCAGACGTACTCAACGTACCAAAATTGGAGATCCTAACGAAAGTTGACCCAGTCACTGTCACAGGTCACACGTACATTTTGACTCATAAAGAGATTGATAATGCAAGTGAAAAAATGAACATCCACAAAACTAATAGTTAGGTAACAAACATTTTTTAACTTTAAATTCTGTAACTAAAAATTCTGATTTTTTTTTCCATTTTAAATTTCACACCATTAAATGAATGCTTTCCCTTATTTGTTTTGCCATAACTTTTAACTTTGATGACCTATAACTCTTTAACCGTTTGGCGCTGGGAGCTCTGTATTTGCAAGAATTTTTTTTCTTATGGGTATATAAGTGTGTAAAATTTCATTAAAATCAAAAATGATAAATTTGAGAGCTGTGTTGATTTCACATGGAATGGACCCTACATCAAAACAGTCTTTTGTCTAGCAAATTAAGTCGTGTACAAAGATACTGACAAAATTGTTGTATACACATTCTTCCTGATGAGATGCTGCCTTCAACTCTGTCATGTCCTTTATGTTGTCGGACGTGTCTTGACATTTTGAAGGGCATCATTTATTAAAAGCAACAGAAGAAAGGTTTTTTGATGGTGCTTTACGTCGAACACTATTCATGTTTCCAACTATGGCATTAAAGTTGGAATTTGTTGCCATATGCACATGTGTTGAAGGTGTCTGACTGAAATTTCAAACTGTTTATTGTGTTAGGTGTTTTAAGAAACACACCTAACAATGCTAGTTAACATACCTTTACATGAGTGTTCTAGCTGACCGAAAGAGAGAAGAGAGTAAATGAGATGTAAAAATGAAGTGACGACTTCATCGTTACATTTTGTTTCTACTCAACTCTTTATCTAGTGTATATCACATTACAATAATACAATTTCTTCTCCCTTCTAACTATGTCCAAGGTCCAGTAGGCTTTTAATTCAAGGTATTAGCTTATCATATCCCTCCAAAATTCATTACTGAGAAGTTTTTTAAAAGGGGGGGGTGAAATATTGGTTTTCAATTGCAAAAGGACTATGTGTTAGGAAAATCATTCTTTAAGAAACATTTTGAAATACATTAGTTATCGGTCCAAAGATATAATAACTCAATGCCAATTATGATTGAAATTTTAATAAATCATCACATGATTTATTATAATTTCAAGACAACGGTTTAGGAAAATGGTCGACACCTCTGATAGTGGTTACTAAGACCATGTTGCCATCGGTCCACTCAGCAATTGATCACTAGTATAACACGTGATAAATAACCTAACTATAAGGACAAAGGCTAACTAACGAACTCAAAAAATTAAGTTTTGAAAGTTTTACTAATCAGTTGTTTTTCTGGCTAGCCGAAGGAGAGGACGGAGCAAATAGGCATATGCGTTCTTCTGATTTAAAAAAATTTCTTCCCCTTTTTGTGCTAAATTTAGTGATTTAAAAAAGTTCCCTCCTTCTCCTTCGGACAACAACTGAGCTCACCTGTGCCTCCAAACATCAGTAAAAAGGAAAACACCCTTTTTTTTTGGCAAAAAAAGAAGAAAAAAATAGTAGAAAGGTCAATAGGAAAGTAGAGGGGGAAATTTTAAGGTTATGGTTGGGCTTGTAGCTCCTTTAGTTGAGCATTGTTCTTCTAAAAAATAGCAGTGTTGTATTTTTTTATTTAAATTGAATAATTAATTAAAATTGTCACTCAAACAAATAGTTTCATTTTATATTGTGTGTACAGAGCATCACAGCTCTAAACCTGTGACACCCTGCAAAATCTCAATTTTTAGGGAGTGGGGCCTTTTACAAAAAGCCCCTCAATAAATTACCTAACAAAAGTGGCGCAGTCGACAGGATTTATTCCTGAGATCTTATTTTTTTATTACAAGAAATTTATTTCTTTATTCTTTTATTTTTAAAAATTTAGAATTAAGTTAGGTAATGGCCGTTTAAGATAGTTATAAGTAGCTGTAAGTTGTGCTGTTTCGCTATTGTTCATTTGGGGGGTTACAAAAACACTGCATTGTACGCAAACATACACAAAGGCTCAAAAAGGCAGCCAAGGCACATACTTTCCTTTTAGGAACACAGCATGGTCTACATGGGTTTTGCATGGTCAGTTGAAAACCAATTCAAAGGGGAATAATAAGTATTGACTTAATTGAAATAGGAATTTTCTCCGAAGTCGAAGAGAGTGCCTATTTACGAACGAGTGTGAAGTCGAACGAGATGAACGACCAGGTCGACTGGTATTTTTGTGCTTAACTCACAATTATCGAACAACTTGCATCCAAAGAACGAGCTCGAATACTGACCCACTCCAACACCTACCAGAAATAGTAGAAAAAGAGGAGCTCATCAACCGCATTCGAGCTACCTTGCCGTTTATGCTCTGGAGAAGTTTCCGTCTACCAGATTGGAACAGACTACGAAAATTACGTAGCCCGGGGCCCAGAAATCGATCTGGCCACATTAGTGTCAATAAGCCGACGAAGGTGATAGTTTTAAACGATCATCATTGTTCCTTTTGTAGAATAGTTTGCCGTTCAAACAGTTGTAGAATAGAAATAAACGATAAAAAATCACAAACTTTCTGGGTCTAGTACTCCTTTCTTTGCATATTTTACCAATGCAAATCAAAGTTCTGTAACCAGTTTTGGTAGTTTTGCACCAGGTGAACCATTTTCTTTTTTCCAACTAACTTCCTTATTTGGAGATCTAAGTGGACAATTATATAAAGGTGCCATACTTATACTAATTATTTTTGTATCACTGTACATTCTATCCTGTTGCCTAAGTATTATTAAGGGCAGATAACATGTCTACCATGTCCAAATAAATAATCTATAACTTTTTACAGCATATATTAAGTGTTAACATTCATCGTGATACGGTGCCATTCATCAAGTGAAAAAAGATCAAGGAATTTGAACATTTTACTTGCAATGGAACCGCCACCAGAGTTCAGAAGACACATGAAGAGAGTGTCTCAGTGGATTGATGAAGTGAAAGGACACAAAAGAAAAACGTTCGCTAAGGGAGAAAACCCTCCAAACCAAAAACAACCTAGTGAAAAGCCAAAACTTTCAGGTCCCGGTTGTTCCAAAGAGAAAAACTCTTCTCCCAACACCTTCAACTACCCGTCTTCCTCTTTTGCCACCACTCATGTGTACCTCCAAACCAATTGACACCTCATCATGGCCAGCTCTACTACGGCAACTACCTTCAACAGTTCGACCAGTGAGCCTCATCCACAGTCAACCAAGTAGCCAAAGGAGAGGCAATCCAGGCAATTATATAAAGACACAGGCAATATCAGCATCACCCATACCAAAGGCACTTTCACATAACAGAACACATCAACTGGACGCGTCATCTTGGAAAAAAATTTTTAAAGAACTTCCAACAGAGATACGAGCATTAAGCCCTCTCAGAGACAAGACTGGTTCACCGAAAAGGAGCTATCCTGGCCCCGTAATAAAACCGCATCAGGACAAACAAAATTGTGTACCACTACAATGCATTATTCCTGTAATTGACCTGGAAGCAGAAATACTTATGCAAAAAGATAGTGTACCGCGAGTGTGTGCCACAGAATCCACAATAAAAAACAATTCCATAAAACGGAATCAAAAAAGAAATGTCCAGCGGAACCATAGGAGGTGGCAGAAGAGGGAAAAGAAACGAAAAATACAGGACGGACCTGCAAATGTTTAAGCATTTGTTTTTAATAATCTTGGGGAAAGAGATGTTATCGAAGCAATAGGCTTACATAACATTTTTTATGAATGACACCTTATATTTTTCTTTTTGTGAGACATAAAATGACCCACTTAAAAACTACCCCTCACTATTTTTTGTGTGTATTTTTTACATGTATTTACTTTTTTCAGTTCTTTCTTCTTTCTCAATTTTCAAACAAAAAACTAGTTTTACTATCGTATTCAGTTATTGCAATGGTTTAGGGCTGTAATTTTTTATATATACACTTAAGGTGGAAGATGATTTTTTATGTTTTTTTTTCTACTTCTTATACACCATCTTATATAATCAACAGGGGGGTAAATGACAATTTTGTCTTCTCTAGCCAGACAGTTTTTTATAGTTTAAACTAACTTTGTAATATATGTATGGGAGATTAGAAAAACTGCTAGCTATAGCTTAGGGTTATTTTTTTTCTAACTGTTTTTTGTATATATCCACTAATTTTTTCTAGGCATAAGTTTTTATATTATTATTAGGAAAATTATTATGAAACTAACCAATAACATGGGTTCATGAGGTAGAGTCCAGCCCCTCCAAAACTGAATAAAAAGAGCTCGAATTTGAGCAGAAGAGACAGAAAAGCCTCTGAGCTTCCTTTGGATTACCCCACTTCATTTGACTACCTCATCAACCAGCAACTTAACACAAGGATTATCCATCATTCTGCTGGGCACTGTGTTGTTTCCCCACAAACTTTGAGCTGGTTCCCACTTGGGTTTTCCACACAAAGTTACTGTTGGGTCTTCATAGTTGAAACCAAAAGAATTGGCTGGGAACCTTGTATTAAGTTCATCATGTTCCAGTGTTTGTAAGTTGTATATATGTTTTTATTTTGTATTGGGTTGCATTTTTTATTTTTCCTGGTTTTGGTAATGGGTTACTATGTTTTAACAAATTTTAATGTCAATGGGTTTTTCTTGTATTAAGATCTAAATGGGATTGAGGGAAGACTAATAATAATAATAAAATGTTAAAAAAATTCTGAATTGTTCTGTTATTTTAAAGTCTTAAATGACTTAAGCGAACCTCGTAAAATACTAAATTGCTTTCCTTTAAAACTTAAAGGAAATAGAAGCAACAGATCAAAGCCACCATTGTACACGTACCTATGTATGTTAGCCATAATGACTTGCCAAGGAAGTATCAAATGATCTTTGGCATAGACATTATTAAAAAACTTGGCTTGACATACGAACCGGCTAAAGATATCATTTGGTATCAAAGGCAGATGGTGCGAACACAGGATGGTGAATTAAAGCAAACTATTAATTTGTTATAGAAGATAAAAAGGAACAATAAAGGTGATCCAAAACAATGGATCAGAGATTGTTTAGAAGATGTAGAAGAAAAGTTTAAAAACATAGTAAAACAGACCCTCGAAAACAACTCTGATTGCTTTGCAAGCAATTTGCAAGAACTGACGCCGACACACATAGTAGAACAAGAAATAGAAGTTTTAGACAAAACACCAGTTTTCATTCGACCATATAAAATTCCTCAAAAGTTAGAAGAAGTCATGCAAGAAAAAATAGATTAACTTTTAGATGCTGGAATCATCAGACCTTCAGTTAGTCCATATTCTGCACCCTGCATGCTGGTTGGAAAACCAGATGGAGGCCATAGATTGGTTATTGACTACAGAGCTCTTAACAAAAAAGTTGTTGGAGACAAGTATCCCTTACCAGAATTGCTCGGTGTTAGCAATCAATTAGGAAATGCTGTCTACTTCACAACCATTGATTTAGCTAGTGGGTTTTATCAAATTCCTGTGAGAAAGTGACAAGGCAAAATTGGCTTTCACTACACCTTCTGGCCATTACGAATTTAATCGCTGCCCAATGGGGCTGAAAACCTCACCAAGTGTTTACCAAAGGTTGATGGACAACATATTGCAAGGATTAAAAAGAAAAATCTGTTTCGTTTATATGGACGACATTATCGTCTATAGCGACACCCCCGAAGAGTATATGGAGTGTTTGAATTTAGTGTTTCAAAGGTTGCGAGAAGCAAGATTGAAAGCTAAGCCAACCAAATGTGCTTTCATGAAAACCGAAATCAGTTATCTTGGTCACACATTTGAAAAGGGACAGATTCAACCAGGCAAGAAGAAAATTGAAGCGGCTGTGAAGTTTCCAAGACCCATAAGCATGAAAAAGGTACAAAGTTTCTTAGGTTTAGTTAACTTTTACACGAAATTCATAAAAAATTGTGCAAAAATTGCAGAGCCATTAACACAACTCTTACAAAAAGATGTTCGGTTTACTTGGACTACCGCATGCGAACAAGCATTCTAAACCTTAAAAACATGCTTAACCACATAGCCTGTTTTGATTATGCCAGATTTTAGCAAACCGTTTTATCTAACAACAGATGCATGTAACACTTCGATAGGAGGTGTTTTGGAACAAAAGGTGAATGGTAAATTGCATCCGATTGCCTATGCAAGTTGAAAATTAACCAAGTCTGAACAAAATTATTCCACCACCTGGCAAGAAGCTTTAGCATGTGTATATGGTGTTAACTATTTTCGCTATTATCTCATGGGTCGAAAATTTACCTTAATCACTGATCATCAGCCATTGAAATACTTAATGTCGATGAAAAAGGATAGGGCAATGTTGACACTATGGGCACTGCAATTGCAACAATACGATTTCGAGATTGTGTATCGTAAGGGTAAAGAGAACACCAATGCAGATGCTCTAAGTAGAAATCCACCTGAATTAAATGTTTTGGAGAAAGAAGTTGAAATTTGAGAAGAAAAAAATGTTGCTACAGATCAGGAAAACTGTCCTGAATTAAAAGAATTAATTGATTATTTGCATGGTTATCCAACAGCTAAGGTAATACAAAAAGAGGTTAAAAAACAGAACTATTTTTTGAACTCAAAAGGATGGTTAGTGAAAACCCAACATGGAGTTATTAAGTTGGTTGTGCCATTATTAAGACGAGAGACAATTTTGCAGATGTGCCATGATAGTATTATGGCAAGTCACTTGGGAATAGATAAGACTACACAAAGAGTTGAAGAGAAATTTTTCTGGAAGACACTGAAAAGGGATGTCCGAAATTATTGCGAAGCCTGTATATCGTGTCAAAAGAAGACACCTCAGGGGAAGAGTCCCTTGTGTAAATTTCCACCACCCTCTAGACCCATTCGAAAGAATAGGATTAGATATTTTAGGACCTCTTCCAACTACACCTAATGGCAATAAATATATTGCTGTTATCTGTGATTACTTGACTCGATACCCCGAAGCATTTGCAATACCGGATCAGAAAGCTGAAACAATAGCAAGTCTCTTGGTCTAAGAAGTTATATCGCGATATGGAAGTCCGAGGGAATTAATCACGGACAGAGGTGCAAACTTCACATCTGAATTAATGCTAAATCTGTGTAAAACATTTAAGATAAAGAAAATCTTCACGCAATCATCCGATATCATCCGCAAACAGATGGATTGGTAGAAAGGTTTAACCGTACATTGACCACAATGGTGTCACATTACGTAGAAAAATCAGAAAAATTGGGATGAGGAACTTCCTCTAGTTCTTATGGCCTATAGGAGTGCTGTGCACTCAAGTACCAAAGAAACCCCATACTTCTTACTGTATGGACAAGACATGAGTTTGCCTTTCGACTTAGTCATACAAAAGCCAAAACCAGTATATAACATAGATGACTATGTTAAAGTTCTGACAAACCGTATGCAATCCATACATGAGTTAACCAGGGAAAGTTTAGAGGAATCTGCTGACAAGCAGATCAAGTATCAAAAAAGCTCTAGAAAACATAAGACCATAGAAGTAGGAGACAAAGTTTTTCTTTATGTCCCACAACTCTAAACCTGTGACACCCTGCAAAATCTCAATTTTTAGGGAGTGGGCCCTTTTACACAAAGCCCCACGATAAATTACCTAACAATTGTATAGGTGAAGAGCAAGATTTACAACACATTACAAACCTCATTTGTTGACTTTCATAAAGACTTTCTGTTTCTTCATTAGAAATAGAAAGGTCTTGATTATCAAAAGCCATTTCACAACTTTCTTCATTTGAAATGTTAGTTTATGTGCTAAACATGAAATAACAAAATGAATTTTACACTTATAAGGTTTTAGATGTGCAGTTTAACCTTTCATTCTGGGATGGATAACTACTCAAAATACTTTCCAAGATATTGTAAAACTCCCATTTGGGAGTATAAACATCTGTGGCTCGACTGACACTCACATGACTATCTTTAACTTTGTGTACCTATCCCGTTGTAACTGAAATTTTTTTGGGCTTCTTCTCCTGTTGTTTTTTAAATGGAAATTCTTCAGAAATAAGTCATTTAATAAAAACACTGACGAATAAAAACAAATAAGTTGCTGATAATCAATTTGAAAGCAAATTTCACTCTACCAAATAGAAAATGAAGTGCTGACTTCATCACTGAAACTCGTTTTCAAATCGGTTGAAAATTAACTTTTTTATAATCATTTTAATGTAGTCGATTTCATTCTTAAGCTATATTCAATTATAGGACGAAAATGATGTAGTAATAAATGCAGTAAATTTATTTATCAACCAATTTTAAAATGGTCTTCAGTATTGAATTCAGGACTTAATTTACTCTTTAGTAGAGCAAATTCTGTATTAAAAATTACTCTTAACAACCTAAAATGTTTGTATAATAACTGAAAAATAAATTGTTTACATTTGATTTAATTTAATTGTATTTTATGATTAAATTAAATTGAATGTAAAACAAATTTAATTTTCAATTGATTTGAAAATAGGTTTTAGTGAAATCAGTGTCGTAGTCAGCACTTGATTTATCATGTAGTATAGCGAAATCTAACTGCTGAAGTCAACACTAAATCCACTTTCGAATCGGTTAAAAAATAATTGTTTACATTCGTTAAACACTTGTTTAAACTATTTAGCTATAAAATAAAACAACTTTTTCGTTAAGAGCGAATTTTAAAGCAGAAACAGTAAACAGTAAATTTAGTACTGAATTCAATAATGAAGACCTTTTTAAAAACGATTGATAAATAAATTTAATACATTACTTTTTCTTATCATCCTTTAATTGAATAATCTTCGAAATGAAATCGATTAAATTAAAACGATCCTGAAAAATGTAATTTTCAACCCGATTTGAAAACGGATTTCAGTGTTGAATTGAGCATTTAATTTACTATTTAGTATGGCAGAATCTGCTTTCCAATTCGTTTTTAACAACAGAAAACATTGGTTTTCTTTATCGTTTTTGCCATATGGCTGAATAGTGTGACAAGAAAGTAGATGAAGTTAAAACCAGTGTAAAAACAATTTTTAAACCGATTTGACAACGGTTTTTAGTGTTGGATTCAGCACTTCATTTTCTATATAATACATCGATATCTGCTTTCAAATTTGTTCCTAATAACTTACCACGTTCGTTTTTCTTCATCCTATGGCAATTGTGTACTTGAATACTTACCCGTGAGGTTTAATGGGACTAATATCGCTGTCCAAATAGTGTTTTTAATTGTCGTATTCTTAAAGAATTTGACTTTTTTGTCAAAAAGAACTGGATATTTTCTACAGCTTCCAATAAAATTTCCACTTGATCATGTTGAAGTTTTCGTTTTTTCGAATTTGAAATTTTGGATTTTCAGGGTAGTGGGATGGGTTTTTGATTCATGACATCATGAGGTGCTATGCTACACTATTGGTCAGAATTTGAAAGTAAGATTCTGTCCTAAGAAAAAGTTGAGCCAGAATATGAAATTCTTTCCAAAATTCTTTTCTGGGCTGATTTTCTTGGCTAATTTTCCCGTATGTGTGTCCTCTGCTTTAGAAAATTTTAAAAAAGAAATCAAGGTGAATTTGGAGATTCTACCCAAAGGGATATGAGTTTAAGATATTAAAAGGTGTACAAAATTGGAATTCAATTAGAAGTGTATTGCTTTTAAGAATAATAAATTATTAAGATATTAGATTAAGAACTTAGAAAATTTGGTTGACTGCTTTCTACAAAAAAACTTGCCTACATTACTGGATATTGTGAGTACCATAGTGTTTGTGTTGTGAGTGTATATGACTTCTCCTAAAACAGAACACCAGTGTTAAAAGGAACATCACTGGTGACTACCTACTATTGCAAGAGCAGCAGCCAAATGCATGAATAGTTAAGAAATTTTTGCCCAACACTAGTATCTACCCACTCAACCAATTCAAACCTTGAAACCCCATCCCATGAATAAGCTTTCATTGGCTGAAAGGAGAAATCACAGTACACCACTGTGATAGCTGAAAAGGCAACAATTACAGTGCTTAGATCATGTCCCATAGTACAATGCACTGCATAGGACGAGATGAAAACACAAACAGCTACAATTAGTTTTAGAAATCTAAATTTAATGCTGAAATCTGCTTTTGAATCAGTTCAGAAATTCTTTGATGAAATTCTTGCATTCTGTGCAAGCATTTCATCAAAGGTTAAAAACTTAATTAAAGATTATTGATTGACACAAGCATATGTGTGTTAAATAAAATTATTACTGATGCAGAAGCAGCTAAAGAAAAGAACAAAAAGCCAAAGAAAATAACCAAAGTGGTAATCCAGCAAAAAAAAACACAAATTGACCAGAGAAGTGACCAAAGAATTAAATAAATCTTAAAAAAGGCTGTTCATTTTTTATATGCAAATCTGACGGTAATTGTGTTTATGAATAGAATCATGCAAATGTGTGAAACTGCTGAATTAATTTTTTTTTACTATGAATGAGAAAATGCATGAAGGAAATTGTGATAAGTGTAATTCCCAAGTCAATAATAATGCTCTTGTCACTTTGCTCCCTAATGATACATGTTCAGTATTTGTATACATTGTGTAGCCATGTCCCAAACAACATCTTTCACCTGCATCAATTGGTGAAAACCGTATTTAAGAAGCTGACAGTTATAAGGCTTTGAACACATCAAAAAGGAGAATTACATGACCAACTTGTGATCCGAACATCGTTGCCGCAATACAAGACAGTAAAAATGTATCTCTTCACTTCTGGGGAAAATGGCATCGGAAGACAAAGATGTGTACAAGAAGTATTTTGCAAAACGACTGAAAAAATCCCAAGCAGCAAGTAATAAAAAATATTAAGCAACTTTTTGGCAGGCAACAATTGATTCAACAAATGAATAAACTTTTCAAATTTAGGTTTTGTCTTTTTATTACATTTATAACATTCATATATGCGCAGGGTTAATATTACTGTTGTCTTCATCAACAAATTCTGGAGGACAGTAGCTCCTATCTTCCATTGTTAAGAACAACCCCAATTTTCAAAAGTAAATGTGAAATGTAACGACCCGACTAGTCTGTCAACATTACCCCCAGATAATTTGACACAACCCAGTGTCAGGTTCCTTATGGGGATTTATGAAGTATCCATCCATCCATCCAAACAATAGCAAAACCCAACGGGACCACGTCAATTTTTACCTTCGTGGTGGATTGAGGGTATTTCCTTCCCTCAAAAACTAAAGCAGCATTATTTACGTTTAAAATAAAGGTAAATTAAGCTGAAAATTGATCAGGTAAGAGCTGGTCGGATATTACAGACATCTGGACAAAATTTTGCGATTGAAACCGCAATTGGAAGGAGTACTTCAGTAAAAAGGGGAAGGCACCAATCAATACCTGAGCAAATACATTGATTTGAGTAAGAAATTGCTATTTGATGTGCCAGAAAAGTATCTGGTCACCAAAATAAAAGCAGTCATCCAATCATCAGGGACGTAAAAAATGGAGGATCTTATGATTGCTAAAGGCAAGAGCAGGAGCACCTGCAGCAAATTGAACACCAAAGCCCAAACACGATATAACCAACCAATGCCAGCAGAACAGACCTTCACAAGCAGTACTTGATGGAGACATCCTATGCTGTGATGGCACAGCAGAAACAAGAAAACCAAGCAAATCAACTGAACCAAACAGCTCGCACAAACCACAACAACCAGGCACCAAACCACCTATGGCGCCCAAGGTGCCTACTAAACCAGACCAGTCAAAATATGAATCTGAAGAATTTCGAGAAATCGCAGCATGGGCAACATAGTGGACCGAAGGATAAGCAGAATAATCAATTGGAGGAGCGACCTCCAAGCGACCATCAGTCATTGGTTGAGGCAGGTTTGATGATAAAAAAAAACTGATGATGCTATTATCAGGCCATCTGCAGGAGCACCGGAAACATCATCAGACATGGACATTTAACATCTCCTTGAGCAGCCGCCAGACAAATCAATAGTCACCATTACGAGAAATCTTGGTAACAAGTGAAGGCAACAAGAAACCACAGAAATTTGAGAAAAGCGATGGAATATGCTGATGGATGCTGGTAAACAGGGGAAACTGTAGAGGAACATTTTCCAAACCCCATCATCTGGTCCAATTAAAAGGCTACTATGGTTTACATAAAATCTGTTGGAGCTACAAATACAAAATAAATTCTCTATTCTATATAAACTTAAACAGGTGTTTTAATTATTCTAAACTTAATTATTTCACAACTGGGCAATTCATCATTCTGTTGCAGCTACCATTTGGATACTCAAAGTCAACAAACAGGTGCAAACCTGCAACCGAGTTCGTATGTTCACACTATTTTCAAGGGTAAATTTACGGACGCAAGTCCGAGAAGTACAGAGACAAAAGATCCTCAAAACTGTGAGTCTTTATAAGAAACTAGTGAGGACATTAAATAGACATTATATTGGTCTAGTCTTTCTGGGCCGATAGAATTAGTGACCTAGCCAATCACTATTAATACGAGTGAAAACTCGCTCGTACCATTTAAAAAGAGCATATTCTATCTGGGAAAATAAGTCCGTCACTATCTTGTCAGATAACAATGACAGTAAGCACAGATTCCATTACGAATACACATTGTTGCCTGCTGCAAAGGACTATTCAAGTTCATAAGAATGCTTTTTGGAACCCAAAAAACTCCTGCAACTGCAGCAACATGTATATATTCTGCTCGCTGTCAAGTGGTATACGTTCTTAGTATACCTAAATGACATAGTAGGTTTTTGGACGAACTATCGAAGAATTCTTGAACAGGTTGAAAATCATCTTGGGCTTGCTAAAGCCAGCAAACCTAAAGTTGCATCCAACGAAATGCTTCTTCAGATTCCAAGCGAAGTACTTGGGAAACCTGATCTTCCATATGGGATTATGACTAGATCTGGACAAGGTTCCCTGTTATGACCACAATGAATGAAATCAATTCAGTTATAACCAATTGTCCAATGTTGGTTCAAGCTTTCAGATCATGTTTCTTTTCCACCTTTTTTGGTGACCCATTTTTATGTCCATTACTAAGACCTCTTTTGTTTTACATGCAACTACACTGTGACCTGTAAGTGCAACCATTCCCAGAAAGCCTTTCAAAGTATCCATTGTTCCTGGTTCCTATATACAGTGCAAATTTGCAACTCCAGACAGAAGGAAGACATTCAAAAACATTGTCTGTTCTTCCTCCTGAACCTGTAATCACTCACTGGGGAACTTTCATCAAAGCTGTTAAGTTTTACTTTGAAAATTTGACAAAGTCAAGGACTTTATTGTTGGATTGTAAGTGCATCCTAAAGGTTAAACAACTTATGGGAAAATGGTGATCTGCAGAGTGAATTTCTTTCTATGTCTGACTTTTTTATTCCTCGCATTATCGAGAATCTTGAGACACGAAGACTCAAGATAGAAGAGCAGCTTGAACTCCTCAATGAATTTAAAGCGAGGGGGTAATCACTGGTAAAAATAATATACACCGGACCTCCACTGTACGAGGTCCAGGCAGACCTTGGTCGGACCTTGCGGATATGTAGGACCTTAGCCAGACCTTGCGGTCACATAGGACCTCATATGGACCTTACGGACCTCAGATGGACCTTATGAACCTCAGGTGGACCTTATGGACCTCAGGTGGACCTTATGGACCTCAGGTGGACCTTATGGACCTCAGGTGGACCTTATGGACCTCAGTCAGGACTTTACAGGCACTTAAGGATCTTAGTCAGGCTCTTACAAACACTTAGGACATCAGTGAGGCTCTTGCTGACATCATTATGATAAAACTGAACATTAAATGACAACAATTTCATTATAAACAATGCTTTGAAGAATAACTTTTATTGAATGTAACAACAAACTGAAAAGATAACTGAAAAGATAACTGAAAAGATAACTGAAAAGATAACTGAAAAGATAACTGAAAAGGTAACTGAAAAGGTAACTGAAAAGGTAACTGAAAAGATAACTGAAAAGATAACTGAAAAGATAACTGAAAAGATAACTGAAAAGATAACTGAAAAGATAACTGAAAAGATAACTGAAAAGATACTTGAAAAGTGAAAAGCTGAAAAGAGTTATTAGAACATTCTCTTTGTTTTTAACAGAAGTATAAATTTCTTTTAACTCAAATTTTAGCAATGTGAGACAGCACATCATCACTTACAATAAGGTTAAAATTTAAACCAGTTTCAATCACAGTTGGATTTGGGATTGTACATATGTAGTGGCTCAACTTGTAGAATCCATGAGCATGCAAAGTTTCCTTTTTTAAGATGCCATCATTTTCAACATTGTACCATGTGCAAATGGCACCTATTGTCCTCCTACTTTTCACAGGGGCCCACATTAATGTGTACTCCCTTTCTCTTGGCGTTCCTTCAAGATAACTAAATGAAACAATGTGTCCAATCAGATATGATTTAGGTTCACATTCTGATTTAAAAATGCACCAGTCCCCAACATCTATTTTGGATTTTATGCAAACAGTTGTTTCTTTTTCAACAGACATGCTAACTTTGCATGTTTCCTCAGTGCACATGACTCTTTTTAGTCTATCAGAACTTAGATGACTATTTCCACTGTTGTAAAGCCAACAGATGCTTGATTTCCTGACAACTGCAGTATCATTTTCCTTACTTTTAACAAAACAGAATGGACTGTTGATAGGAAGGGGAGTTTCAGTACATGCATATATGTCTTGCAACCTTGAAACACCCCTCATAGTTGAAAGATTGTACACATCATGAGAAATCTCGGGCAAAACTTCGTTTTCCATACTATTTTCATGAACATTTAGCTCTTCATCTGAATCAGCAGAATCATCACTGCTTGGAATGAGGCTCGGAACAGGGTTCAAGTTTACTGTAGAAAGTTTTACTGGCACATCATTTGTGTCAAAAGTGATTCCAAGATCTTTTGCATCTTTAACAGCTTGATTCTTGGCTTTCAAAATTTCTTCTTCTATTTGAGCATCAGTTGGTAATTCCTTTGGAACATGTACTTCTCCATCCTCTTCCTCAAGGTAACCTTCCTTTGCTTGGTGGTAGGTTGCTCTTGGGAACACAAATACATCACCAAGATTCTCTTGAATATCCAACTGCAGCTGCATTCGTCTTTGTCTATGGATCATTTCCAGCATACTGAAATTCACACTAGTTAAGTATGTGCTAGTCATTGATCTGGCTGCTCTAAAGAACTGTTCACATGGTTGACTCCCCATTAACCATGGAAGAAATAGTTCACAATTTCCATTATCCCGCAAAGTACGAAGACAGCTAATTAGACTGTGAGCATTTAACTCAATGCACAAGTAAGTATTGAGCGTGATGAAATTATCAAGCAGTGAGTAGCTGTCATGGCATGTTATCCAATGTCTCCATATTCTAAGAAAGAACACTGCCCTCCAGATTAAGTGAAGCCTTTCTTTTGGTTTTAAATCTTTTCGTAAAAATGACTCAATTACATCATGCATAATTTTAAGATATGCAATTGTGCCATCACTATCTGGGACATGCTCAAAAAGAAGATGCTGCACTCGATCGTCTGATATTCGCTGAACTGCTCTGAAGTTCATCTTGTCCACGGGCTCCAAATCTTGTTCAGTAAGCAGATGGTATGATTTTGATACAGATTGACAAAGGATGATCAAATGATTAACGTTGCAAACAAAGTTGCCTATCGGTAGTAAAATTGATGGCTTTAAAAAGCGAGTTCTCAGCTTTGTCCCAACATGAACAGTGTCCTGGATACAACTGTTGTCACTGATCGAATTTGCTACAAACCATGTCCAAGAAGTTGGCAGATGTTGTGTACTCATCTTAACAGGTGTTGCTGATTGCAAGCCAGAAAAAAAGCACATTGCTTTAAGTAAACGAGGGTCACCATCTGCGGAGTACGTGACAACTTTAATACCATGCCTATCAAGGTCCTCTGTGATCATCTTCCATCTCTGAATAACATCGTCTGCTTTAAATTTGTTATCTGTTCCAAACATGGCCAAGCAAAAACTTGGGGCACCAACTGCCAGTGGTTGTGCCATAATGACATATGCAAGATGAGCCACCGATTTCTTGGCAAAGTATTGCTGAATATGCTGCATTGAAATTGCTGGATAACTTAGTGCAATTGGCATGCCAAGTTTATCAAGTGGCAAAGCAAATCCAAAGACCTGATTGCTTCTACTATCATACTGAACACGAGCTGAGATTCTTGTTGCATCTTCCGAGATCCCAACAAATAGTGGAATGTTTCGTTTCTGAAGAAATTTTTTTAATTCTTCTGAATAAAACACACCTTCAGTTACAGCTTCTCCAGTGCATCGAATTGTCTTGAGGACTGTTGAACAGGAAGGAAAAACTTTGGGCATGTTTGACTGCAGTGTTGCGTACAACAAACGACCACCAATCATGTAAACGTATGAAGCAAACTGCTTCATTGTTTCATCATATCGAGCTCCTTTATTTTTCTTTTTGGAATTTTGTTGTGCCACTTGGCAAAGCTTTGCTAGAAGTCCTGTCACGTCTTTAGATTTTTCAGTACCTCGCAATTCATTGAGATTATTTTCTTGCATGTGGTGTAACAGTAAGTCCTGAAGTCTGACATTATCAATAAAAAGCCTTTGAACCTCATTCAAAATAGGGAAAAAGTCTGTGATTAGTTGTGTACCTTTTGCTGATTTTGCCAGTCTGCGTTTATTTCTTTCACCATGTGAATATAATTTGTCTTTCCATTTTGATTTTTTTTCTGATGTTGTATCACCAATGGCTGATGCATGCACATCCTATTGCATAACTGAGCTTAGTTGTTGGTAGGCTTGTGGAACCTTCATGTATTCACTGGAGTAGATGGCTCCACGTCCACTCCAGCTACAGGAAAATCCAATTTTTCACAGTCCTCATCACTGTCTGAATAAGTGAGTCTCCATTTTTTCACACCCTTTCAGTCCAGAAAAGGCATCAGTCGGTGATTCGTAATTATAAACTTCGTTGCCATCTTCGCTATCCACAATTTCTTCAATTTGAGAATTTTCGGCATCGGGAATTTCCATAGTTGATGTAGTTATTACTGTTTTTGGAGTTTTTACAAATAAATCTGTAATGTTTGGCATGCTTTGTGATCTACTTGAGTCGGTTTCAGGCTTAGCAAAATGTGCACGCCTTAGATGACGATGTACATTGGCCATCATCCATCGATGACCTGTAGTGTCTGCCTGAATATTGATAGAAACATCACACAGCTTGCACTTCAGTGAAGCAACAACAGTGTTACTGTGCAGACAAGAAGGGGAAACTGGAGAAATTTCAAAGTCTGTTATGTCAGTGTTCTTCTTAAAGTTTGCTTTGTTTTCTTTCAGCCACTTGGTCAAGTTAGCTTTTGCATTCTTTCTGTCACTATCATAATGCTTCGCAACATCCTTAGAGCGGGACTTCGAAGTTGCTTGTTCTACATTTTCTGGAGCCTGTTGTTTACTTGTAGCTGATTTCCAACCAACTTGCCTAAATTGGCCTCTGGACTGCAGTTTGTATGACTTGAGATGTTCAACGATTGTTAGAAGCAATTTTCGATTACCCGGCATGAACATGAACTTTTCAGGCCTAAGGTTAAAAACTTTCCCATAGTAAAGCTCCATCTTGTCTTGAGGTATTGTATCAATAAAAGAGGTTCTCGCAAGTTCTTGTACTTCAGCAATATCTTCAAGCGTTAGTTGTGACAACGAGACACGGTTGTCGAATCCTGCCAGTGTCAACATGTTTGAGATGTGGGTTGGAATGGTTATTTTCATTTCGAATTCAATTTCCTTCCAGATGTCTAGTTGTTTGTCTGGCTCTGCCATGTTTTGTGAAATATCTCCTCGAATATCTCTGGTGTCATGCACAACTTCAGTGATTTTCTCCTTAGTTGTTTCAGTATTGGCCATAGTAACCTTGATAATACTAATCAGATGATTAATAATGAATTCTTTGAGTTGAATTCAATTAAATTCTGGTTGTTTCAAACAAGTTCCTGCAATAAAGATATTAGCAACAGTTATTAATTACATATATCTTCAAAATTATTTTATATAAATAAGTAAAACTTACAAAAAACCAGAAACTTTGAGCAACAGAAAGTTAGAATACCAGAAACTTCACCATAAACTTAAAGGAAAATGGGAAAAATGCTAAATTACAGATAAATTGAGAACACTCAGTAAAGGTAACAAAGGAAAAAGTACACAATATACTTTGTGATGGGGGCACTAGATGGCACTTGATTCTAATAAAATATAGTGATGGGAGAGTGGTGACAACTTGTTAATAAGAGGCCATCATGTGCTAAGACTATGAGGAGCACCCTAAATTTGTCTAACTTTCAAATGATAGAGAAAAATTTAAATTACAGTAAAAAGGAAAAATTAGAGAAACATCTAGCAACTAATAAGATGTTCATATTTTTAGCAATCATATTTTCATACAAATTTGAAATATGTTCAAATATATGCAATATGATTGGTTGATTTATTCTTGTGGAATGTACTCGATGTACTGCATTTTTCAAATGTTATATCACAACTTTATGCTTAGCATATGGGTCCCACAAACCACATAATACAAGTAACCTATAACAATCAATTCCGGGGTCGCCACAACTTTCTTTATGAAGTCTTAACATAACAAATCATAATTGGATGTTATGGAACTGAGTCAGACTCAAGGACCTTGGTCGGACCTTGGACGGACCTTTTGGACCTTCGTCGGACCTCAAAGATTCGCCGGACCCTATCAGGACCCTAAAGTGGACCTAAACATTTTATACACCGGACCTCAGAAGTTGCTACCCCCTCGATTTAAAGCTAATTTGCCGCAAGGATTTGCTCAAGACAAACTCAAATAGCCTTTTGAAAAATCCAGATTTCACAAAGTTTACTTCACTGTCAAATTCAATGGATTTTAGAATCAAAGTAATGTTTGCTCTTTTGACTTCAGTTGATGTGGACCGCTCATTTTCATTATATAAATCTATATTAAGTGATCACAGCACTTCACTGTTACCTAAAAATATTGAAAAGTTTAATGTTATGCAGTACAATTCAAAAGTTGATGACTAGAAAAAATAAAAGTATTTTGAAAAATGTTTTTATGTTCTGAAATTTATGATTTTAGGTTACGAAAATCCTGAAATCGGCCATTTTGATGTCCCGAAATAAGTCACGAAATTGCCGATTTTAATTCCCGAAATCTTCATTTTAAAATCCCGAAAAGTTGCAGCTCTAGTAATGACAAGAGGTCCATCATCAAGCGGTTGCACAACTAGCAAATTGGACAAAAGAATTTCAGATCGTCTTCTTTAAGTCAAATCCAATGATTTGAACTGGTTGAACATAAACTTGATTTGAAGCAGTCCAATACAGAATCTGTCATTGAGAATATTGTATATGTGGGGTAAAAACGAGAAAGGGTCTTTCATAAAGGAAAACTCTACAGCTAATAAAACCAAAAAGAGACGAGATGATACAGAACCAAATAAGTAAGAGGTTGCAGCATCTTAGAACTAAAAAATTCACCTTGTCTGAAAATTCATTTGATTTGGAGGAAACAAAAATTATCCTGGCAGAAGAGAAAAATGAGTAGTTGGTAAGCTCCAAGTTTGGACTGAATGCTTTGGACAGAAAAGCAGAAGGAAGTCTCATGAAGAAAATAGAAGGTTCTCAAAACCAAAGGCACAACAAAAAAATAACTGCCTTAAAGGAGTACAAACATGACCTAGAAAAGCAAGGTCAGCACAATGGGGACAAATGAATGAGAAGGGGAATGAGGAATGCTTTATCTGCCACAAGAAAGGTCACTTGTCAATTCCTGGCATACTTCTGAGAAATTAAAAAGGCAACACCAACAGTATGTAAAGCACATACAAACTGGTCAAAATATTGAGATCACTGCCACCAACAGGCAGCCCTTCCCCGCAATTGGGTTGTGAAATACATATTTGTAAAACTACCAACAAAACAGAAAAGGTAATCGTGCATGTTAATAAAAAAGACAAGAATACCAATGAATTTGAAATTTAGTTTTATGTATTTCATTTAATACTTAGTTAATATTTTTCTTATTTTTTTTAAGAGTTTTTGGAGCCAAAAAGTTCTTCTTTCGAGAAGCTTAGTTTTCTATTTTTATACACATAATATTTTTGTAATATTTTTATAAGTTTTGATATTTTAATACTCAGTTTTTGTATTTTTTATATTTTCGTTTACAGCTTAAACCAAACAGATGGCATGTTCTAAGCTTTTCATAGCTTTCGCCACATAGTAGGAACCAGTAGTGTTCTGTAAAATCGATCAAAATTAAGTATTTTGTTTCATTTTCGTTTTTAAGAGTTTTTGTTTCTATCATTTGCTATAATGACTAAAACACACACAAGTCTCCCGTGTTTCGTTCCGAGGTCTCCTAGACACAAGAGGGCTAAGAGAAAAAGGGATTAAAAGAGCAAAACTTAAGAGGCCCAGGGACGTGCCTCCTTCAAAAAAGAGGGGTGTGTGCCATCCTGTAGTAACAGAATGGTGAAACACCAGGCAGAAATTCCTCTATGTCAACACGGCACACCTTGGTGCACAGATGTTCAGATTTGGGTGGCCCGAATTCTAAGTGAATTCGTGGAACCCAGGCTGACCGTGAGAAATTGGGAGTCCAAAAAAATACCTTTCCTTTTAAGGTAATATCCCCGGCCCAGGGCAATGATTGGCCCAGTTGGTCAATCATTGAGGCCTGAGGTGACAGTTGCCCCTCCCAGGAGACCGAACAAGTGAGCTTGCGACTTGTGTGAGAAGTCAAGAGTGTAGTCAAAACGAGTAAGTTTGAACTACACAGTCAGAAAGTTAAACAGTAAAGTTTTAACTTAAAAAGTGCAATGTAATATACAAGAGAATTATGTAAATGCCAACATATCACAGTAAAGAGTTTTGATAGTTTGTTTTATCTACGAGAATTTGTGTTGTACATTGAATTGTTTCGAGTTTAGCACTCCAAAAATAACGGAGTATCCAGCGGAAGCCACTCAGTAAATACCTGAGTCCCTCCGCCTGGAGCCTCGAGAGACTCGAACAAACAGGAAGACTGAATTCACGTCGGAATCGTCAAGTACTATACCGAAAATCCCTAGGAAGAAACGTTTTTTTTTGTGGGCCGTTACCAGGCCAGGCAATTGAATGTCGCGCCTGGTAAAATCAACCCCCAGAGGAACAGCGACTGGCCCGCCGACAACAGAGTCGGCACTGGCACCATCGACTCGACACCAACATCAGAGGAGTCGAAACGGTGGTGGCGATGGCCAGTCACGTAACAAAATGGTGGAGGTGCGGGAAGCCTGACGATGTCAAAGGCCTGTAGATGATTACAGAGCACTGAATCAGAAGATAGTAAGTGATAAATATGAAAGACAAAATACTTTTCCACATTTCATTTGGCTAGTGGATTCCATCAAATTCTAGTCCAAGAAAAAGATGAGGCAAAAACAGTTTATACAGAAGCATCCATGCATATATATATATATATTTATATATATATATATATTTATATATATATATATTTATATATATATATATATTTATATATATATATATATTTATATATATATATATATTTATATATATATATATATTTATATATATATTTATATATATATATATATATATATATATATATATATATATATATATATATAAATATATATATATATATAAATATATATATATATATATATATATATATATATATATATATATATATATATATTTATATATATATATATATTTATATATATATATATATATATATATATTTATATATATATATATATATATATTTATATATATATATATATATATTTATATATATATATATTTATATATATATATATTTAATTATAATTTATATATATATATATATTTATATATATATATATATATTTAAATATATATATATATATATATATATATATATATATATATATATATATATATATATATATATATATTTATATATATATATATATTTATATATTTCAGTCTGTACAGAGAAATCACCATGATTGTATGATTTTAAGTTCATGAATATTTAACTGGCACACTTCTTTAAAAATTGGTTGATTTAAAACGATGCTTTTTTTAAAAAAAACATGCTGTTTAAAACATGTTTTAAACAGCCTGTTTTAAACAAAATGTTTTAAAACTGCCAACCCTGCATTTCAGTAATGGTGCATGAAACCATGCAAGACCAGGCCACATCAACCACAGAAACTGAGCTTGTTTTGTAGGTGAATTGGCTCTAGAAAGGTCAAACTTGATTGGAGTTGGTTTCAGAGCAAACAGTAAAACATTAAAGTATATGATGCTTATTGAAGACCACAGATTTTTTCTATTTTACATCATGTATATAATATGGATCATTGCATTGTGTCAGTTGATCTGTTATGACCACATTTGGTCTACATTTTGTTGGTTTGTTTGTAATTAACACATGACATTGCAGTTTTAAACTATTTCTAAAAAAGTAAACATGGTGTCATAAAACCATAAACATACAACACTTGATCAAATTAGGATAAATTTTGTTTTGCTTTCCTTATAATATATTTATAGTGAAGATAAAATTTATTTCAAGATACATTGTACTGGAATTTTAAACCGTTGAATAGTAGAACGTATTTTGGTCTAATGTCCAAAAAGTGCAGTCACCGGTTATAACTCATAGAATGATTAAATGTGGCAAACATGAAAACACATTAAAAACATAGCCGGTTCAAAGTAAAAAAATTTTCCCACCCACTCCACTTACAAAAGATGTTCTGATGGTTTAATGGTGTTCAGCGGTGTTCAATGATGTGTATACCAATCGATGATGGATGTCCCAGATGTAATCTCTGATAACTTGTTCCGTGATTCGCAGCGATAACAGTTGTCTGCTATATCTCTCATGGTCCATTGCAAACAGCTCCATTATCAATTCCGACCATCGTGTCATCAGCAGCTTTTCTGCATTATGGCAGTTGCTCTCATAACAAACCCAGGACAACCGGGCATAGCCTCCGGCACTTATTACATAAACAAGACAATCTATGTCTGGGCAAAACCTCCAGCCACACATGCAAAAAACAGAACTTAAGTGTAACCAGGCATAGTCACTGGCCACACACATACAGGAACAGGACATGTAATCTACATAAGCCCAACTTATATACACATGCAAAGTTGGTCATGAGTTATAAGTTGGCTGATCATTTTATGGTATGCAAATAAGTATATCCTCTTGGGTCACCATGTCAGTCTACAGTAACCTCAGAAAACACATCAAAATCATTTTTTTACTATGCTCAACATTGGGCCACTTTAATAGATTAATGTGCCAATCTTGAGCTATGTAATTATCATTAAAAACCTTGTGTGAACAAAATTGGACTTCACTTGTCAAAAGTGCAATATAACTCCGAAATATTTAATGAAAAGAAAATAGAAAGATGACAAAAAGAACAAAGCATGCTGTGCATTCGAAAGCTCTTTGGCTACACGCGTATGTCACCCCCTTTCGTTTCCATAGCAACTGCACATAGGATGCTTTCTTTCTCTTTCTCAGAACAGAGGCGAAAGAGAAAACAAGTGCAATGATGTCCGAGTGTGATGTCATGGCAGTTTAACAGAGGTGATGATGGGATCATAACACTACTTTATTCTTTAAGCCAGCATGACCTTTTTCCAACTTTTACTGAATGCCATTACAATGTAGGGCGAATTCCGTGCATCAGCTTCTAGCAGGGGCGGAAACAGAGCGGCCTGAAGCTCGAACTCCCGTTGGACAAGGGCCTCACATCTTGCTGCTTGATCTGCAGATTGACTAATTCCATAGTTTGACAGTTACATAAAACTGCGAAAACCCACCATGGACCCAACAGGCTACGATAAACTGCAACCTCTATCATGAGCAGCCTTTCTATTGATAGGTTTTGGGAGTGCAAAATTGTTCTTCAACCTGTATCCCCCCCGTTTGAGCGATACGCTGTTCGCCAGCGGCAGTGGTGGCACTCGGAAGTGGAGTGACATTACGTCCAGCAGGAGGTTCCCTGTACCGAGCAGATTCCGGGCATCAACTTCCCACAGGGGCGGACACGGAGTGGCATGGAGCTCGAAATCCTGTCGGCATGCGGCCTTCTTGTCCCATTGGACAAAAGCCTCACATCTTGCCGATAGATCTGCCGATTGACTGATTCCATAGATTGACAATTACATAAAACCGCGTTTAACCCAGCTTGAACCCAACAGGCTACGATAAACCGCAGCCTCTCTATCCTGAGCAGCCTTTCTTTTGATAAGGTTTTGGGAGTGTCGAAACTGTTCCTCAACCTTGTCGCTGTATGTTGAGATGTCCACGCATCCTTGATAGCCAACTGCTGGTCCAGTTTGTAAATATGACATTTGAGTGAAGCATACTCGAAGCCTTACCGGGCCGGATAAGGTTTTGATAGTTTTGGGAGTCGAAAATGTTCCTCCCCGTTTGAGTGATACACTGTTGGCCAGCGGCAGTGGTGGCACTTGGAAGTGGAGTGACACCATGCCAGAAAGGAGGTTCCCCTGTACCGAGCGGATTTCGGGAATCAGCTTCCCACAGGGGCAGAAATGGAGCGGCTTGGAGCTCAAACTCCCGTCGGCATGCGGCCTTCTTGTGCTGTTGGTCAAGGGCCTCACATCTTGATCTGGAGATTGACTGATTCTATAGAATGAGTTACATAAAAGTGCGAAA
The DNA here is from genome assembly GCA_036925085.1 of Brachycybe producta. Classification (NCBI taxonomy): domain Eukaryota; kingdom Metazoa; phylum Arthropoda; class Diplopoda; order Playtdesmida; family Andrognathidae; genus Brachycybe; species Brachycybe producta. The sequence goes on along the minus strand of JAUPFP010000001.1, from coordinate 17,985,510 downwards.
ACCCACCGTGGACCCAACAGGCTACAATAAACAGCAACATCTCTATCCCTAGCAGCCTTTCTTTTGATAAGGTTTTGGGAGTGTCGAAATTGTTCCTCAACCTATATTGCCCCCGTTTGAGCAATACGCTGTTCGTTAGCAGCAGTGGTGGTGGTACTCGGAAGTGGAGTGACACCACACCCAAAAAGAGGTCCCCATCAACGTTCAATCGACACTTTCAAATGGCTACGAGAGATCTCTGTGGGCCAGGAGAAAATGGGAATGTTACACTATATGGTCTGGAAACAAGAGGCCCATATAAAAAGTAGAGTTCAGGAAGGGCCATCTTAAGCTAGATGAATTAACAAAACTGATTTCCTTTCAACCTCCTTTTGTTTATAGTTATATTCTCCCAGGATTAGTCAAAAGTAAATTATACCACAGTAGAAACAAAATAATAGTGCATCCAGTAATAAATAAGCCAAATGACATGCAATCTTGAGAGCACGACTGCTTTTGGTATGTCACTTTTCATAATCACATGATAACTATTAATAAACTTATAAATTATGTATAACATGTACTGAAATCTATTACATTGTTTTCACACCAATGCAATACACAACAATGTGTTAGGTGTTGAAAAAGTAATTAAAACAACACCTAACAATAATTTGAGAGGGGCAGAAGTTAGTAAAAGAGGAAATTAGAATAAAGTTAAAAAGAGAAAGAGGCGGAGCTAAAGAGAACCACTAAAAAGTAAAAAAAGAAAAAATGAGTAAACAAAAAATGGCGGGAAAGTAGTAGTAAAAGAGAGGGTGGATAAAAGTATGAATGAATCACACCCACACACACTCATAGTAAACAGAGGCAAAAAAGGGGAGAGGGTGAAAAAAGTTAAAGAAACCCACCCACACATAAGAGAAAGAACAAAGCAAGAAAAAAGGGGGGGAAATGAAAAAGAAACCCACCCACCCACAATTGTAAAAGAGTAATAAAGTTTTAAAGAAAACAAGAGAGGGGGGAAATAGACAAAACCCACACACACACACTTTAGAAGGGTGAGCTTAGATGAGTGTACCAAGTTAAATAAAAACGTTTTTACAAGATTAAATGTAATTAAAGAATGAAAAGAGTGGAAAACATACTATTGTTATGAGTGTAAATACACAATATTTTTATTTTTTTGTTGTTGACCCAATTCATCTTATATGTGCAAATAAGCACATAATAGTTTTTTAAATTGTTTGTATGTTGCCCTACTTTTACTAAAAATGCTCAGGCACCTTCCCCACTCATTTTTTATTTTTTAATGTTTTCTTTTTCCTTAGGGGGTACAATTCTTAAGCTATGGTAGAGTACCAAACAGTTTTTTTTATAATTTTAAATGTTTTAACCAAAAAATCCCACACAGGTTTTTATATATATTTAACAAAAAATCTAGTAAACATTAGTAAGGCAATATTTCATATTGTAAAAGACTTAAGTCTTAAAAGTACCCTAACTAGTGTTTTATGCCATTATAAGTGTGATTCTTTTGTATTCTTGTGATTTACAACAAAGTAACAAAAAACCATTAACATTATTATACTTTTACCTTTTTTATATATAACAGTTTTGCACCCCATGTAAACTTACATTATATATCATTTTATAATTCTAAATCCATTATAAGCCCAATCCATTAATCTATATTTTTGTCCATTTTTTTTGTATTTAAACTTTGCCAAACCAAACTTTGACCAACCTTTTTTCCTCACAACTGATGCTAGCAATGAAGCAATTGGAGCAATACTAGAGCAGAAGATATATGGAAAACTTCATCCACTTCCATATGCAAGTCAGAAACTGAATGGTGCCAAACAAAATTATTCCACCACGTGGAAAGAGGCACTTGCTTGTGTGTATGGAGTAAACTACTTCAGGTATTACCTTATGGGAAGAAAATTTACCCTGATTACAGATCACAAGCCCTTGCAATACTTAAATGTCCATGAAAAAGGACAAAGCAATGTTGACGAGATGGGCTCTCCAGTTGCAGCAGTATGACTGATGTTAAATATCGGGAAGGAAAGGAAAACACAAATGCTGATGCCCTCAGCAGAAATCCTCCTGATATAATAAATGCAATAGAAATCCAAAAGGACTTCTGGGAAGAAAAGTATATCGCAGCCGATCAGTTAAAATGTAAAGAGTTACGTCCTTTTATCGATCATCTAGCTGGATACCCCCTACAAAACAAACCAGAGAAGAAATTCAAAAGGTTAGCATAACTTTAAATGAAAAAGGATGGCTTCTAAAAAGAGAAGGAAACACATTCAAAATGGTAGTTCCCTTAGAAAAAAGACCATATGTCCTAAGTATGTGTCATGATGCAAAATTCTCAGGTCATATGGGAACTGAAAAAACTCTACAAAGGGTCTCTCAAAAGAGATGTAAAGGAATACTGTGATTCATGCATTTCCTGCCAAGAAAAAAGGAAACCCACTGGCAGAACCCCATTAATGAAATTTCCTCCTGCCTCCAAACCATTCGAACGTATTGGTCTAGACATCCTTGGACCTTTACCTACTACACCTCAAGGAAACAAATACAGTGCTGTCTTCTGTGACTATTTCACGAAGTACCCTGAAGCATTTCCAATTGCGAACCAGAAAGCAGAAACCATTGCACGCTTGCTGGTAAACGAAATCTTTTCTAGATACGGATGTTGTCAAGAGTTGTTAACGGATCGAGGAACGAACTTCACCTCAGACCTAATCAAAGGTATATGCAGACTTCTAGGTGTAATAAAGACCTTTACTTCTGTATACCATCCACAAACAGATGGGTTAGTAGAACACTTCAATGGTACTCTAACAAAAATGCTTTCGCATTATGTAGACCCAGACCAGAAAAATTGGGATGAAGAGTTACCCCTAATTCTCATGGCATATCGGAGTGCCATCCATTCAAGTACAAAAGAAACCCCACACTTTTTACTGTTTGGACATGATATGAATCTTCCATATCATCTTCTAAAAACAGATCCTTCACCAGTTTATAACATTGAGGACTACACTAAAGTTCTAGCATCAAGAATGCAAATAGCTCACAAGCTTGCTCAAGAACATTTAAATTATGCAGCTGATAAACAAATAACAGCACAACCTGAAACCCGAAAACACAAACCTTTTTCCATTGGGGACGAAGTATCTTTACACACCTCATGTCAAAAAAGGAAAAACCAAAAAACTAGCTAAGTTATGCCAGGGACCATATAGAATCCTAGATAAACTGTCTCCAGTGAACTATAAAGTTCAGCACACATACAAAGCAAAGGATATCCAAATAGTTCATGAGGAAAGACTGAAACTTGCTAAAATTCGCCAACCCTGGGATTTCTCAAATATGGAACAAGTAACTGAGCCACCGGAAAAATTTCAGGTAGAAGCAAATGATACTGAAAGTGATGAAGAGTCAGTCATAGATGACAAAGATACAAATCCTCCCGTACACAGGTATTTTTCTACTATTGTGAGACAACCCAAACCTACCCATGCGTATGGATTACGAAGCCAAGGTCCTGCATTACCTATGCCCCTTCCTCCTCTAAGACGAACAACTGCCATACCAGTTCGAAAACAAAACACCATACCTCCACACGTCTTACATGCAGTAGAATCAACAACCAACCCAACACATCTTGGCAATTAGGAACTGCAAATGAAGAACAGTCCGAAATCCACCAACCACCCAGAAAAAAAACTTCACCAGTACAACATAGAGAAATCCACTTTATGCAACTCAAATCTGCTTAACAAACAGCATTACCCAGAGGGGAACAAAACACAGATAGTGAAAAACCACAAACAAATGAAAGTATCCCAGAACCTCCCACTACTATAACTGATTGTTCTGAAAGAAGACATATAGTAGAAAACCCAGTCAACCCACTTTTAACAAGTGAACAACCAATCAATAGTGAAGAACCAAGTGAATCAGTAGAACTGAATGATCCTCCCGAGTTAGAAAATGCTGATAACCAACAAGACGGAAATCTTGCTGACAGCTTGCTAGGGTTAATAGCAAAAGCACTCAATGCCCTAGGAATACGCTTAAAAAACTAGACCAATTTAAGTAAATTGGTGTGCAACAGTAGTTAATTATTTTCTTTCAGATGTAACATACTCTTGCTGATGAGGATGACGGAAATGGCTACCAAGAAGCCATTCGAAATAGAAGTATGCCGATGAGAAAGATCACAAAAATTTTGCCAAGTGAAAGAAACCACGGAAAAAAATAAATATGGAAACAACTTATGCACTGGAGAAGAATGTAAAACCTGCCTATTAAAATGGGCCTCAAAAGTCATTAATCCGAAAGGAGAAATCACCTCGGTAAACTCGTTCCTTTTAAGGCAAAAGGAAGATAAAAATGGTCATGATTTTGTATATAAATGTGCTAATCAAGGTTTAGCCTGCTCATGCCAGAAAACAGCTTGCTCAGGTTCCACTACATATTGTGACATCACAAAAAAATGCTCGAAAAATGGAACATGTCATTGTACAGTAGCAAAAGCCATAACCACAATGGTACATGTAGATACGGAAGAAAATGAGATTGATAATTTTTAAATAGCATCATTCAAAGAATGCTACTTCAATTTTTCTGATGCTCGAGAAAAACCTAAAAAGGGCAGACGTCACCTGATGGCTCTCGAAACTTTCCAAACCAAAGTAGGTGAAGATTTTATAACCTTCACTGAACCAATACTGAGTCAGTTCAGATGGGACTGTTATTATAAGAAAAATGGAAGTTAAAAAATTTTTTCAAATCTCAGAGAAGAAACAAATTACCATTCCTGATGAATTTTTATTTGAAGAAGGTGAAATGCATGTCATCTTTGTAACAAAAAAGGGAAGACTCATTGAAACTTCTTATCACTTAATGGGCAAAGAATTTTGCCAACACACAAAATGTTTTTTAGAATGCATGCCTGTATATATGCAATATGGTATTATAATAACACTTATGATTTTAACAAGTATTATGATTCTGTATATATTCGCTTGGTGTTAAGATGTATATGGGATTATTGTACAGTTTTATTAAAAATATTGTATATTTTATACCGCATGATAAAAGGGTGTTTTAACATGGGCATGTTATGCGGTGTATTAACTGGAACAAAATTAAAAGAACAAGTCAAGAAAACTCAAGATAGATTACAGGATATGGGAAATGGATTGTTACGTACACCGAACACTCCCATATTTTATACCATGCTCATTATTGGAATTTTTCTATCACTAATCTCAGTAGTATCAAATAAATGCACTGAACATAAGCTAATACCTGCTAAGGTATTTGAATGTCAAGAAACTGTTATAGGTCAACAATGTTCCTTGGCCACTCACATGCAAATCACACTAACCAACTTAGAATACTCTGTATGTGTCTGGCTGACTGATCAACAAGACAATCACATAGCTGCACTTGAATTTGAGTTCACCTCTGTGGATTGCCAATGGATTACCCAACAAATGTATAACATTTTTAACTACACTACATACAGTTAATCAAGTTGCATACCCACAAAATGCATACTGTGGTTGGGGTGAACACTGTCACCGAGATTACAAATTTCAAGCACTCACAAAAGAGGCCTTAGACTAGCCAGGTGTCACAAACTGTTTCGCAGGAGACTCGGGCAGTATGTGCACCATAATAGATTCCCAACCATGTCACAATTATCATTGGTACCTAAAACCCAGATACATGTTTACATACGAAGTTAGGAAAATCATAGGAATGGCCTGCAAACCAACAGTAAAATTTACAATAACAATCAATAACACAAAAGAAACTCACTTGATCCAAACCATTAAGAAAATAAAAGGAGATGTACACGTTAAGTAATTGGTGTCTTTGACCAGGCCACCGACATCCCTTCTAAACATTTAATACAAAGATATCACGATCCCAGTGAAGCATACATAGAAACTGCCTCTGAACCACATAAGACCTACAAGAGGTCACATTGGAGACGTTCAAGCCGGAGATCTTTCAATAAACATGTTTTCCTTTGATGAACAGATGGTTCAATGTAGTTTCTATGAAGAACGCATGACTTGTACTAAGCAGCCCTCTTACTTAGAAAAATTGATTAAAACAAAAGAAAACATTCTACCTTTTTCTCTTTCCAATCACAAGCTCTTCATTGGAGAGGATGGAACATTAAAATCCAAACTAATAACATCTAGTCATGCAGTTATATTTGTAACAATGGGAGACTACAAGATCCACCTTAAAACTATTAAAGTTTGCCCTAAATTAGAACAAATCTTTTCCCATAAAGGATGTCAGTCTTGTATAACCCTTGCAACCTTAAAAATCCAAGCTTACAGTACATGCCTACCAGGAGAAGTCCAGGTACAATTCAATAACATTCCCATTGCTACACGATCCATATCATTAAAAAGCACATCAGATACATTTGAGATATAGATAAAAGTTGATAAAAAAATGCATAAAAGACAAAATATGTCTTGTATCCAAAGTAGGTTCCTCTTGTGAATTATTAAACATATGCCTAGAAGACCCTACACTATATTTTACCAATGCAAATCAAAGTTCAGTGACAAGTATTGGTAGTTTTTCGCCAGGAGAACTTTTTTCTTTTCTCCAACTAACTTCTCTATTAGGAGATCTAAGTGGAAATTTATATAAAGGTGCCACGGTCGCACTATAATGTATACTATCAATGTATATTCTATCTTGTTGTCTTAGTATCTTTAAAGGCAAATAACGTAAATAATGTACCCCTCACATGAATGTATATAAATAATATGTACTTCTTTTTAGCAGCATTTCTTAAAAGTTCCATATTAAAATATATTTTATAACAATTGTCATGGAACCTCCACCCGAATTTCGGAGGAACATGAGAAGAGTGTCACAGTGGGTCACCGAGGTGCAAAAACACATACAGCGAAAAAACTCACTACGGGAAAATACACTCCGAGCCAAGAAGCCTGGAAGAACACAACACTTTCAGTTTCCACTCATATCAGGAAGAAGAACACTTCTGCCAACACCAACAAACAAGCTTCCTATCCTACCTCCACTCATAGACAAACCTAAAGAAGTGGATTCATCATCATGGCCCGAACTGTTATGATTCCCGACAACAGTACAACTGAAAAACCCCGACCTGCTCCAAAAAGGCCCTGTTGACAGGAGTCATCCGGACCAACTCACCGAAAGAAGCTCAGACACTCAAAAGTGTTAAAAGTGTGCAATAATTCAACCGGTTACAAGACTCATCCAAACAATCATGGGTTAACCATCAAGAACTTTTAACCCAAACTCCAGAAACTCCGGAAACTCCAGAAACTCCAGAAACTCCAGAAACTCCAGAAACTCCAGAAACTCCAGAAACTCCAGAAACTCCAGAAACTGTGATAAATCAAGATATTCAACAGCCATGTGCAGGTGTGAAACTAGTGCCTTCAAGGGATGCTCAACTTAAGGTACCTGAAAAGCCGCACATTCAACAGGACCACAAGAGCATTCAACAACGAAAAAAACGGAACCAACAACGAAACTTTAGGAAGTGGAAGAAAAGAGAAGCTGCCAGACAGAAAAAATCATGCAAATCATGATAAGACAATTTATATATATCTTGGGGTCAGGGATGTTATGAGTGTAAATACACATAACATTTTTATTTTTTTGTTGTTGACCCAATTCATCTTATGTGCAAATAAGCACATAAGTTTTTTAAATTGTTTGTATGTTGCCCTACTTTTACTAAAAATGCTCAGGCACATTCCCCACTCATTTTTTATTTTTTAATGTTTTCTTTTTCCTTAGGGGGTACAAATTTTAAGCTATGGTAGAGTACCAAACAGTTTTTTGATAATTTTAAATGTTTTAACCAAAAAATCTAGTAAACATTAGTAAGGCAATATTTCATATTGTAAAAGTACCCTAACTAGTGTTTTTATGCCATTATAAGTGTGATTCTTTTGTATTCTTGTGATTTACAACAAAGTAAAAAAAAACCATTAACATTATTATACTTTTACCTTTTTTATATATAACAGTTTTGCACCCCATGTTAACTTACATTATATATCATTTTATAATTCTAAATCCATTATAAGCCCAATCCATTAATCTTATATTTTTGTCCATTTTTTTTTTGTATTTCAGTCTTTAATGTAACTAACCAATCATAGCTTTGGAAAATGGAATCCAGCCCTCAAAACAACTGAATAAAAAGAGCGGCATTTCCAAAAGGAGAGACAGACTTCAGAGGAGCTCATCCAATTCCATCTTTGAAGGCTATAACCCACCCACCTGAAAAGGAAAAAAGCTATCCCACAAACTTTTTTGGTCACTGTATTTTACCGGTCGCTTTAAGTTGGTTCCCATCTCGGTTCACCACAAGAAGCTGTACAGGTTCTATACAGTAGAACCGATAGTTAGTTGGGGACTTTTTACTTTTCAAAAATGTTCCTGCTTATGTGAGTAAAATAACAACCTATGGTGATGGAAATTTGTTTCTTTAAATGGTGAATTTTAAAATTATGCTATGTTAAACCAATAAACCAAAAGTTTCAAAAAAGAAAAGACTCGGCTAGTTTCTTGTCCATAAACAGTCTTCAGTGACTAAGTGAACCTCCACAGTTAGCTATCCTCATTTTAAGAGAGAAATGTTGCTAACACTATAAAGTGTAATAGATAGATAAATTATATCAGGTTAATTAACCACTTCATCTGATTACTTAGTGGAGTGTAAAGTAAGAGAAAAGTAAGTTGAACAATGAAAAGGTTTGAAATGTGACTCCTAAAGGAGGAAAACATATGGTTTATACTTCATACTCACACGGTAAAAGACCACCTGTTTTGCGAAATTATTACGTCATTATGGAAAAGAATAAGAAGAAGCGATGGGAAAAAGAGTAACCAGATACCTTTTTACCATACGTTCTCTTCTATATTGAAACAACAAAGTAATAAAAAGTTAAAGAAAAAGTAAAGCACATATGACAGGTTCTCAACACATTGAGAAAAGAGCCACTAATGAAAATATAGAGTATATTGAAGACTATAGAGAGGAAACTTATGAATGAGTATAATGAAATGAATGAAACAATATGTGAAGTCAAACATAACCCAAAAGAGGTACCGCCGAAGTAGCGAGAGTTGTATGATGTTAAGGTTACCAACAGTAAGGGTAAAAGGGCCAAAGGGCATGTGTATATATTCTTGGCCTCCCATCTTTGAAATAGGTGCTGTTTTCATATTTGGTGCAGCCGGAGGCTCTGTCCGGTCTGCACAATAAGTAACTCTGATAGAAGTATTGAAAAAAACAAGCAGACAACAACGAACTGAACATAGTAACAGCGCTTGGACTAAAAGAGCCACCGCCGAAGAAGAGACCTCAAGGAAACGAACAGACGACGAGCAAGTACGAACCACAACTAAGGCGCTTGGACCAACGGAGCCACCGTCAAGGAAAACGATTACCGACAACAAGCAGACACTGGTTAGAAGACGACTGAGGCCAGAATCCGAAGGGGAAGCCATAGGCCGTACTTTTCTCGTTTTGGGTTATTCATTCTTACGCATATGTAAATTCAAATAACAGAATAATTTGAATAAAATCTTTATTCAAATCACGCTGTCTGATGCTTGCGATTTTTTTTTTCACTAATTGTTAGTGTTATAGCATAAAGATTTTGCTCCCGTTTTTTTGGGCTATTTTCTCAATTTAATCTTTCCAGTCAAGTTTAATCTTAAGTGATTTAAATAGAACTAAGTGTAGCACGTGATTGCACGTTGCAGCAATCGGTTTTAAAATTAGTCAAGTAGCTTTTAAGCTATAATGTTTTTCCTAAAAACGCCATTTAGCCTTGAAAATTTTCTTTGTTTGCTGCCATCTTGGAAACCACGTTTTTAGTTTTTCCCCCCCCCCCTTTGCTTTCGGTTTTGGCCATTTAAACTAACTCACTCCTGACATCCAAGTAGATAATCTTGTAGGTTTTTGCCTGCTGAACACGCTGGTGAAATTGATTTGAAAATTGGAGCAGTAGTTTGGGAGTTATTGTAAATTTTCCAAAAGCGCCGTTTTTCTTTGTTCTTTGTTAGAGACGCCACATGTCGGTTTCTACATTATTTAGGAGGTTAATTTCGATAATCGGATTTCCTTGTTTCTACCTAATTGTATTTTGCCTGCTGAACAAGCTGGTGTAATCAGATTGAAAATCTGAACATTGGTTTGAGATATCAACGTTTTGCCAAAAACGCTAATTTCTCATTGTTTTTATTGTAGACGCCATACTGGATTTCTGTTTGGAGAAGCCATACTAGATAAGTACAAATCAAACTTCATAAATTTCTCTTATTCCCATTTTATTTCGAATCTAGTTTCTAATTCAGAGTTTTTAGGAACTAGATTTTGTTAGAAATTTAGAATGGTTAATACTAGGTCTGGGAAGCTAGTTCAGGTTGGGAAACTAGTTGAAACTATTAGGAGAGTTAAGGTTGGGAAGCAGGTAGAGTCTGGGAAACAGGTTGAGTCTGGGAAGTGTTGAAGATGAGTTGAGGGAGAAGGTGGTGCAGCTTGAGGTGGAGGTGGCTTGGCTGAGGGAGAGGCTGGCTGTATTTGAGTCACAGCCAGGCCCTTCTCACAGCAGGGAATCTGTGCCTTTTGCTACACCCCTTAAGCATAATACTGGGGGTGTAGGTTGAGGAGTTGTTTTAGAAAAAGAGAAAAGAAAGGTTAGGCCAGCTTTAGCTTCAGAATGTACTCCAGTAAAGAACAGGTTTAATGTTTTTAGGGAATTATCAGTGGGATCTGTGGAGGTAGTAGAAAGTGTAAATGTAGAGCAGAGGTGCAAAGGGTCTGGGAAGTATAAGAAAGCAAGTGTAGAGAATGTAAATGCAGCTCATTAGGGTGTTAGCAAGGGTAAGAAGCAAGGTATTAGTAAGGGTAAGAAGTGTTAGTAAGGGTAAGAAGAATGATGCTAGACAGGGTAAGAAGAATGTCAGTAAGGCTGAGGAAAGAAATGAGGGTGGGGTTATTTTGGAAAGGCTGCAGAGCAGATCAGTAATTTTTGTAGGTGATAGTAATGTCAAAAGGCTTGATAAGTGGGTGGTGGTGAAGATAGAGGAAAAGTAAGTGTAGCTTGTTTACCAGGGGCTCAGATTAAAGATGTTAAGGAACATATCAAGAGAATGGTACGTGGGGAAAAAGCGGAGGTCTTAGTTGTTCTGCAAGTGGGGGCTAATGATGTGTGTAGACAGTTTGGAGAGGAAGTTTTAGATGGGCTAGCGGACTTAGTAAAGCATACTTTATGTTGTAGGGCTGGAGTTACTGTTAAAGTTAATGCTATTCCTGAGAGGTGGGATAGGGGTGATATAGTTACTCGTAAGGCACGTTATGTAAATGATAGATTAATTGAAGCATGTAGTAAGGTGGGGGCCCAGGTAATAGACTGGAGGGCAGCTATGCTCAATTTTGGGGGTTCCTGGAGTAGGGATGGGGTTCATTTTAATTACAGGGCTGGTAGGATTGTGGGTAAAAAGATAGGTGATTTTGTAAAGCATTTTTTAGGGTAAGGTTTTGGGGTTTAGGTGCAAATGCTTTAGGGGGGTAGATACTAATATGAATGCTCCACACCTTATTGCTGGGAGCAATAGTTCCTTTGTTTCAGGTATTATTTCTTCAAACACTGTCCAGGAAGGAAATCATTTAGGAAAACCCACTTCAGCTATACCTTCACATGTAAAGGTTATGGTGGTTAACTGTAGGAGTCTACGAAACCAAGTTCCTGAGTTCATTGCGGCAGTTGAGGAGACTGGTTGCAATATAATTCTTGGTACAGAGTCATGGCTTGATGATACTGTTAATAATGGGGAAATATTTCCAGATGGTTTCACAGTGTACCGTAGACAGGGTTGGTCGTTCTGGGGGGGGGGGGGTGGGGTTTTCATAGCTATTTCACAAATATTTCATAGTTGCAGGGAAACAAGTTTTGAAACAGAACGTGAAATAGTATGTTGTAGTTTAAGGCTAAAGAATGGTAAAAAGGTTTTTATATTCTTTCTATCGGCCACCGGGATGCTCCATAGCAGATGTCACTAGTGTAAGAACTTCACTCTTCATAATAAATACCATAGCCCAATGATTATTTTAGGAGGTGATGTAAATTTTCTAAACATCAACTGGGAAATGCATACGGTGATCAGTGGCAAGCCATTAGCAGTTTCATTTTTAGATAGTATGAATACTTATTCTATGGAACAGGTTGTAACTAAACCAACCAGAAATGACAGAATTCTTGATGTAGTACTGACTAATAGTCTGGAGTTATTATCCAATGTTAGGGTATCAGGGGGAATTAGTGATCATCAGATTGTCTTATGTGATGTTAATGCATGTGTGGAAAAAATTTCTGAGGTTAAAATAGTGTTTCTTTTTAACAAATGTAATTGGGATGGTTTTAAGTCACATTTGATAATTTTCATAAATTTAAAGAATGTTTTCATCCTCAAAATGTGAATTTCAATTGGTCACGATTTCATAGTTTAATTTTAAGTGGGTCTTCCTCCTTTATTCCAACCAAGGTAGTTAGAGACTGTGCCACACCAGTATGGTAAACTAGCAAAGTTAAAAGGGCTCTGCGTAAGCAACGCTTATGGAGGAATAGGGCTAGAAATCACCCAAAAATAGTGAATTCCAATGAATTCCGTATTGCACGCACAGCAGCGAAACGGGAAATCTTGTTAGCTCACGATAATTTTAAAACAGAAACGCTTGGAGAATGGTTAAAAACAGAAACGCTTGGAGAATGGTTAAAAACAGACCCAAAACTATTTTGGCATTACATCAAGAACTCTAGGCAAAGTAGAGAATTTATTCCTTCTCTGGTTGACACAAATGGAAAGCTTGTTTCAGATCCAGTAGGAAAAGCTACCTTATTAAATGAACAATACAAGAAGGTCTTCACAATTGATGATGGCATACCACATGAGTTTTCCTTCAACATCTCTTTGTATGGATCAAATTGTAATAACTGCAGATGGGATAGTCAAGCAACTTCTAAAATTAGACTCAAATAAAACATGTGGTCCAGATGGAATGTATGCTATCATTTTAAAAAATCTTGCACAAGAGTTGGGTCCATACCTTCAGTTAATTTTTCAACAGAGTTTAGATGTAGGTATTGTACCAGATATGTGGAAATTAGCTAATGTTAGCCCAATTTTTAAATCAGGAGATAAGTCTCGGGTAACTAATTACAGACCCGTGTCTTTAACCTCGATAGTTTGCAAGGTCCTTGAATATATTATATATTCCTCCTCAATGAATTTTCTTATGGAAAACAATCTTTTGTGTGATAACCAGCATGGGTTTCTTAGGGGGCGTTCATGTGAAACCCAGCTTATTTTAGTTGATGACCTTCAGAAAATTTCAAACAAAGGCAGTCAGATACATTTGGTTTTTCTTAATCTCTGCAAGGCATTTGACACAGTTTCTCACTCAAAACTAATGACAAAAATTAGTGGGTATAGATTGGGTGAACAGGTGTATAAATGGGTGCATTCTTTTTTGAGTGACAGGAAACAAAGGGTTGTTGCAGGTGGGTCTGAATCTGACTGGATAGGGGTTACATCAGGGGTTCCTCAGGGTAGTGTGTTGGGTCCGCTTCTGTTTCTTTTATATATCAATGACCTCAGCAGTTAAATTAGCAGCAATTGCCGGCTATTTGCAGATGATACAATAATTTATCGTGAGATTACCTCTGACAATGATTACCATATTATTGATAGTGACTTGAAAGCAAATAGAGGCATGGTGTTCTAAATGGCCACTTCAACTTAATAAGGGAAAATGTTGTGTATTGAGGGCAGCTAGGGGAAGGAATCCAATAATATTTCCATATAGAATAGGGACCATTCCACTTAATAACGTAGATTCTTATAAATATTTGGGGGTAACGATTACAAATAAACTTTCTTGGAAGCTGCATATTGAACAGATTATTTCCAAGTCTATGCAGATGCTTAGGTTTAGTCAACGCATTCTAAGGTGTCCCAGAGAGGTAAAATGTATAGCATATCAATCATTAGTACGTCCCCATCTAGAATACTGCAGCTCCGTGTGGAATCCCCACACTGAAGACTTAGCTCACTCTATAGAAATGGTCCAATGCAGGGCTGCTAGGTTTGTTTGTGGTAAATATGGATATGCCGACAGTGTAACTAAAATGCTTTCAGAGCTTGGTTGGGATAGTTTACTTGCAAGACGTTCAGATTTTAGTCTTAATATCTTTAATCGAATGCTAGAAGGCTCTTGCCCTAAACCTACTTCAAGTAAACTTTGCAGGGCATTATATTTGGGTAGGGGTGACCACTCTAACAAAGTTGGAGAGATTTTTGTACGAATAGATTCTTATTACTGGTCCCTAGGGCGATTCGACACTGGAACTCGCTTGCTGGGGATTTTGTGCAGGAAAAACGCATTTTATGGGAGTCATAATTTTGTTTTGTTTTGACAATGCATATATTTGCAGCATTAAAAAATATTGAAATTGTTGGGTTTATATCAATAGGGTTTTATATTTTCTGGTTTTGACAATGCATTTTCTATGCTGCACTTGGACTCTCCCTCTGCCATAGGCCTTCATGGCTGCTTGCAGAGTAATTTTTCAAATTCAAATTCAAATTCAAACCCCTTAAACGCAATCACTAATAGAAACAGCTGCACTGATTGAGTCAACAGCCGCGATCCCCTTATACACCGGGAGTGCTCATAGTGCAAGGAGCACTGCCTGCGCGAGAACTTCTCTCTTTTGAATTTCTCTGCACATATCGTCTGCTATCTCATCAGCAGACGACACAAACCGACAGTGGGACAAAGCAAAGAGGGGAGGAATCTCGCACTTGGTGGAGGTGCGGGGTAGTAATTTGGACATTGCTACCCTGATTTGAATACGAAAGGACGAGTGAAAAAAAACGCGAAATTCAAAATTTGGAAATTTCAAAAGTGGCGGGAAATTTAAAATCGTAAAGCACTTGATGCTAGTTAATATTCGTTTTTTAAATTTTTTTTTGGTTTAGCAGCTGATTCTCATTACCAGCTGTTGAGCTCGTGTTAAAATTTTATTTTTTTTTGGTGTTCATTGTGCAATTTGTGAAATTCCATCCACTGGAATTTTTTTTTCTCTTCTCTCGACGGGAATCGGAACTGAACTTGTGCATGCTACATTACAGCAAATATTGGAACTTAACTTTTGTGCCAAAATAGATATTACACCAAACGCATCCACTGATGGGCCATCGGCAACCGGAGAAACAAGGACCACCGAAGACCAGCCGACAGGCACTGTACATCATGGTGGGGTGAGTCACGATACTCCTTATTTTTCGCATGGAAGCCCCAATATGGAGCAAGAGGTTACCGCTATGGGCCTCCTATTACTACGTTACACACCGGAACAGTGCACGTTCCTGTTTGAGAGCCTCTCAAATTATTTTGCTGGGCCCACACACGACCCACCACCCCAAGCTGCGGCACCACACGCCACACAAAATCTGAATTATGCTGGACCCGCACAACTGGCCCCTGAGCCCACCTCAATACTAACACCAGCCCTGCAAGTGGATACTTCAAGACAGCTGATGCCACCCACAACCCCGGCACCCAGAGCTGAAACTGATTAGACATGCACCCCTCCCTGCGATCGCCAATGGTGGCAGACTGGTGCTTGGCACCCGTTGCAAGGGTTTAAGCGGTTTAATGGCGTGGAGGATATCCACGAATACTTTGAAAATTTCAAAGCAAAGGCCCGCTTGCACCGATGGACTGATGGGGAATGTTGCAGCTACTTATGCCTGGATGGGTATGCACTGCGATTTGTATCGAAATTAATGGAAACCACCTCCATGGCAACCTGGGCCGAGATGAGAGGACAAGTTATAAAGAAATTTGGTCGTGCCAAACATGGCCACCAATGGATGAAGCACCTGCTAAGTCTAGTGCAGCGAGACGATGAACCGTTCTACCAATTCACATATCGCTGTGTAGAGTTGTGATAAAATTGCTCCAAACAGTGGAGACGGACTTCACATTTCTCAATTAAGCAGAGGGATGCGAAAAGAAATTTCGGCAAAACTTTGCGGATTTCCCCCATGTCTGCCGACGAGTATATGGAACGTGCCCACTGGATGGAGGCTGATTTGATTGCCTCTGGACAGTTAGTACTTAAATCTAAGGTCAACCGCACCAGAGACACACCAACAAACACCCAGCAACCACCACGAAATGGAGGGTTTGGACCTCCATCACAGTCCCTTGGTGCATATAAACCCCCAGGAGGACAACCACAACAGCCGCACACGAATAATTTTCAGAAAAGACATCAAGATGGTCCGCCAAACTCACCACTGCCACAACAAGCAGCGAGAAGTCAGCCATCTCAACAGCCACGACCAGGCCCAGGATCTGGTCAGGGAAGAAACCAGAATTCCTCCCGAAACGAGAATCAATACCGGGACTACCAAGGGCCCGAAACATGCACCTGTTACAATTGTCAGAGGCCAGGACATCTGAGCAAATATTGTCCTGAACCACGGCAGAATGGACCACCCAACTCCACAGTACACCACATTAGAGACGAACTCAAGCAGCAACAAGAGGTGGAGAGAATGGCTGCCATCACAGCAGCCACTGCTATGACAACACCTGTAGTCAGACACCTAACAAATAATGAAATAAATTACGCCAACCTGCATGGGGCCAAATATTAATACCCACCCTTCCTACAGCACCGACGACTTCGGCTAACCTCCCGTTAAACTAGAACGGGCGGAGGACGCACCGAGTGTCAGACCACCTGTTTTGAAACCCACAACCTCGGAGAAGAAAAAGTTGAAAAATAAATTAGTACATGTAAGAGTGGCAACAAAAGTTCTGAGTAGTGCACAAAGCCCACCACAGAACATGGGATCAAGTATCATCGGATCGTCACCCTGAATGCGAGTCCACCTCTAACGATTCCACAAGAGGAGCGAGAGCCGGGAATGCAGAAAGGGAAACACAAAGGCATCTTTCTAGCAGAGGACCAGCGAAGGAGTCCGCACCGACCATTACCTCGACATTGATTGACGCGATCAAAAGCTTCACAAATGCACTAAAGTTACTTCCAGCGAGTGGAGTGGTAACAGAACAGCTTGGTGAGCAAGAGGAAGCGAATGGAGGAGGTACTAAAATACAACCGAAGCAGGAACGGCAAGAGATAGTGATGACGATACCGGCGGCCAAAGAGATTCAATCACGAATCCCGGAGTATGGTCCTCCTCGAATTTTCGTCACCATGAACGGAATCGCCGTAGAGATGATGGTAGATTCGGTTGCTGATGTTCGCATACTGAGCGAAAATGTGGCCAAAATGATAGGCCTAAAAATTGATCCAACTCCAATCCGCGAAACGATTAACATGGTTGGACGGTCAAAGATACGGATTGTTGGGTCAGCAGAAGTCCAAGTGAGACTACAGAAAACTGGCCACAACAAGCATAATTATCATCAATGGGCAAATGGAGGCGCTACTTGTAAACGACCTCGGTGCCGCGTTTCGATTGATGGTAGACATGGAAAAAAAAGTGCTCTTTTTCAAAGAAGACATGTTGGAGGGGGGAAGTTCAGCAATAGTGGAGAACCCTCAACCTATCCAACAGTATTTGCCGATGGAGAATTTGCCGGCCAATACACCCCAAGTATTTCAAAAAGTTGAAGCAAAAGGACCGACCAGCAGCAAAAGCCCCTCTAAGGATGGAACATTGGTCATCCCTACAACCCCGACTGCAGTTGGTAAACCTTTAACGCTGCGGTTAATAAACCGAATTCGCCTCGACCCCTGGGAGGAAAGACTGGCCGATGTTAAGTGCAAGGACTGTCCTCAAAAAGGAGATGGTCCTCATCGATGTCAACCCGGAGATCTGGCAAAAGAAAGGAGTGATGACAGCTCCAGGAATACTGGAAATGGATGATAAAAAAAAGATGAGAGTATTGGTACGGAATACTACCGCAAGGACATTAACGCTGGGTGCACATCAAGGAATTGGCACAGCAGAAACCCTCGACATGGCTTTTCATGAAAAAGGTGAAAAACCTCCGGAAATAGATCCCCGGCAACTTCCTAAAGCAATGAAGGAAGTTCAGAAGACTATCCGAGGAACCCTAAGAACTGACGAGAAGGATTCCAACTTTGAAGACTGTTTGAACATTGGGCCAAATCTAACGTCCAACCAGAAAACAGCCCTTCAGAATTTGCTAACCGAACATAGAAACACATTCGCCTTCGATCTGAGCGAATTAGGAGAAACGAATCTCACTGCGCATGAAATTGACACCTGTACGTCAACCACTGCGAAGGACCGCACCGGAGGCATGTGAAATTATGAGGAAGGAAATAAAGGAGATGCTCGACGCAGGAGTGATCTGCCCTTCCAAGAGCCCCTATGCAAGCCCTGTGGTGATCGTAAGAAAAAAGGATGGACGGCATTGATTCTGCATGGATTATCGTAAGCTTAACGCAAACACCAAGATGAACACTTATCCGCTACCTCGAATCGACGATGCATTGGATTCGTTAGCAAATAGTCGGTACTTCGCAACACTTAGCTAGTGGCTATTGGCAGGTCAGAGTGAAGGAAGAAGACCAAGGGAAGACTGCATTCATAAGTCCTTGTGGACTGTTTGAATATAAAGATGCCTTTTGGTCTCTGCAATGAGCCAACGACGATGCAACGTGCATTGGACATCTGGCTTGCAGACCAAAAGTGGGAAACATGCCTCGTCTACTTGGACGACATCGTGTTTGGTCGAACCTTCGAAAGCTTTTTGGAGCGTCTGCGAACCATCCTGGACTTGTTAAGAAAAGCTAATTTATTCCTGCAGCCAAAGAAATGTTTCTTTGGCTACAACAGTGTCATACCTGGGCCACATCATCATCAGTGAAAATGGAGTCGCCCCAGAAGAGGATAAAAGTCATCGCAGTTCGTGATTTTCCACAACCAACAAATGTGACTACAGTTCGAAGTTTTCTGGGATTGGCCGGGTATTATCGCCGATTCATAAAGGATTTTGCTTATGCGGCTAAACCACTGTTCGATCTCACAAAGATAGAAAACGAATTCCAATGGACCAACAAAGAAGATCAGGCTTTTAAGAGGTTAAAGGCCCTCCTTATCGAAGCTCCAGTCATGGTCATGTACAATCCAACAGCGGAAATATCATTGTATACGGATGCAAGTGGGCATGGACTAGGCGTTGTTCTCTATCAACAGAAAGAAGGAGATGTCAAACGAGTCCTGGCTTTTGCCAGTAGAACGTTACAGGATGCCGAGACACGGTACAACACGACAGAGAAAGAGTGCCTGGCGGTTGTCTTCGGAATTTCGAAGTTCAGGCCCTATCTTTTTAATCGTGACTTCACCGTCGTCACTGATCACAACTCCCTCTGCTATTTATGAAAGGCACCCCCCCCCGCCTACAAGGAAGGCTGGGAAGATGGCAGCTACACCTTGAAGAATACCGATATAAAGTTATATACAAAAAAGGGATCACACACGTCGATGCAGACAGCTTGTCCAGAAACCCTGTCGACACCAATAGATAGACCTACCAGAGCATGTAGAACACGAAATGGATGATGGGGTGATCTACGCTGTGTTGCCAGCCTGGAATTGGGCTGAGGAACAACAAAATGACCCCGAGATATCAGAAATTTGTCATGAGCTGATGAAACAACCAAACTCACCACTCAGCAAGAAATATTCGATTTTTCGAGGACCATTGTACACGCCAATGTGCTAGGCACTCCGCAGCCAATTCTTCTGACGGTCGTGCCAAAGCAGCTGAGGAAACAAATAATGGAAATGGTTCACGACGAACCAGGAGCAGGCCATTTGGGTTTCTTCAAGACATATGGGCGCCTACATAAGACGATTTTTCTGGAAAAAGATGAAAAAGGACACCTACGAGTATGTTAAGACATGTGACATCTGTCAGCGATCAAAGAAGCCACCCCAGCGGCCACAAGGATTCTTAGAACCGATCTGTGTAGAGAAGCCGGTTGAAAAATGGGGTATAGATTTCATCGGGCCAATGACATCAACCGCGAAAGTCCAGCACATTTTGGTTGCAGTCGACTATGCTACACGATTCCTGATTGCCAAAGCAGTTCGGAAAGCAACTGCTTCCTCAATTGTCACCATCATCAGAAATAACTTTGTAAGCGGCTTCGGAACACCTTCAGACAGACGAACACAGTTTGCCAGTAAACAAGTAGATACTTGTCTGAAAGAATATGGTATCAAGCATCACTATACCACAGCATACCACCCACAAGCGGACGGGCTTGCAGAAAGGTGTAACCGAACCTTGATCGAAATCGTAAGAAGGTATCTTGATCCCTCGAAATTTCAAACGGATTGGTACAGCACACTCGATGATGCTGTATGGGCATATAATACAGCCATACAGTCATCTATGGAATACACTCCGTTTGAACTTATGTTTGGAAGAAAAGCTCGAGAACCGGTTGACAACGTAGTGCCACCCGTTCCCGAAATAGCTTCACGAGAAGAAATCAACCTGTTGGAGCGCCCTGAGCTAGAAGATGCTCATGCAAACCTACAGGCTGCGCAAGAGTTACAAAAGAGACAATATGATTCGAAAAGACGAGCACCGGATGAGTTGAATGTAGGGGACGAGGTGTTAATTCGGGACCACGCTCCCAAGATTGGATTGGTTCAAAAATTAACTCTGCCTTACAAGGGACCGGGAGTCATCACGAGGAAATTGAGCAACCTGGTATTCGAAGTCGAGTTTCAAGACGGGCGAAGAAAATTAACACGTGACGTGAATTAACGCATGACACCTGCCTTTCCCAACTATGGGTCAAGCATCGGGAACCCGGAGGATCGGGCCGCCGAGACCTTCGAGCACTTGTTCAGAAAAAAAGTCAGAACATTGCATCGGGTTCCACCTGCAGACAGCAGTGGGCTAATTCAATCATATAATAATACTTTCGTTCTATTTTCAGGAAATTAAGACCGATAGCCAGACGACTGATCACTTAATTCCTATTGTAAATTTATTAATCTATTTTTTAACGATATTCTATTTATAGTTTCAACAAAGAAATCATTTTCAAAGCTGAATAAAAGTTCTTTATGGGGGATTTGGTTCTTTTTGTATTTGTATTGAACGGCTTTCATGATTATTTTTGTAACAGATCCATTCATTCATTTTCAAATCATACAACATATATAATTTTATCCATTTCTCATTTTTTTTTAGTTTATAGTTATCAAACTGTATAACTTAATTTCATATCGTTCTCATTTTTGTTTTATAGTTATCAAGCGTAAAACTTGTATTACATATTATATTCACTAAATTCAATTTATTTCAATAGTCATTAAGAGTATGACTTTCATGACATAATAGTATTTCGTAATTTTTATTGTATTTTGTTTATTTTTGTTCTTTTTGCAACCAAAACGAAAAGGCGGCTGTGGCACTTGTGAGATTGTTGGACATATATATATTTTTGTAGTTTCGATTTTAGTTTTTGTAATTTCATTTTTTTTCCTTTGATTGTTTGTGCCTTTTACTGAATAAGAAACATTACTTTACCTACTCTGTCTTTCTTTCTTTTAAAGGAGTGGGTCCTTGGGTTTGTAGGTTTAGAAAGAGGATAGGAGAATTTATTGAGATTTCAGAGTGCATGGGAGAGAAACTTGTTGAATAGTTTATTGCGGGAAAATTTTGAAATGGAAATTGATCAGGGTTTCTTACCGATCATTGCAGGAAGAAATGAATCATATACAAATGAGTCAGAATAAGGAGTCGTCCTTCAAGCATGTCAAGCACATAGTAGATGTAAATAAATGCATGTGACACTGTGAAAGGAAAACAAAGACATCTCAGATGACGATTCGATGGGAGTCATCCTCTTTACTCATTGCAGTTGATGACGTATGTTCAAAGCACGAGGACGTGCTTCAATTTTGGTTGAAGAAGTGCAGCGACCCCATCTTTTTCTGGCACACACTGGCATGACGTCACGTATATTGACGTCATGGCCACTGTTTTTCTCTTTCTTCCCCCTTGCAGGTGTTGCCATGGCAACCGGGAGTGGTCTGCTAAGGCCCTTAATTTCTAAGCCAACAAGGCAGGAGCTTAAGGCCACCTGCACTTCTCTTCCTTAAACCCTTTTCAAATAAAGATTCTTTTCTTATCAAAACTTTCTACAAACTTTGATGACTTTTACATAGGCTAGCACTGGGACATGAAGACCCATTAATGGCCCAATGCTAGGTATAGTAATAAACGCTCTTTTAATGTATTTCTTGTGGTCACCATAGACTACTATGGTGACCCGATTCAAATGTATTGAATAAATGTTTTTAACTTCGGAGCTGATTGGCCAAAGATATCACGTGACTGGGTTAGCACGTGTATATATTCTTGGCCTCTCACCTTTGAAAGAGGTGCTGTTTTGATATTTGGTGCAGCCGGAGGCTCTGTCCGGTCTGCACAATAAGTAATTCTGATAGAAGTATTGAAAAAAACAAGCAGACGACGAACTGAACATAGTAACGGCGCTTGGACTAAAAGAGCCACCGCCTACGAAGAGACCTCAAGGAAACGAACAGACAAAGACTACGAACCGCAACTAAGGCGCTTGGACCAACGGAGCCACCGCCATGGAAAACGATTACGAGAACAAGCAGACACCGCTTAGAAGTCGACTGAGGCCAGAATCCGATGGGGAAGCCATAGTCCGTACCCTTCTCGTTTTGGGTTATTCATTGTTACGCATATGTAAATTCAAATAACAGAATAATTTGAATAAAATCTTTATTCAAATCACGCTGTCTGATGCTTGCGAACCCCTTAAACGCAATCACTAATAGAAAACGGCTGCGCTGATTGAGTCGACAGCCGCGATCCCCTTATACACCGGAGTGCTCATAGTGCAAGAAGCACTGCCTGCGCGGGAACTTCTCTCTTTTGAATTTCACTGCACATATCGTCTGCTATCTCATCAGCAGACGACACAAACCGACAGTGGGACAAAGCAAAGAGGGGAGGAATCTTGCGGAAGAGTAAGTTAGAGTAAGAGAAAAAGTTAAGTCTGAAAAGGAACTTAGAAAAAGTTAAGTCTGAAAAGGAACTTAGAGAAAGAAAACATTTTCTAAGATCTTTTAGATTTGGTGAATTATTGAAAAAGAACTAGAGAAAGAAAACATTTTCTAAGATCTTTTGGATTTTGTGAATTAGCTGGTGAATTATGTTGTGAATTAGCTGGTGAATTATGTTGTGAATTAGTTGGTGAATTATGTTGTGAATTATTAGTTGGTGAATTATGTTGTGAATTAGTTGGTGAATTACTTTGTGAATTAGCTGGTGAATTACTTTGTGAATTAGCTGGTGAATTATGTTGTGAATTAGTTGGTGATTTATGTTGTGAATTAGTTGGTGATTTATGTTGTGAATTATCTTGTGATTGATTTTGTGAATTATCTTGTGATTGATTTTGTGAATTATCTTGTGAATTTGGAGTTGCTTATACTAATTAAATTTTGCAACTTTGAAGTTCGAATTTAACAAACCGGACTTTATGATTTGGAAAGTATCGAGTTGAGGGTGGATTTGCATCTAACATTGGATTTGTAAATTTAAAAGCTCTGTTCACAACAAATTAAAAGTGTTTTATTAAACCAAGACATAGTTTGTATCCACAAGGACTCATCATCCGGAACGCTGTTTAGTGTTTCGTCTCAACATATCAGGTAAAGTTGGGGCATATACTTTTTCTGGCCAAATATTGCATGGATAGTGAGTTCCCCCTCAGACTCCAACTTTGCCCACACAAACTGATTATAGAAATAGTATAGGTGTACCCAAATACCCAACACATGCCCAACAATCTTTTAACAAAACCCTACACTGATTAAAAGCTCAAAACCCCATCCCATATATAAGCCTCCATTGGCTGGGAGGGTCAAACCCTAATCCCAATAGAAACTACTTGGCTGAAAGGGGATCACAGAACACCACTGTGATAGCCGTGAAAACGGAACTTACAAATGCTTATTTCTTTCATCTGACTATACCATTTGAATTTTTGACCCAAAATTAATCACAATTTTGAGTGTGGCTGCCCCGACCAAATTAATCAGTCAACTGTGAATACTGCTGACAGATAAAACTGGTTTCATCACTGCCAAGTGAATTATCAAGAGGCTTTTAGATTAACTAAAAATAACTAATGTAATAAATTGCGGTATTTGTGTGCTAGATCACTGTACAAATGAAGATGTTTTTAATAGATAGGTTTCACGTCATGCTTGGGGGTGGCCGAGAGGTGGTCAAGGTGACACTCCCTGCCCCCCAAGACTAGCAAAGAAAGGCAAGAGGCTGGTATCGTCGATTCTAATAGGATAATCCTAGAAGAATCGATGATGCAGAACTCTTAGCCAGTGAAACTCCTGTCAGGTGTGACGAAAAGAAGTCCTTTTCGTTTCTGTTTTAGTCAATCATTTATTACCTGTTATTATGTTTTCGTTATTTAAGGTGCCTTTGTTTTATAAATCACCTGTTGTATCATTGGATAAATAAGCAGGACCGTGTGGATTGAGAGACAGACTGGTTTTAGACTGAATCAGATTGATACAGAATCGTCTACCTAAAGCTCTCTTCTCAATCCACAGCGAGTTGCTGTCTTTGTGAATAAAGAGAACATTTTCGAATATCAATCAGTGTGTGGACTATTTATTTGCGGGCCATGGGACTATGGATTTCAGCCACCACCAGACCGAATGATCCAGCCAAGAAACAGTCACCAGTAGCGACTAGTAAGCCGATTCGACAAGCATCGTTTTCTACCTCTAGTCTCCTGAGGTACCGACCCTGGTGTTCAAGTATACAACACAGCTGCCAAAGGAGCAAAAGACGAACATCATTGCTCAACTGACGCTTCTAAATGGCTACCAGAAATCTGTGGGCCGTGAGGAAACGGGAAGGTTACAAAATGGTGGAGGTTCGGGTACCTCACTGAAGTTCAGGTAGAAAAAGACGGAGCTGTTGAACCTATACAACGTAGTAAAAGGAAAAAGCGTGGAAAAAAGCCGAAGTCAAAGAGTCAGACACCAAGGAAGAATGATAGATGCCGTGGAAGATAAGCCACTCCAAGACATTTTGACAAACCTGACCGAAAGAAGAGAACGATTGATGAGATGGTTCAACGCAACCATCAGGATCGATGCAACTCCGGAGTGGACGAGATTTTAACACACTCCAGCATCATACGGTAGCTCAGAGCCGAAACTGGCCAGTGTTGCAAACACCGCACATAGGGAAGAAGAGTGGAGGAACCCAGCGGGGCCGCCTCCCTGAAACTCCTTTACTACTTGGACCAGCTGGAGGACGAGTTTCATCAGTTATGACCACGTGGTCGAAGCAGTGGAGGTCATCCCAACGAGAAATTATCATTGGACAGTGGAGGAGTTGGAAAAGAAGTATCACAGCTTGTATCTACTCCAGAATCTTGTGAAGTTCAAAGGGAACACGTATTCGCCTTTCTGGAAGAGTACGAAGGCATCACAAACCTTGAAGATTCGAATGACGTCCACAAGAAGCATTTTTTGAGAATGGCCATCCAAGGGGACGCAGTGTTGGCTCTCCAACTTCTACGAGAATAGAGAAAAAACTACATGGGAGTTTTTACGGGGAGTTGACCAAGACAGAACCTACGGTGGGTTGCCCACGGGTTTCCACAGAAACTGGGCGGTCCCAACCCGCAGGCAAGTCTGGCTGCCGACTATCCCAGCCATCCACCCAAACTAGCAGACGACCGGCTCTCTCCCACCAGGGCAGGGGATCATTGAGCGTACCCCAGAAAGTTTCATGCCCAATTCTGGCAGTATGCCCACTCACCTCAAATATCCTCGGTCTCCGTGGACGGAGATTATACCGAGGCTGAGGGGGGTCCTCCGCCTCAGTCAGTTGACTCCGAAGAAACGTACGGTGGTTTTGGCATTGGAGTACCAATACTCCCTGCCTTCTTGCGAACTGTCGCGCTCGTTGACACACCAAACACGACTTAATGTATTCGGCAGTGTCATGCTTCATACCGATCCAGTAGAAGTGTGAGCACAGTCGCCGGAAGGTCAAACATCCCAAAGTGACCAGCTTCGGGAGTGTCATGCAGCTTCCTCAGACAGAAAGCCCTACATGACATCGGAACTACCAGTACGGTTCGCAACTGGTCCTGGATGGACCTGATGGAATACAAGTTGTCTGCCATCACGAACTGGGCCCAGAGGGCCGAGTTGGAGTCAGTGGTGATTTCCTTCACCACCTTGGAGCACCAGCCATTGGCTGCATGCTCCTCAACAAAATTCACCTCCAAGCGGACTCGGTAAATGACCTCACCTACGTCAGATTTGACCTAATCAGGTAAAGAAAGGTCCGCAACATCATGCACTGGATACCGACTCAAAGCGTTGGCGTCCTCGTGGAGAGTCCCTTTCTTATACTGAACCCTAAACCGGTACCTCTTCCAGTTGCATCTGCCAACGCCCCAACCTGCCTAGCAGGTTTTTGGCGGTCAACAGATAACAAAGAGCGTGGTGATCTGTTATGATCACAAACTCCCGGTTAAAAAGGTAAGGATGGAATTTACCCACGGCAAACAATCGAAAAACACTCCTGCTCGGTGACAAAATACTGTGTCTCCGCTCCTTTCATGAGCCGGCTTTCATGAGGCCAGAACACGGGGGAACTTGTCCTCCGGTAACTTCTGGTACATTACGACACCCAAGCTGTACCCACTAGTGCTGGTATGGATCATTACCTCACCACGTGGATCGTACATGGTGAGTATCGGCGCTTCAGTTAAAAACGCCTTTAACCGAGCAAATGCTAGTTTGCACTGATTCGACCATTCTAAGGACGCATCCTTGGTCAATTCATGCAAAGGTCTTGCCACTTTGGCAAAGTTTTTGACGAACCTCCGATAGTAACCGGCCAGTCCAAGAAAACTGCGGACGCCTGTCACCGTCGTCAGAGGGACTACGCAAAGGTTGGATGACACCTGCACCCAACATCTTTGCCACCTCTTTTTCGATCGCATGGGCTGCTGGAGCAGTTCGACGCAATCCCTCTCACACCGGAGGTTGCCCACCGGTATCAATCGTATGCTCCACCAAGAAGGTTTCACCCAACTCTGTGTAATCAAACGCAAAATGATCCCGGTGCTCCAGTAGGAACTCCCGAAGCTGTCTCGCCTCCTCAGGCTTCAGATCGGGACCAATCTTAAGACACTCTTCGAGGATAAGAGCCATCGTCACGTTGAGGACCTGGCATCCGGACACCCCTCTCAACTTTAACTTTGACTGCCCTGGTCGAACCGTCACATGAGTGGGGCCTCCCCTCTTAACTCAGATGGCTCTTCCAGCCCTACCACAAGGGCAGCCTCCACAGCTTGAGCCATGGCCACACCCTCCCCTGTCTCCAGGGCAATGGGTGCTTCTCCCATGTTCTCGAGCCAGATATTGTACTCGCCCAACCTGTTGGCCTCGGCAATTCCTGCCACAGCCAACACACCACGTCCACCTAAGGCTTTACAGTAGGGCTCCACGAGAAGCAGCTGGCCAGGGCCAGCATGCTCTACCAATCCCACCGATACGACACGTATGTGGGCTGGTAGCCAGACATTTTCTGTCAGTCGCAGGGAACACTTCCCCGCTCCCGATAGGAACTCTGGTCTCTCACAGCTCCGGCGAAACAAGGTTCACCAACCCGTCAACCTTCTCAAGCGCTGCAGACTAAGGATTTAGCCGCCACCAGACCGAATGATCCAGCCAAGAAACAAGTCACCAGTAGCCACTTGTAAGCGGATTCGACAAGCATCACTCTACCTCTGGTCTCCTGAGGTAGTGTCCCTAGTGTTCAAGTATACAACACAGCTGCCAACAGAGCGAAAGACTTGAAGAACAACGTTCAATTGACACTTCAAAATGGCTACCAGAGATCTCTGTGCGCAGTGAGGAAACGGGAACGTTGCAAAATGGTGGAGGTTCGGAGTACCTCACTGAAGATCAGGTAGAAAAAGACAGGAGCTGGTGAAGCTATACAGTAATAAGTGGTAAAGGGAAAAAGCATGGAACAAAGCTGAAGTCAAAGAGTAAGACACCCAGGAGGAATGATGCAGATGCCGTGGAAGATGGGAGCGATTCATTAGATGGTTCCAGATGCAACCATCAGGATCGATGCAACTCCAGAGCGGACAAGATTTGAATGCACTCCAGTGTTATACGGTAGCTCAGAGCCGATGCGGGGCCACCTCCCTGAAACTCCTCTACTAGAGAAGACCCAGACCAGCTGGAGGACGAGTTTCATCAGTTATGACCACGTGGCGGAAGCAGTGGTCATCCCAACGAGGAATTATCGTCGGACCGTGGAGGAATTGGAAAAAAAGTATCACAGCTTGCATCCACTCCAGAATCTTGTGACGTTCCAAGGGAACATGTGTCTTTGCTTTCTGGAAGTGTGAAGACATCGCAAGCCTTAAAGATTGGAATGACGTCCACAAGAAGCATTTTTGAGAATAGCCATTCCAGGGACGCAGTGCATTGGCTCTCCCACTTCTACGAGAAGAATAGAGAAAAAACTACATATGAGTTTTTAAAGGGAGTTGACCGAGCAATTTGGACATTGAGATAAGATCCTGAGACTGAAATTGAAGCTTGAAAACATGATCCAAAAGAAAGGAGGACACCAGTCAATTTCTGGGTCGCTATGTGGAGTTGAGCAAACGAGTATTGCCAGGCGAAACGGATAAGTACCGAATTTTGGAAGTCTTCATCGGATAGTTCATAATGCTGTGCATGCTGCACCAGGCTCGGACCTGAAGCAGTATATAACGTCTGTGAAGGATATGGAAGTCTCGGTTGCCACAGGCGCATGGTCGGTTGAAAGTCACTACACTACCAATGGCTGCCCAAAACACCAGAGCACCACAACGATACAACCAACAACAGAACGCCAAACCAACACAAGCAGAATGGGATGGAAGATGCACACGGGAAAGTGACATGGTTCGTGAGTCCACTCAAGATGTAACTGCCAATGTGAGTGTGTTGAGGAACAATTCCAAGCACAGGAATAAGTCTACTGCCGTCGAGTCCGGAAAAACTATCATAACCGCAGCAAAGAGGGCGAGAAATGATACCAGCAGGATTCCTGCGAACAGCGAGATTATTGAATATCGGAGTGAGCAATTTGTTGAGTAGTGTTGCCGCAAGTGTTGAAAACACCGTGGCTAATTTCCTCACCTATTGTGAACTCGAGGTTGGCTATACCAGACCTGATGAGTGTGGCCAAGATAACCATTCGGGTTGACAGCACACCTGTTCGATTTTTGGCGGATAGTGGTACTGCATACACTATCTTGTCAGGCACAATAGCCCGAAAGTATGTATTCCGTTACGAAACCATTCTATCACCTCGTGTACTCGGTGCAGTTGGAGGGGTACCAATTAAAGTACTTGGTCATGTGGCCCATGTTCGAGTTAAGAGGAAAGCAAGTAACTGCAAGGATGCTTATCGAAAAAAGCAAGTAACTGCGTGGATGCTCATCATCGAAGGAAAACAAGAAGCACTGTTGGGACGAGACCTAGGAGCTGACGAAATGATCAACGAAAAAAATATTACGACCAAAGGCACAAAGCACCTTATGAATATCAAATCGGTGAGAAAGTATTTGTTCGAGACATGCGGATCAGGCCTGGCCACAACAGAAAATTCTTCACCAAATGGAGAATCGGATATACCGTTGTCGCGAAGGTATCGGACACCGTATACTGCTTATTGTACGAAAACCGAGCTGTAAGATTAGTGGAGGACTCTGTAAATGTCGTTAACATGAAACCACTATGAGGATTACCAAAAAGCAGGCCTGTTCCAACGAATGGAGACACCCTGGAGTCCATGTGTACCTTATCCCACGAAGAATAGAAACCTGAAAAAGAAATGACAGCATTTGTCAAGAAGAACTTACCTTCCCGTAAGTGTTGTTCAACGGACATTTGATACTATACTAATGGCAACTCGAACTATTTCATTAAAAACTTATACAGAAAATTAGATACTAGATGTTTGCATGATAAAATATGTCTTACTTCTAAAATAGGACAGTCTTGTGATGTGTTCCAAGGCTGCTTTGAAGATCCCACATTAATCTTATCAACAAAATGATTCTATAACTAGTTCTGTCGGCAGTTATGCCCCAGGAGAGTTGCTATCAATCACAAATGTCATTCACAGTACGTTTGGGGCCTTAGGGCCGTCTGCGCTTATCATCTTGGCTGTAGTATTAGCCATATATGTTTTCATGTTTCTTGCGCTTGCTAAAAAACAAGATAAATCTAAAGACACTCCTCACCCAATAAGGGTCCACCTCAGGATTATATAAAATGACCTAAGGAACTAAAAACACTTTCAATTGTGATTGTGTGAAGTGTTGAAAAAAAGTGCTTGTGAAAAAAATAAGTTAATCTTTAAAAATGGTGAAATTTTCGAAAAGAATGCCATGACCATCTACTATACTGGCCTTGGAAGAAGTGATTCCAGTAGCCACTTTTGAGGAGCAACTACAAGCTCCAGACTACCTGCTACAGTATAAAAAAACAAAACCAAGAATTCCAAAATTTTTGGACACAGCTTTAGAAAAAGTAAAAAGAATAAGGGATCTTAGAGAAATAAGATACCCTTCTAAAAAATCCAGCAGTGCACCACCATCTAATCTAACTCAGCAAAAACATCAAGGGTTATATCTGCCCTTAAACAGAAAATTGACAACAAGGCAACTGTAACATCCAAGACATTGACCTCCACAACTTTTCCTATGGAAAAAAGAACTGCATATTTGAAAAGGACACACTCCAGTAACAACTAAAGAACCCACCAGGGAAAGTGGAACCAGCAAGGGTGCGTTACAAGAAAAGAAACAAAAAAGGCCAAAATTAACAGACTCAATATAGAAACTTGAGAGCCAAAAGAAAAACAGAAATAAAAAATGATGAAAAACAAAACCAAATTATCACGTTGTAATAATTAATTTTATGAATATAATTTTGGGGGTTGGAATGTTGCATGTAAAGCATGCCACATGAATTAGTTTTACAATATTTCCTTTTAAAATATTTTTCTTTAAAAGTGTTTTTATTCAATTCTTTTTTCAGTGTCTTTTGTTTTTGTATGTTTCCCCCCTCTTGTCATTTTTTCGTGTCCCCTAAAAAGCCCTAAGGACCTTTTTTTAAAGTTAGAGAATACACAAACACACCCCTATCAACCCCCCCCCCCCCCTCTGAAAGTCCAAGACAAACTTTCTTTCTGTTTTTGTAAACAAGGTCTCCCCTCCTAAAAAACTGCTACAGGGCAAAAACCAGTTAGTAAAACTGGACTTTACAAAATAACAAACCCCAGTTTTTTGAACTAGATAGGCTCAAGTTATGAAAAAATGGGTCAATTCAAATATTTAAATAAATAATATTTGAATTGACATTAAGAACTAACCAACCAATTACCAGAGTCCAGTGGCTTCCTATGAAAGGCAAACAGTATAAAAAGGCCAGTATTTTGCTAACAAAAATTATTAGGACAGTGGCATTTCTCATAGAAAGCTGGCAAGTTACATAAATCTTGAAACTCTTGAGAAAACTCTAAAAAGCAGAGTTAACAACCAAGTGTCCTGGCCGGAGCTGCATCCTGCTAAAAGTGATGGAACAGGAATAAACCATTTTCTGAGTCAACTTCGATTATTCTGCAAAACTGTCTCTTAAGCAAATTTGCAGCACTCAGAACACTCTTGGATGTTCAACATTGAGCTTTCATAGTAGCCTCAAGTTTTTTCAGTTTTTGGGAGACTTCACAGAAATGGACATCTGGATATTGTAACAAAAATATTCTATAACTTGTTTTCTACCTTTTTATTTTCTTTTTTCCAATATTGTTTAACCAATCACATATGAATATCTTTTATTTGTATTAGTCTTAGGTGTAGGCTATATATCATAAGCATATTGTAATAATTAAAGGAAATGATTCAAATATAATTATTTTAGGATTTCATACTAAATAAAAGAAAATGTTATTAATTAAACGAAAGTCTCTTAAAATTTTTAATGGTCTTCATTGGCCAAAACGAATCGAAACAGAATGGTTATTCTTTCTAATAAATAAAGTGATAGACAAATCAAAGAAGGAATAACATTACCTAACAACAAAGCTAACTAGTGACAATCTTTTGAACACAAGCCTTTCATTAAAACAAAATTTCATCAAGCTTTTTATTTTTAATCACATTTTATTTCAGTAACTTATGACTTCTGTTCTTCTTTTGGTACATCCATTACATCCGCATACAGATTCCAGCTGACGTGCTTCGTAAATCTACCGTTTGGTGTCTCTCCTTCTCGAGCAGGTCGATACTTGTTTTTGGGAAATCTATCAACGTATATCATTTTCATTTTAAGGTCCAACTCGTCAACAGGAATTCCCATATCCTTCTTCCCGTCTGTTATAATTGTTCTGAGGAGTGGTGGAAGGAAACCGTGAGATGGCATAATTACTTCTGGCTGCGGAATGAATGCCTTATTGCAGTGAGCTTCTTCATCCTCTTTGTGAATCAGATAGAAGTCTTCCTGGTAGCCAGCAACGAGCAGCTCAACCCCCAAATGACGACCTCGAAAAAACAAAAGGTCTAAGTTTAATCAAAAACATCTTAATATTTTTCATTAGAAGTTGTTTACCTCTGAACACTGTATCAGCCCACACTTTTCCGAGCTTGTTATTCTATTCGAAATTAAATTAGTCTCATTGTAGTACTTAAAGGGATATTAAAGAGTAAATGACACCCGAACTCTGATTATTCTGCCTTTAAGAAGCAAAATTATGAGAAACTGGAAGGGTAGCTCAATCACTGAAGGGTATTTTGATGCCTGCTTCAAGTTGGGTCTCTTTTCAAACACTCATAAAATGCTTATTTTGAAAGATATCAACATGAAAATACCCTTAGTATGTAAAACACATTCAAGTTTCTCTAGATCTTGAGACGCGCTTACACTTAAAAAACATAAGACAGGGCGAAATGGAAATTACCTCATCCATTTCTGGTTCAACTCGTACGATTGTGTAGTAAGACGGTTGAGGATACTTATCGTAAGAGGCTCTTGCAATCAAACGTCCAACTCCGAAGTTCTTTAAATGACATAGAATTTGTAAAACAGCCTTTCCGTTGAACCTCGAAGGGCGACCAACTACTGTGATAGGCATCTTGAAAACTTTTCTAACCACAAGAATGAAAAATTGCATGGTTTTAAGCTAGCAGAAAAGTCAAGTGAGAAAAGAACCTTGCCATGGTGATTAGCGGCTTAGAAACTTATTCAAAGCGCCGTCGACAAACAAGATTTGTACCTCTATAAAAGGCTATGGTAGAGTACTCTAGAAACTTTGGGGTATACCAAGGAAGTTAGAATAAGGGGGAAAACATTTACTACTTCCACTCATGTTCTTGAGTGAAGCTAAGTTTTGGGGGTGGAAATACAGAGGGTGTGGCTTATCGGCCATATTGCAAAGACCCTGACGGAAGTTTATATATTAAATTTTATAAGAACTAGAATGTTATTTTCTTTATTTTTTAAAAAAAATTTTACTGACATTAATTAAATGAAACAAAAGTATAAGTATGAAAACATACTTTAAACATTATATTAAAGGTACATTTTTATATGTGAATTTTATCATTAAAACACCATACCCATCACATTACTCATATGCAAAACAATGTTATTTTCGAACTATGAAGTTTATTTGTAAGAGAACATTATGAAAAAATATTTATACATCTTTTTTACAATTTTTAAAACACATTTTGAAAAATTCTTTGGCAAGTTTTTTTATTGAATATGATGTAATTATTCCTCTATATGTTGCCATGTGTAGAAGAAAATGAAAGAGAAATTGTCATATTTGCCTTTTTAAGGTGGTTTTGAATTGTAAATTGTTTCTCGTATTTTTATTATTTTGGCTTTCAGATGCAAAATCAAGAAAAACTTGAAAGTAGTTTAGAAACAAAGATAATCATGTAAGTTATTTCATGTTTATATCTTCCAAAATAAACTTTGTTGAATTTTACATTAAAAGAAGACACTTGCTTCAAGTAAGTCACAAAACAGAATGAATATTCTTTATTTCGTTTTTGGTCAAATGGTACAAGATCCGCATTCCTTTAAACAAAGAGGTGACGTGTTGAAGGTTAAGGTGAAGCTGAGGGTGAGTATTAAAAAAAGGTTGAATTAAATTGGGTCAAAGAATTTGGTCTCAACACTCTCCCTTAATGAGAACGTTTTTATATTTGAATATTGGTTAATCCTAAACCTTGAACAAACTTATTGTGACTTGGTCCATGCAGTCCTTTTGTTAGGATGTCCCCGACCATGTCTGTTGTTGCTAGGTACTTTACTTCGATGATCTTGTCCTCGTAAGTGTTTCGAACAAAATGATGCTTGATGTCAATGTGCTTTGTTCGTCCATGGTTAATCGGGTTCTTCATGAGTTTCTGGGCACCTTGATTGTCGCAGAATATGGTGGTTGGTTTCATTTCGATTCCTGGTTTGCCAGATAATTCGCTGAGTAATCCCCTGAAGTACTTGGCTTCTTTGGTGGCTTCCGTTAGGGCCATGTATTCAGCTTCAGTGCTAGATAGGGCGACAGTCTTTTGCTTCCGTGATTCCCAGCTAGTTGATGCTCCAGCCGTTTGGAATACAAAACCAGTGTAGGATTTGCGATCATCAATGTTGGCCCCCCCAATCTGCATCCACATACCCATGAAAGTCCATTCCTGTTTTTCGGTAATGGAGGCCTAAATTAATTGTACCCTGGAGGTAACGTAAAGCCCTTTTTGCAGCAGCCCAGTGTTCTTTTGTTGGTTCTTTGTTGAATTGACTGAGCACAGATGTGGTGTGTGCAATGTCTGGACGTGTGGACACGGCAAGGTAGAGCAAAGAGCCAATCAAACCTTGGTAGGCTGTCGAGTCAATTTTGTCTTCGGTGCTGTCAATGTCCTTATCCCATCTTTGAAGCTTGACGTTTGGATCCAGTGGGGTTTTTGTGGGTTTTGCATCCTGCATCTTGAACTTTTTTAGTATGTCTTCTGTGTATTTTGACTGACAGAGGTAAACGCTTTTGCTTCTTGGGTCTTGTTTGAATTGAATTCCAAGGCAATACTGAATTTTACCTAGGTCTTTGACATTAAAAAGTTGCGATAGCTGTTCGATTATTTCTTGATGCAATTTTGATACTTTTGCAGCCACTAGGAGATCATCAACGTAGATGGCTACAATTAATTCTCCTGGATATTTTGTGCTGAAATAGACACAGCGGTCGGCGCTAGTTGCTTTCAGTTCGAAAGTTTTGAGTGCCTGATCTAACTTTTTGTACCATTGTCTACCAGCATGCTTTAATCCGTATAGTGATTTTTTGAGCAGGTAGACTTGGTTGGGATTGCTTTTATTTTCAAAATTTGGCGCTTGTTCCATGAAAATTTCTTCGTCTAAGTCGCCATTAATGTAGGCCATTACGATGTCTGCTTGATAGAGGATGAGGTCGTTTTCAGCTGCTAGTGCACAAATTGTTCTGATGGAACTTTGACGGGCAACTGGTGCGAATGTTTCATCATAGTCAATTCCTTCTTTTTGAACACAACCTTTTGCAACTAGTCTGACTTTTCTCCGCTCCACTGTTCCGTCAGGACTATACTTTGTGCGAAGGACCCAACGGCAATTAATGACTTATGTGAAGGACGATCGACGAGCAGCCATGTTTCGTTGTCAACTAGTGCGTCAAATTCTATTTTCATTTCAGCGGCCCATTCCGCTGCATGAGGACTGGAGAGAGCCTCACTAACTGTCAGATTTACGTAGTCGTAGACTGCTTCTATATGGAGTGCAGCTGTATGAAGGGCAGTTGTGGAATAGTACTTTTGTGGTCTTCCTCTTTTTCCAGTTCGTTGATATGATGGTCGTCCAGGCAATCTCTTCTGTGGATTTGCTACAATGTCTGTAGCTGCTGGGAGATCAGTGGAGTTGTCGTGTGCTCCTTGTGGTAATTCAACTTGGTCATTTGCTTCTGTTGGATTTGGAGCTGCAACTTCACTTGTGGTAGCAGGGTCCATAAAGAAGAAGGCTGTATTGCTATTATCAGAACAATCATTTGAGATGCCTGGGGAAGCGATCAAGTTGTCTGGATTGCTCTCGATGAATTTGACATCACGGCATTTGATGATTTTCCGAAGCTTTGGGCAATACAGTCTGTAAGCTTTGGATTCTTTGGAATAGCCTACTAAGATGCTCTTGTTTGATCGTGGAGCCAGTTTGTCCTTTCCTGGTGTTTTGTCCAGGGCAAATGCTTGACATCCGAATGGTTGAAGGTGTTTGATGGATGGTTTCCTTTTAAGGAGTGCCTCATATGGAGTTTTTTCTTGAAGTGAGCTGCTAGGGCATCTGTTGCGAATGTGTTCAGCTGCAGAGATGGCTTCTGCCCAGAACAATTGTGGCAGTTTTGATTCGAGAAGATTGCATCGAGCCATTTCCAACAATGTGCGGTTCATTCTTTCCGCAACACCATTTTGTTCGGGTGTGTGTTCCACAGTATGTTCACGCTTGATTCCCAGATCCTTTAGTTGTTTAGAAAATTCTTGACCACAGTACTCGAGTCCATTGTCGGTGCGAAGAATTTTTATTTTGTGGTTCGTTTGATTTTCGATGTAATTTTTGTAATCAAGGAAAGCTTGCTTGACATCGCTTTTTCTTTTTAGAAAATATACTTCTGTCCAACGCGAGTTGTCGTCTATAAAAGTGGCGAAGTATTTGGCACCCCCGTGTGATTCGACACGGAAGGGGCCACATACATCAGAGTTAATTAATTCTAACGGTGATGATCTAAGTCCCTCCGTTCTTGATGCAAATGGCACTTTTGTTTGCTTTCCCAATAGACAAGTTTGGCATGTCGGCATTTCAGATGGGAGTTGGATTTTTTCGTCAGCTGTCATGTTACTTAGTAGCTTGCGAACGTCTTTAATGTTTAGATGTCCCAATTTGCGGTGCCATTGTTGCAGTTCATTTTCTTGTGTCTTTGCTGTGAAAGCATCTACATTTGCCTCCCTTATGTAATATAGTCTGTGTCTAAGGTGGGCAATAGCCACTACTGTATTATTTTTATCTATAATTTCTGCTAGTTTGTCTTTGTAGTTAACTTGGTAGCCTTGGGCAGTGAGTGCACGAACTGATATCAAATTCGTTCGCAATTCTGGAGAGTAGACAGTACCTTCAAGGTGGAACTGGTGTTGCGCTCCACTTGGTCCATTAACAATGGCTATAATGGTGCCAGTCCCTTCTTGGTTTAATGTGTGGCCTTTTCCAGCAGAGCCAATTACTGCCGAAAGATTTTTGTAATTTTGGAACCTGCTTCTTTGATTGCTCATGTGGTCTGTTGCTCCTCCATCAAGGACCCAGTCATTTGCTTGAGTTACATTTTCACGTGCATAAAGAGCAGTGACTATGAAACCATCAGTGATTCTGGTTGCAGTGTTGGCTGTTTTCGCTGTTGTATTGGCTGCAGCTTCATCATTTTTCTTTTTAAACCAACAGTTCTGACTTGTGATTAGATCTTTTACAGAACTTACAACGAGCAGAGTGTAGTCCTCCAGAGCTTTTGGGTTAAGTTGATGTCTGCTGGGGATTTTGCATAACACCTTTGTTTTGTTGTGGTCTGCGTTGTTGTGTCTGTTGTCTACGATTAGCTGCCATGGCTTCTGTCACTTGTTGTGAATTTAAGCAGCCCAGTCGAAGTTTGTAGTCCTCTGTGATTCGCCTTCTTAATTCTTTCGGATTTGGTAAAGTCTTTTTTGCAGTTATTGCTCGACGGAATCCTTCAAAGTCATCAGAAAGGCTTTGTAACAGTAGGACAAAAGCTAAATCATCATTTGTTGCACTTAGCTTTACTTCCATTTCTGTTATTTTATTTAAGCAGTTGAAAAATGATGTCATATGCTCAAGAACATTTGTCACCTTTCATTTTTAAGTTTAATAAGTCATTATTAAGGCAATTCTTTGTGCAGGTCTATTAGAAACATGCATGTCCTCCAGTGCGGACCACACTTCAGCAGATGTGTCGAACGATTTTACTTATGTTAATTGTTCATCACTGAGTTTTTTCTGCATTTGTTGCAGTTAGAATTGGTTTAGGAAATTTGCCATTTACATACTTGATTCGTCCGGATTTGTGGAGTAAGCATTCCATGTGTACTTTCCAACAGTCATAATTTTCCTGGGTGAGTTGCTTAATTTTGAACACTTCTTGATTCATGTTTGTGAGTAGACTGGTGTTTAAAAGGTTTGCAGTAATGTCCAGCAGAGTTTTGTTGTCAATACTTGTGGTGGAGTTGTCCCTTTTGTTCTTCAGCCGACTTGTATTTCACTTGAGTGCCACGTGGTAAAAAAATTTTTTTTTTTGTAAAAAAAACGTTTCAAATTGCAGTGTTTAACGTTCGTGATTTTTCAGTAATTTGAAACCGATCGAACGCAGATCTTACAATTTGTTTTAAAATGAGCTGTCCTTTTTTTTTAAGACTTTTTAAAGTTGAAAAAATACGAGTGAAATATATTTCGTTTTAAAGTAAAAAAAACGTGGTAGGCCCATAACCTGTTGAATTTTACATTAAAAGAAGACACTTGCTTCAAGTAAGTCACAAAACAGAATGAATATTCTTTATTTCGTTTTTGGTCAAATGGTACAAGATCCGCATTCCTTTAAACAAAGGGGTGACGTGTTGAAGGTTAAGGTGAAGCTGAGGGTGAGTATTAAAAAAAGGTTGAATTAAATTGGGTCAAAGAATTTGGTCTCAACAAACTTTTTATATGAAAAAAAAATATTGCTTAAAATAGGGCCATTTTCACAGTAGAAAAAAAATTGTTTTTATTACTTTCCATTGATTGTGCTTGAATGCACTATTTGTTGATTAACTATAATTCAATTATAATCCAAATGCTTGAGTTTATTTTAAAAACTTAAAATACATTAAAACTAAGAGACACTGCTGCGGTTTGAACCCAAGACCTCCATAGCACAGCAGGCTCACACCACAGCTATACTGACAACTGCAACAGCATTACTCAAGGTACTTTTTCTAGTTTTTTTCGTGCATCGTTCTGTGCACATCACAGAGGAGTCTTAAGTGATGTTTGTGTTGAATGCATGTATCGATTGTAATGTATCGTAATGAATAAGATTCTCCACAATAATTAACAGGTAACATTTACAAATACATCCAATTAAATTAATAAGATGGATTAAAATTAAATCTACAACTCATTAAAAAAATAAAGCTATTCTGGAGACTAGATATAGACGTTTTGGGCCCGCCACTTTTTTATTTTGTAGTGCCAATTTTGGTGTTCCAACTTTGTATAAACCATGTATTTGTTGTAGCTTCTCGGTCACTCGGTACATTTAGGTACCGATTGACCCAGATTCTATTATTGTACTTGACCTTATCGTTTCTCTCCCTTTTTCAATTGTATTACTTTTCCACATGAGTGGATCTTATAGGGTTTAATTAAAAGTTGTTTACGTTTTTCATTATCCTTTTAACAGACGAGTCATGGTTTTGGGAAGGTAAACCAATCCTTTGATTGGTCTATTTGGGCCCAAAACTTTATTTAACCAATTAAAAATTTGTGCCCTGAGAATCCGACTTGTGGATTCTCAGGGTATATAAAGAAGCATTCTCTAAGGATTATTTGATTGATTTGTAAAATACTGAACCTATGCCCAATTTTAGCTAGGTTCTTGCATTAATTTCAAGTTTATTTATGTGTTGTGTTTTATAAACTAAGTTCTTATTTAGCTGATCATTTTTATATGTGGAATAAATCCTCAATTTTCTACTTACAACAGTGGTGTTTTATTTAAACTAAATCATTTTGTGATTGTGCTTTTTCATCATTCGTAAATTTATGGACGAAAGTCTGAGATAGAAACAAAAGATCATCAATTCTGTCTTTACAGGAGACTAGTGAGGACATTAAATGGGAGTTACATTAATCTAGTCCTCCCAGGCCGGTAGAATTGGTGACCTAGCCAATCACCTTTAATACGAGTGAAAAGTTGCTCGCACCATTTAAAAAGAGCAGATTCTACATGGGAAAAAGGTCCGTCACAATATAAGGTGGAGGTGCGGGTAGTTTACAAAACTTGCTACCTCGTTTTGCCCTTGAAAGCCAAAAAAGAAATTTTCGGCAGCAATGCTCGGTTGTCTACGAAACAGAAGAAAAAGGACCCTAGAAAAACCTTACATCAGGACGACATTAACAGAACCCAGAAAAAGAGATGGAAGAGGTCATCTGGATTCGGGAAGAGTGAGAAGCCAATAATAAGCAATAATTTGGACTTAAACAGATGTCACCACTAGCTCTCCCTACTTTGACCTGGAACTAGACACCTGGCAATCCCAAAAAAACATGTGAAGAGGCATCTGCCATTTTAGACGCCACTTTTGAATTAGTTATTGTCCATAATGGAACACAACAAAAAAGCTTTTTTTTAAGAAGTTTTCGAAAGTGACAAGACAGCAAAAGTTTCAAAAAAAAGTTTCGCAACTTTCTAAGTTGTCAAGTGATCAAAAGTATATTTCTAAGAAGAAAATGCCATGGTCATCAGGATACGATTCAAGTAACAGCAACTATGGACTTTTCAGCCCTGTGCGATGAAGACACCATCGTCCCCTGTTCGATGAAGACACCATCGTCCTCGAAAAATAAGCAGAATTCGAGCAACTTTCTCAAGAAAGGAAAGAACCCCGAATCAGAAAACGAAGATGCCAAAGACCATTGCCAAGGAAAACATCAACACACGTCAGAGCCAGGAGGCTTGAAGAGAAACATTACCCAAGAACCATGAACACATAATCACTATGCCCTTCACCGCCAAAGATCTTCATCAGGATCAAGAGACCTCGACATCCTGACCAGCCAGTCGTTCCAGAGTCAAAGAGAAGACATCGTCACCGAACCAGCACCTACCGAGTCGCCAAGTGCTGGCAACCTGTGAGTCCAGAGATGTCCGAAGAGGAATCGTGGCCGGACGAGTGGTGCAATGATTTATGCAGATTTCTAACCCTGTAATTTAATTTAGTTTTCTTTTCTCGAAATTATTCTTATTTTATCGAAATACCTGTGATAATCAAATTTTTATTTTTAAAGCGTTTTTTTAATAGATATTTCTAATCGTTTTTGATATCCGTGATACCCCGGGGTCTTAATTTAGATCTTGTGTGGGGGTTTAAGTTTTCTTGAGAAGTAGGGTACTTCCCGCTTAGTCAGAGAGGGGGCATAAGTGTACATGTGAGCACATGTGGGTACACGTGTAGAGTCTACTTGGAATTATGTTAATGTTTTTTAAATTCATTTAGCATCTAAAAGTATTTTTAAAAATTAATTGTTCATCATACAATTTCTTAATAGAGAATCTCTAAGTATCCACTATGAAATTTAATAATGAAATTAATGTGTGAAACATTTATATAGCCACCTTAAAACAAAATCATTAATTCAAATATAATTCCACTTTATTTAAAATCATTATTAACCACACAAAAAACAAGCTTAACTAAGTAGTAAACAAAATTTCCTTATTGTTTTCATTTGAACTCCCAAGCAGCCTTATTGTTTTCATTTGAACTCCCAAGCAGCAAGACCCTGAGTGACATCATCCATCTTCAACCAATCACAGCTCATTGTGCTTATCTGCACCCTCCTCCTCCTCCCCCCCCCCCCCCCCCCCCCCCGTTATGGGAGTCGGACCTCACGGTATTATATATTTCTTGGGTCAAACAAAATTTTCATCGGCCTTCTTTTTTTCTCCCAGCCCGCACCTCCTTACATTTAACCAAACCCATCAATTAAATACAGTAAAACGAAACACATCATTGCAAAATAAAAAAAATGTTATGCATGGAAAACGAAACATATACGAACTTAGGCCTATCTCATAACAAAGGAAAACGGCCA
This sequence comes from Brachycybe producta, assembly GCA_036925085.1. Taxonomy (NCBI): domain Eukaryota; kingdom Metazoa; phylum Arthropoda; class Diplopoda; order Playtdesmida; family Andrognathidae; genus Brachycybe; species Brachycybe producta. The sequence goes on along the minus strand of JAUPFP010000001.1, from coordinate 17,943,327 downwards.
TTACAAATAAACGTCATGGGCTTGTGGCAAACGTTTAAAAACAAAAATAACACCGCCTGTAACACAAAATAAACATTTGACATGCACTAACGACATAAGGTTTTAAAACTTACATATAAAAACAAAAATAGAAACGGATTGTTAATTTTTACCTTAAACACAAACGAAAAATCCAACAGCAAAGAATTACCAACTAGATGGTCGTCAGTCGCTTGGAACAATGAAATATGTAACGGAGGAAACAGAACAGGCAAGTGGGGGCCGCACGGTTAAAAGTTATCATTCGGTCTACTTTTTCCCTCATCATTTTCGTTATGAACGGAAGTTAATAGAGGGACGGTGCTTAATAAAAAGAACAGCCTAGGGTTGAAACTAAAAGGTGGTGCACACGTTAAAAGACTATATCGCAAATTTAGCATCGTTGTTCTATTGAGCCCATAGAACCGATGAAAAATGAATAATAATAAATAAATAAATAATAAAAATAATAATAGAAAAAATGTTAATTTTAAAGTTGTCCAATTTTGATGGTTCAAAGTGTAATGTGCACTTTAAATATATGCTGGTCTAGCAATAGAATGACAATAAATTGGTAAGTGCGGTTATATTTTTAAATAATATTTCAAAATCGTGAATTTTCAACACTTATGTTAAATTCCATAGAGTACGCCCAAATAAGAAAAAGAAATATATTAAAATGCTTATAAAAATGCGTAAAAATAATTTTAAAAAAAATCAGCACGTGTTGGCTTCTCTGTGGCTTAATTGTGTTTTTTATTATTATTTTTACGTATTTTAAGAGCATTTTAATGGATGTTTTCTTCTGAAGTGGGCGTACCCAATTTAGTTTAACATAGAGTTAAAAATTTGCGACTTTTTAGTTTTGTTCGGACACCTCCAGTTCGGGAAATAGTCGTTTGAAATACCATTATGCCGCAGTCACACTATGCTGGTTTCCCAGCCGCTGGTTGCTGCTGGCTGGTTGTAGCGCTCTAGCAGCATAGTCTGAAATGCTACTAGCAGCTGCTTTCTCCAGCGGGCTAGTGATTTTAACAGCGGCTGGTGAAGTTGGACATGTCCAACTTTAGCAGCTACCAGCTGGTCATGTGACTCCCTTCCTGCTGCTGCCATCTAGTGTGAACTTTTTCTTGCTAGTAGTGCCACTAGTGATAGTTGAAACTCCACTGCTTTGGTTGGTTGTTGTTAGAGTTTGTGATTTTGCAAGACAGTGATTGGATGACTTGCACTGCTAATACCAGCAGTGACTGGACAAGTGTGAACCCAAAGCAGCTGCTGCTTGCTGTTGCTGCTAATAGCCAGCAGCAAGCGGCGGCTTGTAAACCAGCCTAGTGTGACTGCTGCTTTAAAGTATACCCCAAGGTTATCCTAGAACAGAAACCGGAAATGGGACAAGTCTGAAACTTGTTCCATTAGATTGTACTCTCAATGGACTGCAATGGAGTACAATCGAATGGAACAAGTTTCAGACTTGTCCCATTTCCGGTTTCTGTTCTAGGATAACCTTGGGATATACCTTTATGGTATTTCAAACGACTGTATTCTCGGAACCGGAGGTGTGCAAACTAAATTGAAAACTGTCCATTGCAGTCCATTGAGAGTACAATCCAATGGAACAAGTTTCAGACTTGTCCCATTTCTGGTTTCAATTCTAAGATAACCTAGGGGTATACCTTAATGGTATTTCAAATGACTGTATTCTCGGAACCGGAGGTGTCCAAACAAAATTGAAAACTGTCCATTGCAGTCCACTGAGAGTACAATCCAATGGAACAAGTTTCAGACTTGTCCCATTTCCGGTTTCCGTTCTAGGATAACCTTGGGGTATACCTTAATGGTAATTCAAATGACTGTATTTCCGGAACCGGAGGTGTCCGAACAAAACTAAAAACTGTCCATTGCAGTCCATTGAGAGTACAACCCAATGGAACAAGTTTCAGACTTGTCCCATTTCCGGTTTTCGTTCTAGGATAACCTTGGGGTATACCTTAATGGTATTTCAAACGACTGTATTCTCAGAACCGGAGGAGTCCGAACAAAATTGAAAACTGTCCATTGCAGTCCATTGAGAGTACCATCCAATGGAACAAGTTTCAGACTTGTCCCATTTCCGGTTTTTTTATTCTAGGATAACCTTGGGGTATACCTTAATGGTATTTCAAACGGCTGTATTTCCGGAACCGGTGTCCGAACAAAATTGAAAACTGTCCAATGCAGTCCATTGAGAGTACAATCCAATGGAACAAGTTTCAGACTTGTCCCATTTCCGGTTTCCGTTCTAGGATAACCTTGGGGTATACCTTAATGGTATTTCAAACGACTGTATTTCCGGAACCGGAGGTGTCCGAACAAAACTAAAAACTGTCCATTGCAGTCCATTGAGAGTACAACCCAATGGAACAAGTTTCAGACTTGTCCCATTTCCGGTTTTCATTCTAGGATAACCTTGGGGTATACCTTAATGGTATTTCAAACGACTGTATTCTCAGAACCGGAGGAGTCCGAACAAAATTGAAAACTGTCCATTGCAGTCCATTGAGAGTACAATCCAATAGAACAAGTTTCAGACTTGTCCCATTTCCGGTTTCCATTCTAGGATAACCTTGGGGTATACCTTAATGGTATTTCAAACGGCTGTATTTCCGGAACCGGTGTCCGAACAAAATTGAAAACTGTCCATTGCAGTCTATTGAGAGTACAATCCAATGGAACAAGTTTCAGACTTGTCCTATTTCCGGTTTCCGTTCTAGGATAACCTTGGGGTATACCTTAATGGTATTTCAAACGACTGTTATTTCCGGAACCGGAGGTGTCCGAACAAAACTAAAAACTGTCCATTGCAGTCCATTGAGAGTACAAGCCAATGAAAAAGGTTCCATGCTTCTACTATTAATGGTTACAGAAATATCTTCATGTGGGGTATGGCATTAAGGTATACCCCAAATGTTTACACTTATATTCCTCAAAAATGGTAAATGTCCAAAAAAAAGTCACTTGTGTGGCAACCTGGTCTGCTCAATCTTTAAATTTTGATTGAGCAGACGAATTTCCCTATGGTGGTCTGCCTGACAGCTACAGTAGGCTGTTGAGACGGACGCCATTTTGGTGCCAGCAGACCTCTCACCGTGAAGTCTATGGGTGAGAGGTCAGAAGGGACCTCTGTCCCCTCCAGGTGGAGTTGCCTGGAGGTTTCCTGTGGCCTAGTCAACCACAGGAGCTGGGCAGTTGGTGGTAGGCTCTGGATAAGACTAGACCTGTGGGCGGAGGTCAAAGAGGACCTCCACTGTCCAGCTCGGACTCATCTTTTGTTTTTGCCATTGTGCCTTGACCATTAGGCCTTTGTTTGGATATTTATGGGTGTTGGCTGGACAAGGAGTCCAGCCAATGTGTAAATATTTACTGCCATCGTTTTTATCATCGTAAGTGTGAATAAAACACTTTCATCTTATTCATCTTATTTTGTGTCCGTGTCGTTTATTTCTTGGGGAGTTACCGCGAGGGGGGTGGGTTTCTGGTTTGGGGAAACTCCACCGTCCTTTACCGACCTGTTTCGGCCGGTACTCGTGTCGGCTCGCGGTAGAACCGGAGTTCTACCGCGATATTCTCGACGAGGCGGCATGTCATCGTCGTGTGTCACCGTCGGGAGGGCTCCGCGTCGACACCACCCAAGGGGTGCACCGTGTGGAGAGGCAGCTACGGGTATGGTCCCTTCCCCGTCGTTGGAGCTCTGGTACCGGTAAGTGGGAACGTTTTTGAAGTTTCGTTTATCGGGTATTGTAACGGTCCGGCGGGACGTTACAATTGGTGGAGGCACCGGGTACCTGTACCCCACCTCTCGCACGGTGATTTACCGTGTATTTGACCGTTTAGTCGGTCGAATCACCGTGCGGTGCGAGTACGTCGCTGGGCGCGGACTTTGGTCCGTGGGACAGCGGCGGAAACCACCGTTTCACCGTCGATTTACCGTTGCTCACCGTGGGGAACGAACTTTGGTCCGTTGTACCGTGGTGAACGGTAAATCTACCGTCGGTAACCGTATTTTTACCGTCGAATTACAATGGGGCACGGACTACGGTCCGTGGTACCGTGGTTTTTGGTCGTTTACGGTATTTTACCGCAAGTACACCGTGGTGTACGGACTTTCGTCCGTTGATCCGCGGTAGAAAGTGGTAAAAGGGCTTTTACCGAGAAGTACCCCGTGGGAAACAGACTTTTGTCCGTTATTCCGCGGTAGAAACCGGTAAAGGTAAACTCTGACCGTACTTCACCGTGGGACACGGACTTTTGCCCGTGATACCGCGGTTTTGCACGGTTCCATCCGTTCGTAACGGTACTTTGCGGACTTTGGTCCGTGAGATTACCGTTTTCGACGGTGGAAACCCGATATCTGGTGGCATTGTCCAGATTTTACCGTTCGTTTACGGTGAAGAATGGAGTAAGCCCCAAAAGTACCGACGGGAGGTCGGGAACTTGGTGCAGATGCGGGTTTAGTTACGCGGCCGCGTAGTCGACCGTCCCCTTGGGGCGGAAGGCGGGGATCCTCTGGAAACGGAGAGACCTAGCGGTAGCGTAGACGGGGATTTCCCGGAGGACTGGGTCACGGTGCGGAAACGCCACCGTGACATCCTTCCGGGAGAATACCCGTTAGAAGACAGTGAGTCCGAAGGTGATCTCACCGGGGAGGACGATCGGCCACGACCGATTGTCCAAGTTTCCACCGTCGCCCGTCCGGTTGGACGTGGCGATCAACCCCGTAGGGACATGGTGGAAATCCCGGATGAGACTGCACGTGAGGGCCTGGCCTTTTTGGCCGGGCTATCCGAGCAGCAACTCGTTGAGATAGCCTACGGGATAGATGTCCTTCAGTTGGAAGGACGACTGTCCCGGTCGACGATTGAGCCGAGGGTGGCATCTCGGTTCTCACTGTCGCCCGTGCGGGAAGGCGCACGGAGAGAGGAACCACCGGTACAACCCCGGTTGGTACCTCCGCGGGTAGCACCCAGGCCATCTCCTCGGGGACTTGGCCGGGGAGCTCCTGCTGTGCCCGGACAGCAGCCGAGGGTTCAGATGATGATACCCTCGGAAGCTGAGTATGAGTCTGACGTTTCGGGGAACCGGAGCAGGCAGCCTCGCAGGGTTAGCGCCGCTGCTTGGACGCCCGCTCCAGCGGTTCCAGCGGAGGTTCAGGCATTCGGGTTCTTTAACCCGGTCCACTTTTTTGTTCGTTACGACGGCAGAGAAGACTTGACGTCTTTTCTCCGCAAGTTCGAAGCGAAAGCCCGAGCTCAGCGCTGGACGGACGAGTCCCGATGCAGTTTCTTTACGTTTCTGCTGGACGGTCCGGCAAAAGAGTATTACGCCACATTGGTGGAAACTCTTCCAGACCTGACCTGGACTGAGCTGGAGGATGCTATGCGTAGCCGCTTCAGCACAAGCAACGAGGCTCGCTTCTGTTTCGGCGAATTTGAGTCAATGAAACAGGGGGCTACCGAGTCTGTACAGGCATTCTACTGGCGGTTCTTGGAACTGTCCGACCGAGTGTCTCCGGGCGAAGACGAGAGCTGTCGGCTCATTCGCTTCAAACGGAAACTCCAGACGGCCATCACTGATCAATTGATCGGTTGCAAGGCCGGTACGGTGGAGGCATATGCCAGAAAGGCACGGCTGGTCGAAGCCGATTTGCTTCTAGTAGGTAAATTACCTAACCGTACTAGAGGGGTTCCTCAGGACCGGGCTAACGCTCCGTCCTCTGGAACCGCGGCTAGCTCTGGGAGCTTGGCCAAGGCTTCATCTTCGAGCCAAACGGGTGCGAAAGCTGCTGCACCGTCCAAGTCGGACAAAGCAGGAGCCAAGACCGGAGGCAAGAAGAAGAAGCAGGCAGGCTCTGGTGGAGGTCAGCCGGCGGCAACGCCTCGTAGTACCGACCGTACAGGAGAGTCACTCCGGCGACTAGGTCCTTGTTTCGGGTGTAACCAAATGGGTCACCTGAGGAAGGATTGTCCGAAGGCTGCGGCCAAAAGGCAGGTTGCCAGAGTGGTGCCTGACGAAAGTCAGAACCTCCAGCCAACCACTGGCGTTGCGCCAGTTTGGCTGGAGGGTCGTAAGTACCTGACCACCGTTGGCCAGTTCTACTATCGACTCATGGAGGACGAGGAGACATCCTCGTTAAACCGCCGCCGGTCGCCACCGAACTGAGTGGTGTGCGACCGGTAAAGCTTCAAAGCTCAGGTGCCTGTCATGGCCTGAGCTCTGAACGAGGGACGTACCTCCGGGTGGTCTCCAAGTATGTGGATGTCCTGCGTAAGGCAGGGTGCCTCTGGCGAGGTCTGCGGACCCGGAAATTACCCAGTGGGTATTTCCATCGCCATGCTCCACATTGGAGGCCGTGTGCAGCCAGCTGGATCGCTGGTTTGCCCCCTCACCCTACATGCCTAGTGGTGAGGTGCTGGATCGTGCGCTCATCGAGCAGGCGGGAGGAGTTGGTGTGCCCATACCTCCTGTTGTGTCTGGGGAGTCTCTGGTTTCTGATACTGTTCCCCAGTCTTCTGCGCGTCTGGAATTACCGTCCGGTTTGGACGGTAAGGTGGACGGGAGGCAGAAGATCGATGGTGGGAGCCCGTGGGTTCCCATCCCTGAGCTTCAGAGCCGGGCCTACGACGTAGGTTCACCAAGGGTGTGGGTGTCAATAGGCGATCGTCTGATGGAGATGATTGTAGACACCGGGGCCGATGTGTCGGTCCTAAGCATTACGGCGGCACGAGTGATGGAGTTGCCTATAGAGGAACTGGCGGTTCCTTCATTCCTTCTTGGAATGGGTGGGCACTCCATCGAGGTAGTAGGGGTCACTAATGTGGAATTGACCATCCACAAGAAGACCATCAAGGTGCCTCTCCTTTTGGTGAAAGGAGAGGGTGAAGCGTGAGGAACCTAGGGAGGTGGAAGCAATTCCATCGCCGATACCAGGGGCTTTGCCTCAGGGACGGAAACTCCCAGTGGATCGGCCTGCACTCGAGCAGGTTGACGGGTGGGTGAACATTGTTTCACCAGAGCTGCCCGAGACCGGAACCTCTATCGGGCACGGAGAAGTTTGTTCTCTGCGACTGAGGGAGAATGTCTGGCTACCAGCTCACGTACGACGTGTCGTATCCGTGATGTTGGTAGAGCATGCCGGCCCTGGCCAGCTGCTTCTCGTGGAGCCACACCGGAAAGCCTTAGGTGGACGTGGTGTGTTGGCAGTGGCAGGTATCGCCGCAGCTAACCGGCTTGGCACGTACGATATCTGGCTTGAGAACGTGGGTAATGCACCTATTGCCCTGGAAACAGGAGAGGGTGTAGCCACGGCTCAAGCTGTGGAGGCTGCCATTGTGGTAGGGCTGGAAGAGCCGTCTAGGTTGAGAGGGGGAGACCCCACTCAGAAGACAGTTCGACCAGGGAAGTCCTCGTCTAAGTTGAGAGGGGCGTCCGGAAACAGACGCCGAGTGCTCAATGTGGGACGAAATATCCACGTTTTCACCGTCTGAAAAGCTGTCCAAGGCTGGAACCAGAGAGAAAAATTGAAAAAGTAAGTCCCTCTAAGGGAATTTCCTTCTCCTGCCTGTTCTCTGGCAGTTCTCTTTTCTGTTTTAACGGTGTGTTTTACGGTCGTTGACCGTATGCACACGTGGTGGGTGTGGTTTCGCCACCATGGCTGTTGTCATGGTGGCCAAACCACTGAGGAAAGCACTTTTCTGGCGGGTGCAGCCCGTCCGAGCGCCGTTTCGCTTGGGAAGGCCCAAGTTCGACGGTGGTTGGACGGTAGAGGCCCGCCAGGGAGTGGTTTTCGCCATCCGAAGGCGGTAAAACACGGTTTCGACCGTGAATTGCCGACTTTGGACGGTGATAACGGCATTTTGCATGGTAGAAGTCCGTGCAATGCCCTTTCCCACCGTCGGAACTCGGTGAAAGGGTGTTTTCACTGTCTGAAGATGGTTAATCATGGTTTTTACCGTGGTTTACCGACTTTGGACGGTGGAAACCGTGATTCGCACGGTGCAATCCCGTGGAATACCCTTTTTGCCGGTTCCGAAAGGGGGAAAAGTGGTTTTCACCGTATGAAGGCGGTAAAACACGGTTGTGACCGTGAATTACCGACTTTGGACGGTGAAAACGAGAATTCTCACGGTAAAAGCCCGTGGAATTCACTTTTCCACCGTGAAAACTTGTTTGTGACGGTTTCTTCCTTTTTTAACACCACAGAGAAGGAGAAGGAGGAAGGCGACGGGAGTGTCCGACGGTCCCCCTCCCTCAGCCTGCTGCAACCTGGGGATGCAAGGCTGTTGGAGTTGGGATCGGAGGGCTCCCCATCATCTGGCGGACCGGAAATGGCTGACGCCACCGTGGAATCTGTTGATTCCCCGGCAGCAGAGGCCGTGGAAGGTCTGGAGTCTGCCCAGTCGACTCCGACCGGTGTCAGAGCCTTCTGGGGCAGGTACCTGCCGTCTCCCACCAGGGATACGGCTGCTACCACTGTTCAGTCGGTGCCGGCGGTAGTCTCCCCGGTTGGCGAGCCTGCAGAAGCGGGTATTGATGGTGGGAAAGCGGCTACCGGTGTGGTAACCGCTAGTACCCCGGAACCCGGGTCTCTGTCTGTTCGAGACCTCCTAGATTGGTCTAGGGTGGTCGAGGACAGTGAGGACGTCTCCTTGGGAGCGTCCTTGGTCATTGACACGGAGATGGAGGTCGAAACCACCGTGGATTCGGTGGTTGACGCCTCAAGGCAGTGGCGGAGCCGTAACGCCTCTTCAGAGGGCTCTTCGGAGTCTGACGGGAGTAGTTCGGCCTCCGAGGGTAAACCGTCTGGGACGGGATCCCCCGGAGTTCTTCCCGCCGATCCAATGTCTTTGGAGGCCGTGGCTGTGTCCTTGGCTGAAGAAGAAGGCCGCTTGGATCGGTTGAACGAAGCTAGACGGGACATGGTCCAGGAAGGTGGCTTCCTGGTCGGGGACCGTCGATGCTTCGTCGGGGAGTTTCCGACCGTGCAGGTATGGAAGGACGGCGCAAGAAAAAGTCCGGAGCCGCACAAATCACTGCCAGAGCCAAGGCTCTCGCAGAGAGAGAGGCGATGCTCAAAGCTAAGGGGGAGGCGTTGAAGAAGTTCACGCCTGCTGTGGGGCTTCGAGCAGAGACTCTCGCCCGCCCTGACGGTTGTTCAGGGACTGCTTGGCCAGAGAAGCCGGCTGCTGGATCGGGTCCGCCCGAGGCAGTAGCTGGCCCCTCCGGCTGGCAGTCGGACAACCCGGGTCTGAATCTGACTGGATAGGGGTTACATCAGGGGTTCCTCAGGGTAGTGTGTTGGGTCCACTTCTGTTTCTTTTGTATATCAATGACCTCAGCAGTCAAGTTAGCAGCAATTGCCGGCTATTTGCAGATGATACAATAATTTATCGTGAGGTTACCTCTGACAATGATTGCTGTTATGTTCTATCATATTTTCACACATATATTTTCTATATTTCTGCTAAGTAATATCCACTGAATAAAAGTGACCTATATAACACTAACCCACTAAAGGTCCAACCACACCCATTACAATGACCCAATCCCATTGTTTAGGGATATGACACATTTAACAAGTAAAGATCTGGGTCCTCAAAAAGGATCCACAAGCCCTAAGGCCTTCCTCATTGAGGATTTCCTTATTACTCTACCAATATATAAAAACCAATGTAAATCTTATGTAAGCTCTTACTTACTGAAAATAAACACAGTCTAACTACTATGCAAACCAAAGTGTGTCTTTTTTTATCTTGCAACTTTTTAGGACTTAGAATATTTTAAGTTCTAAAATACAAAAACAACAATTGCCATATTATTGATAGTGACTTGAAAGCAATAGAGGCATGGTGTTCTAAATGGCAACTTCAACTTAATAATTAAAAATGTTGTGTAATGAGGGTAGCTAGGGGAAAGAATCCAATAATATTTCCATATAGAATAGGGGCCATTCCACTTAATAACGTAAATTCTTATAAATATTTGGGGGTAACGATTACAGCTAAACTTTCTTGGAAGCTGCATGTCGAACAGATTATTTCCAAGTCTATGCAGATGCTTAGGTTTAGTCAACGCGTTCTAAGGTGTCCCAGGGAGGTAAAATGTATAGCATATCAATCATTAGTACGTCCCCATCTAGAATACTGCAGCTCCGCGTGGAATCCCCACACTGAGGACTTAGCTCACTCTATAGAAATGGTCCAACGCAGGGCTGCTAGGTTTGTTTGTGGTAAATATGGATATGTCGACAGTGTAACTAAAATGCTTTCAGAGCTTGGTTGGGATAGTTTACTTGCAAGACGTTCAGATTTTAATCTTAATATCTTTAATCGAATGCTAGAAGGCTCTTGCCCTAAACCTACTTCAAGTAAACTTTGCAGGGCATTATATTTGGGTAGGGGTGACCACTCTAACAAAGTTGGAGAGATTTTTGCACGAACAGATTCTTATTACTAGTCATTTGTCCCGAGGGCGATTCGACAATGGAACTCGCTTGCTGGGGATTTTGTGCAGGAAAAACGTATTTTATGGGAGTCATAATTTTGTTTTGTTTTGACAATGCATATATTTGCAGCATTAAAAAATATTGAAATTGTTGTTGGGTTTATATCATTAGGGTTTTATATTTTCTGGTTTTGACAATGCATTTTCTATGCTGCACTTGGACTCTTGTCCCTCTGCCATAGGCCTTTATGGCTGCTTGCAGAGTAATTTTTCAAATTCAAATTCAAATTCAAAAACCCGAAGAGGGAACGGAGAAGAAGGCTACCCAGCCTCCAGTACCCGCTCCCGGTAAAACGGGGAAATCTGTGAGTGGTGGTGGTGGTAAGGGACAAAAAAGGTCCCACCCTCACACCCCACCAGTGGCTGAACGCTCGAGAGGCAAGAAGGCCAGGTCCTTAGGGCGAGGAAAGGCCTTCGAACCTCGGAAGCCCGAGAGCTTGGAGGACAAGCTCAAACGGCTTCAGGCTCAAGCAGCGAGCCTGCACCGACAGATCGCTCGTGCGGTCGGTGCAGGTAAGCGGCAGGAGTTTGAGCGCCGGGCTGCGGAGTTCCCTCCCCTGCAGGGAATGCCCGCCCAGAGTCCGCTCAAAACAGGGGAACCTCCTGTCGGTCGTGGCGTCCCGCCGATTCCGAGTGCCACGACCATCGCTGGCCAGAAGTGAATCACCGAGAAGGAGGCGATGCAGGCTTCCAGTGCACCAGCCCATGGTGCGGAAGCCAAAGCTACTGGTAGCAAGAGTCAGCCGACTCTTGCACCGAAAGAGAAGTCTCTCCTTCGGGATGGTCGAGGAAGATTTGTCTCCGGACAGTCATCCTCGGCTGTCGCTTTGGCACTTCTACAAAGAAGAGTACGGCTCCGGCCGGAAAACCTTCGAAGGAGTCCGAGAGGGTGAAGGGGGCTAACCACCCGCCTAAGCCTGATCGGCCCAGTAAGTCGTCGGGGTCAGTTAAGTCTGACACGACGCATGGTCAACCTTCCTCTCACGGGAAGAAAAAGAAAAAGAAGGACCGTAAAAGGTCCAAGCGTGAGAGGAAGGGAAGTCCGACACCCTCCAGTAGTAGGCGCCAGGGAGCCGAAACTGGAGGCGTCGTGGCGAAAAAGGAGGAGTCCCGGCGTGCTCAGACAAGCACGCCGGCCGGGAGTCAACCGGTCCATACCCGTCCCGTTGAGACGGCACGAATGGATGGTAGGTCGATGCGCGACGTTTTGGTCGGCACGCCTCCATCCTCCCCGAAGGTGGATGCGGTCTCGAGCCTGCAGGCTCGAGCAGTGGGAACTCTGCACCGTGTGACTTTGCCCTCACCTAGGGGCGAAGGAACCTCGGTTGCAGGAGTCAGTGTCCCCACAGGACGTGACCCCATGACCCCCAGTGGGGGTACACCCTTCTCTCCGGTCCATGGCGGCGGGGTATTTGATACCCTAGGACCTGAAACGTCAACCTCCCCTAGGCCTGAGGCTGAGAGACGGCGTATTGGCGCATTGCCCCCGTATTCAGATGCAGAGGTGTATCTGAATAACCGGCTTGGTCTCTGGCAGGACCAGCCGGGAATGGAGGGTTGCCAATATCACGGCTACTACCGTCTGGATGAGCCACTTCCAGAGCCGTGGGTAGCAAAGCTACCACCGTACAACATGCGCCATGTGGTGGCGTTTGGTTGTGGAGGTTTTCCGGTTGTAATGGTCGTAAATCCGGTCCAGCAAACGTTTGCTATTTTGGATGTGGTGGGGCTAGATGCCGGGATAGTTCGTCTAGCCCGGCGTGCAGCCCCATTCATCCAACGTTTGCTGGGATGCGACTTAGGAGGTATGGCTGGACAGTTTATTACTGAGCCTCTACCAGAGTGCGAGACCTAGCCCGCGGTTGCCCTGGTAGACCTCCTAACAAGTCGGACGCTTCGCACGCGTCCGCAACTCCAGGATATTCCTTTCGAGGAATTCCGAGCCCTGGAGGAAAGCCGTCTTAGGGGGACGGTCTTCGATACTGGTTTTGGGTGGCGTAACACCCAGATGTGCTTGTGGTGGGCACGTCGGTGGGCTGCGGAGTGGATGGGCTCCACTTTCGCGACACCGCCAGAGAAGCCGTCCGGTACCTAAGGTCAGGTTCGGGGAGCAGTCCTGGCTGGCTCGACTGACCTGTTCCCGAGACGGAACAGGGAAGTTGAGAGGATTGTGGCAACCTGGTCTGCTCAATCTTTAAATTTTGATTGAGCAGACGAATTTCCCTATGGTGGTCTGCCTGACAGCTACAGTAGGCTGTTGAGACGGACGCCATTTTGGTGCCAGCATACCTCTCACCGTGAAGTCTATGGGTAAGAGGTCAGAAGGGACCTCTGTCCCCTCCAGGTGGAGTTGCCTGGAAGTTTCCTGTGGCCTAGTCAACCACAGGAGCTGGACAGTTGGTGGTAGGCTCTGGATAAGACTAGACCTGTGGGTGGAGGTCAAAGAGGACCTCCACTGTCCAGCTCGGACTCATCTTTTGTTTTTGCCATTGTGCCTTGGCCATTAGGCCTTTGTTTGGACATTTATGGGTGTTGGCTGGACAAGGAGTCCAGCCAATGTGTAAATATTTACTGCCATCGTTTTTATCATCGTAAGTGTGATTAAAACACTTTCATCTTATTCATCTTACTTTGTGTCCGTGTCGTTTATTTCTTGGGGAGTTACCGCGAGGGGGGTGGGTTTCTGGTTTGGGGAAACTCCACCGTCCTTTACCGACCTGTTTCGGCTCGGTCTCGACGAGGCGGCGTGTCATCGTCGTGTGTCACCGTCGGGAGGGCTCCGCGTCGACACCACCCAAGGGGTGCACCGTGTGGAGAGGCGGCTATGGGTACGGTCCCGTCCCCGTCGTCGGAGCTCTGGTACCGGTAAGTGGGAACGTTTTTGAAGTTTCGTTTATCGGGTATTGTAACGGTCCGGCGGGATGTTACACTTGTCCCAAACAGTCCATTGGCTATATATTCTATTTCAGGTGGTGTTTTAGTTGTCCCAAACACTTTGGGGTATGGCATTAAGGCGTACCCCAATTTTTGTATGCAACTTTTCTCAAAAATAAAAGCTGTTCAAAAAATTTAAAGTGTTGTCCCAAGTTGTCCATTGCCAGTAGATGTTGTCCCATTTACAAAGAAGCTTGTCCCAATCACTTTGGGGTACACCTTAATGACAGCAAAAAAACCTTCACCCAAACCATTAGAAGAACTTCCATTAAAATCACATAAATATATATCACATAAAAATTAACACGTGCATTAATCTACTGGCTTCACAATGTTTTTTATAAGCTTAACAAGCGAAATTATTTTTCTATTAATTATTATGTGACTTGAAATGAAACCTGGAGAAAAAAACGTTAAAAAGCCGTTTTTCAATCAAAAACGATCGCAGCGCCTACATTCGGAACATTTTTGAACTAAACACTATCTAGGCTCTTAAAAAAGTTCAATAGGCTTTTCTGTGCACAGACTTTCACAACACATTAGTCTAATGTGCTGTGCAAATCTGCTAATGCGTTTCAAGGGTTCGTCAAGATCAACGAACTGATCAGACTGTTTAAACTGGTACCCAATATGCATTAGCAGATTTGCACAGCACATTAGTTAGAGGTGGCAAATTGTAGAACCGAACCAAATCTACTCAGTTTGGAACCAGTTCTTATCATTTCGACCTATACTGGCGAACCAGTTGTATCAGTTCCAGTAGGCCTAATTGCCAAACCGGTTCTACCGGTTCCGAACCGTTGACATCTCTAGCAAAAACGCATTACTCTAGTACGTTAAGAAACTCACCCATGTTAAAGTAGAAAAAGATCCCATCTGTTTCGATTACCACACTTGTTTCACTAAAGCAATACGACCAATTTCCTTATAAAATAAATTAAAAAGCAACAAACTTTGTTCACATGTTTATTGTGCAATACAAGTCTTAAATAATAAAAAACAGAAAAAAGTAACTATTTTAATACACAATTTTGTATTATTGATAACTGTAATTGGTAATGTATTTTTTCGTGAAAGGGGGTGGGGGTATACATACACAGCACCGAGTATTTTAAGAAGGAAACATTAAAAAAACTTTTCAAGATGTTCCCTTATCCATTTTCCATAATTAATCATTGTGAATATTCTAAATCTATCCAACACACACACATGCACACAAAAAAAAGGACACAAACACACACAAAATATTTTGTGCATTAAAAAAATTGGAATATAAAAAAAGACCCCATTTTTGTTTTCTTAACATAATTGCAATTGTTTCAAAACTTTTCAAGTCCACATTTTTCTAATAATTTCTAACATGCAATTTAAATAAAAGATCATCAAAACGCATATTAAAATTCATACCAAATATCATCAATTTTGAAAGTAAAATTATAAAAGCAACTTATTCTTTCTATTTTCTAATCTTTTTCAAGCTAAGGCCAGGTGCACATCAAGTTGACAAAAGTGCAACACGAGTTCGAGACAAAAACACAACAAAAACTCCAGAAGAAAAAAAAACAGATTTTGAAACAAAACAAAATTGAAACTACTGTCAGCAGACCAAAACCACAACAAATTTGTGAGACAACACAAATTTAATGTTGTTTCTTGTTTCTATAAGCTGTTTTACGTAAACTATGCCAGTGGTCACCAAATTGGGAATGTGTACTATGGCTGTGTGTGGAGTCGTTTATTTTTGCACTGCTACCGGGCATTTTGACTGTTGACTATTTGAACATAGGTTTACTTTTGATTACTTCAATTATATATTTTTTCCCCGAATTCAATGTTTCCATTTTCAGCAATATTTTACGCAAATTACCGATTATCAACTCTCAACGTGCCATTTTTTTGTTAATTCTCTACATTCAAAACCGACATTGTCAAGTTTAAACCATAAAATCAAATAGAGGTGACCATAAATGATCAATTCTGGCTTGACAAACCCGGATTGTCTTTTAAATATTTTCACAAACGTTCAACCCCACTTACGCTCGTACCTAAGTTTTTTTTTTTAAATTTTTGTTTCTTTTGAAATTGGTCATCGGCAGAGGATATTTTTTTTATCATTTTAATTAAATGCTCAGATTTGAATTATTGCATTAAATTCTCCTACAATCATCGCCAAAAGATTCAAGTGGGTTTCTAGCTGAAAACGGCTTGAAAAGCCATATAACTTGGCAAGAACAAGCAAAATCAACCACACAGATAATGAATTTTTGAATTATCAAGCCAGGATTGATCGTCTGTGGGCAACCAGAGTTAATTTCTATGAAAATAATCAACTCTACTTTTAATATTTAGAAAACGTAAACAATTCTCAACATGTCAACACGCTAATAGACCAAAATTAAATGTTCACGAACTGCTCGGGAACTGTTCGAGAGCTGCTTGCGAGCATAACGTCCAGACCAAAAAAATCAGTGCGTTAGCGTTTGCATGGCGAATAGCTCTCAAGATTGTTTGTTAGTTCGTCAAGAGTTCGCGTTTTAATAAACACTAGAATAAGCCCGTACAAAATGCGGGAACCTAGCAATATATAAACCAACAATCAGTAAACGGTACTCGACGATAACGTCTAAAACTTTGAACCGGTTACACTTCTATTTGGCTATAATCAGTTACTGAAAACATGCCAAGAGAACGGGGGCGGGGGAGAGGAGAGGGAGGTTTGAGTCTCGTTAATATATTTTATAAACCAATCAGTAAAAGGTATGACGTATTCCCTAAATAGCCAATCACCATGTTAGTTATGGGGTTATGGTCGGTTCAATCAGATTACTATATTAATGTCATCAAACGAATGAAGATGTAATAATTGTAATAACTATCAACAGGCGAGACGAGCTCACTCACGTCCAGACCGGGTTCTCTGTTCGGCAGATGTTCGAGAACTAACTCTTCTACGTACCGCTTCGAGAACGAACTTTGTGTCGGTTCACGAACAACTCTCGAGTGGCTCGCAAGCTCCCGTTTAAACCGGGTTCCGTTTCTGTTCGTGAACTGTTCTAGAACGGCTCACAAACTCAGTCTATTTCGCGGCTTTACGAGGGCCATTTTTCCTAACGCAAAGTTTTACACGAAAAAACCAAATGAAGCACAAAAAATACTTTTGGTATAGAGCCCTTCCACACTAATTCACCCAAAATTTCAAATTTTGTTGCTTGATCATCACAGATGTTAATGTAAAAAATCACAACAAAACTAGTACATACAAAAAATACTCAACTTTTTTTGTTTTTAAACCAAAATTGTTTTTTTCGAAGTTTAGGCTGATTTTTTTATTATGATCCAGTCATAGTTCAATCAAAGTAATAGTGTCACATACTAGAGTAGACCCAAGTGCATAATTGCAAAAAAATATGAACTCTGACCTTCGACCAGAACACAGCCTAAAACAGGTTCAAATTTGACCAAATTGCCAGAAATTGATACACTAAATTTTAAAATTATAAAAAGATGACTAAGTACTCTTTTCTTCCCACTGTTAAGATCTGTATTTTGAGCTATCAACCAGTGTTCTATCTTTAGTAGTTTTGGAGTTAGCATTTCTTGAATTTGCATCATTTTCAGCAAAACAGTGAAACTTCAAAGGGCCAATTCTATAAAAATTATGGCCCGTTTTAAAAACAATTTGTTCTAGTTGTGTTGTGATTTTTTACCTTAATATCTGAAATGACTGAGCAACACCTTTGGGTGAGTTAGTGTGTAATAGCTCTATGATAATAATTATACTCATCACTAAGGCCGAAACGAATTGTGCGTTTTCCAATACCACGGAGATTGTTTAGACTCTATAATTTTATACAGTTAATCCAAGGTTTGTAGATAAGAGAGCAAGACTAGCAACCTTGAAAAAAATAATCTGTCTGAATTCTAGCCTCTAAGCAGTCTCACTGATTGAATTTCTTTTCGGCCTTATGCATCACCTAATTGTGACTGATCTGGGTTCAGATAACTTCCTGTTTCGAAACATAACTTAAGTACAAATAAAACCAACCTATAAAAGATAGAATGATTGAAAAAGATCATAAAAGCTTATCGTAATTTTGAGATCTGGAAAAAACAAAAAAAAATTTGGTTTCGTAAAGTCATAAAAAGTGATATAAATACATCATTGTGTAGAAATACGTAAAAAAAAAGACAACACAATTAAGTTTGTCTTCTTTGCATACAAAAATATTAAAAATCAGATCGTGTATTTAAAAAACCTAAACGATGCCACACTGAAACGCAAAAAAATAATTAAGAACATCGGAAGACAGTTTTACAGTTGACAGACGACAACTCGACAAAATATGTTTACGCCAAATTTTAAACTTTGATACGGATCAAATGGATTTCGCTTTCTATTGTTTCGTATATATATCACTGCATTAAAAAACATCATCGGGTTTAAAATTCGGTCTCAAAATAAATTGAGGAGCTTTTTTTTGTTTTTCAAAAATTCATTACGTCCATATTTTGGCCAAACTTATTTTATTGCAGTTTTGTAATCAATTTTCAGAGCGGAATCTTTATTTACTAGAGGGAGGGGGTCCAGACCTATACACACCCCTTGGCTACGCCACTGGCAGGCGAGCAAACATTTATTTGCTTGTGTTCAAAAACAGTACCGGATGGATGGCGGTACTGATACATCAAAGAAAAAACATGCTCGTGCCCGTTTACTGTGGACAGTGATTATTATACTGTTGAAATGCTTCTGGTGCAGCGCAGCAGTTCGTGCTCCCTGTAAAAGATGGATCACATTGATCAATCTTATTACTGGTCTGCCCCCCCAGGGTTATAAGACAATGGAATGCTCTTCCTAAACAGGCTATTGATGATGTCATTATATTTGCAATGCAGCTTATTTTTTGTTGTTGTAATTATATAGTGACAATGCATCTTGCAGCAAATGGATCTTAAGGTCCCTCTCTGCCATAAGTCAACCGACTGCTTGCTGAGTATTTTTTGTCAAGGTGAGCATTTCAAGGAAACATGAGCAAACATGGGTGAGCACAAGCAAACATTTGCTATTGCTCGCTCTTTTGGTGAATACCCGCTTCCCTTCTTTATCATGTTTTAGAACATGAACATAATCATCATCATCATCATCATTTCCTGCAGTATGCAGGATCAGCTTTACGGGCTCTATCTCTACACTCCTTTCGCCACACATGCCCCAATTAGGCCCAATATCTCGTTTTACCACCACATTCCAAGCTTGTTTGGTCCTTCCTTTACCCCACCTGTTTAAGCTGCACATCCTCCCCACTCCTAGTTACATGCCCAAACCATCTAAACCTATTTTCCTGCATCTTTGCTACTATGCTTACTACCCCTACAACACCTCTGATGTCAGTTCTCTGATACTATACTTTCTTGTTACTCCATACATAAACCTTAACATTCGCATTTCAGCCACCTCCAGTCTATCCTCTTGCCTCTTCTTGGCTGCCCAACATTCTGATAAAAAACGTAAAAAAGAAGTCCCGTCAAGGGTCTAGAAAATGTAAAAATTGTGCTCCGAAAACTATAGTTCTCATTTGATCCGAATCAAAGAAAAAAAAGTGGATGACAAATTTAAATTTTACATATAGAAAAATGGTAAAAATAAAGATAAAAAATGTCTTATTACGCTGTGCGTTTTGAGCTACTTGTAAAGCGATGCATCGTGCGCAGAAAATGAGATTGTTTCGAACGACATTTTTCGAAGGACATTCAATAAGAAGAAATTGAAAGTGCGTTACAAACAGTAAATAGTAAATGAATGCAACTGAAATACGTTCACGATAATACTAGTCGTATAGCTAGCCGTTTCTCAGAAGTATTTAAGAGATTTCGCAGACGAGAGACTTTTTAGTGGTCGAAAACGACGATGGTGTTGTTGACAACGTATTACTATGGAACAGCATCTGCACCTGTACAAACAAGCGGCTTCTCAGCCACTAACAAAACTGCTGTCGCTAGACGGTGGTCGACTCCCGCTAACAAATGACAGCGTTTCTTGTTTTCACACAGACCACAAATCAACCACTTGCCACGTCACTACGACGGAACAACGATAATACTTGACGAGGAAATACTTCTATTACCGTTGCTCCGTAACCAGTGGTCGTAATAGACAAAATGGAACGGCCTCGCTAGCTATTTAGACATTTTGTCTAAAAAAGTACCGAGACCGTTCTATTTTGTCTATTACGACCACTTGTAGTAGTTCACTCAACTACACAAGAAACACTTTCCTGGCTTTCCAACCAGTGGCAGTCGACTCAAGTTGTACCCTTTAGGCAGCAAGGCTAGATTTTTGTAACCAAACTCAACCACTAAAAAAGTCACTCGACTGTAACGGCCCTCAAAAACATAAAATGACATTTTCTAACTTTTAGAAAAGATCTTGATCTAATCGTGAAAATAGGTTTCGATTATTCATTTCCCAGATTCACGTTCTTAAGCTGGATTTATAGCAAAGGTAACATTGCTGAAAATGCGTGTTTATTAGCAATGTTTTAACAAATATTAAAAATCGGTCAATAAAATATTATTAAATTTTATCAACGTTTGTTGATAACACTTGCTATAAGCATTATTAAAAGTCTCTAGAAATGTTAATAACATTTTGCTGTAAACTTTTGTGAATAACATTCACTTTCAGCATTTTTTTTTCCCATTAACATGTTGATAATGTTGTTGCTAACTTTGTTAATAGCAGAAATTTAGCGACCGCTTCGGGGGCGGTCCTGATCAAAGGATGCTGATAACAAAATGTTACTACCAAGTTATTTCTGTTATCAACACTGGATCTCGTGAATCAGTTTCCAGCCGACGTGCTACCAAACATTTTTGTCAAAAACATTGTTATTAGCATTTTGTTATCGACATTTACCAAAACAGTAAAATTTTGCTACGAACAATGTTTTTACTATTTCTTCTGCATAAACCCACCTTTAAACATACTTTCAATTACATTTCCCTTTATTATAAGTTGCTTTCAAAAAAAGTCGTGAAACTTTATATAGCTCGATGTTCTCGTTGCAACCGCTTCGTCAAGTTTATCTTCCCAAGCAGCCTGCGATGCTTCAAAAATCACGTCAGAGCTTCAGATTTTTGCCTTCGCCAGAGCATTAAGCTAGCTTTGAAACTGTTCCGACTTTTCAAACCTTAGCGCAACTCAAAGCACGAATCATGAAATGGACACACAAACGGAGGCGAACAAGTCACACCTTTTACAGGCAATTAAAAATCGGGACAAACAGAAGTTGGCTCCGCCCTTTTTATGACGACCAGCGACTTCTAATTGGTTTGTTGTGTGCTTCGACGTTGAAAAGGGTGGAGCATGTGACGTCAAAGCACACAACAAACCAATTAGAAGTCGCTGGTCGTCATAAAAAGGGCGGAGCCAACTTATGTTTGTCCCGATTTCTAATTGCCTGTCACCTTTTTTTCTTCCAGAAGGGGAAATGGTTCTACTGTTTTGTATATCTGTTTTGTAGGGTATAAAAAAGGTTAGAAAATATTGTGAAGCTTGCAAGACCACATGTTTGTATGAGCAAGCTAAGCTAAGCTTTGGAGAGCTAATTTTTAGAAGCTTCAAAAGCTTGCAAAATCTTAGCAAAGTTTGGAGTATAAACCCACCCTTAGGGTAGGTTTATACTCCAAACTTTGCTAAGATTTGCAAGCGTTGAAGTTCTGTAAAATTGGCTCCCCAAAGCTTAGCTTCTTCATAGAAACATGTGGTCTTACAAAGTTTAAACTATTTTCTAACCTTTATACCCTATAAAACAGATACACAAAACAATAGAACCCTTCCCCTTCTGGAAGCAAAAAAGGTGTGACTTGTTCACCCCTTTTGTGTTATCCGTCTTCTGATTGGTGCTTTGAGTTGCTAAGCTTTGAAAAGTTGAATAATTTCAAAGCTAGCTTCATGCTCTAGCATAGACAAAAATCTGAAGCTCTAACGTCATTTTTGAAGCTTCGCAGGCTGCTTTGCTGCTTAGCAAGGAAGTATAAACCAACCCTAAGAGACAAAAAGCCGAGATTCAAACTTCAAAATATCAAGCGGTGAATTTCATTTCATTCATATACGATGGACATCATTTTTTTGTTGGTACCATTCATTTTGATAAGTTGATAACCCTGTGCATTAAATTATATAGTCATTAAAGCTTAAAAATAAACTTCATACAATTTCGACTACCGATATATATAAAAATCTCATCGTATCAGATCTCGATTCGAAGCGACCAAAACACGCGCCACGACTTCAAAAAGAAAAAAAAAATTGGAATCACGTGGAATTAAAAAAAAGGTTTTCCACAATTACTGTCATGTCTAATACAATCTAAATATAAAAAAATACGATAGGAATACGCTGGCACCGTGCCGTTATCGTTAAATACAGATTAAAAAAATGACCAGCTAAAAAAAAAAGACGAAGATCGAGAGAGAGAGAGAGAGACGGAGAGAGAGAAAGAAACAGACGAATAAAAATACTTAATACTCCCAAAGAGTGGCGTTGTTCGAGTCACTACCACCAATACGAAAAACTCCGTTCTTTTCGGCGATAATGAATTCGCCACAGTTGTTCTTGATGCACATCTTTGTTGGATCCCTCAGCTCCAAATAGAAAGCCTCCGGGTTTTCGGAATCGGCAACAATCGTTCCATCGCCATCGGTTCGCCAATACAAGTTGTTCATGCCTTTAAAAAAAAGAATCAAATTTGTCTCGTCAGTAGAATGTTATGATGTCGAAATGCGCTGTGCGATTGTTTTTAGTATAGCCATAGCATTAAGAGGCTACAACGCAAATATTACTTTGAAAAATCTCAGCAAACAGCACTAGCGTCGTTTTTCTATTGAGCCCATGGACAAGATGTTAAAGAAAAAACGTTAATTTATAAAATACATAGTCATGGCGGCAATATGTTTAGTTGTCCAAAGTTGTCCAATTTTCATGGTTCAAAGTGCAATGTGCACTTTAAATATATGTTTATCTAGTGATAGAATGTAAAAAAATTAGAAAGTGTTCTTCTATTTTTAAAAAAAATATTTCAAAATCGCGAATTTCTATCTCTTACATTAATAAACTCCATTGAGTACGCGCTCATAAGAAAAACACATCCATTAAAATATTCGTAAAAATTTCTAGGAATTTTAGGAATTTTTACAAATATTTCAGCACGTGCGTCAATGCATTGGCTTCAGTGTGGTTTACTTGTGGTTTTTAGAAATTATTTTTAGGTATTTTTTATCAACATTTTAATGGATGTTTTTTTTTCTTATGAGCGCGTAGAAGCACACTTACCAATTTTTTTTTAAAAGTTCTATAACTAGATAAACATATTTAAAGTGCACATTGCACTTTGAATATAAAAAATAAACATTGCCGCGACCGAGTATTTTAAAAATTAACGTTTTTTCTTTAACATCGGGTCTATGGTCTCCATAGAAAACAATGCTAGCGCTCTTTGTAGAGATTTTTCGAAGTAATTTTGCGATAAAGCCTCTTAATTAACTGTTACAATAAAACAAAAATTAATGCAAAGACTGCCTTTTGCTGTCAAAAAGCACTGACCATCTCTGGTCCGTTCTGATAAGGCCAAGTGAGTCGGCAACCCGGGCCCTGAAACGACCAATTGTGGTCATTTCTGGGTCTATGTGGCCCGAAACTGACCCGCGTCGTTATAGGTTGAGAACGGGTAAAAAGATTTGCTCCCTCGGGGCGTAAACTCTTGGAGCATCGATGACTTTTTAACTGGGTCATCCCAGTGTGTACCTAGTAGTATTGTTATTTTAACTACAAGGCACTAGCAACGATTAATTTCACCCACTGGCTAGGTGTGTAGAGCTTTCGCGATTGGCAGGCCTAGATCGAATGTGTTGTATTGTTGTATTTTACCATGTTTATATTTCGTCTATACTTTAGTCTATTTTTTTAATCGTATACAATTTTGTTTATGTTCGTATTTTTTATTCAATTGACTCGATTAGTTAAATCGTGAATTCCATTATTTTTGGAAAGAGCATTCAGTTTTAAATAAAATGGTCTCTTGCAATGTCTGAAAGCTCAGCTCACATGGTTCATTTTTATCCATTTCTGAACGTGCGCCAGATGTTCTCAATGGGCATGCTTAAAGGCGCGCAACTCAATTTCTTTTTTTACCAACTAATAGTTGACAGTTGACATTCAGTCGACTAGTATCCAATTAAAATTTTTAATGAAGTCATTGTTTAAGTCAACTAAAAATTGAGTAGACTAAAATTTTGATAAAGTTAGTCAACTAAACTAAAACAAGCGAATCACAAATGTAGCTTGAAGTAGGAAAGATTACTCAAAATTACTGTGTGGGCAGTGTAAAGTATTCCTTAGTTGTTTTTGTTGCAGTTTTTTTTTAGCCAACTGAAGGTTTCGTCAACTGAAGGTTTCGCCAACTAGATTTTTAGTAAATTTTTAGATGACTAAAACATAAATTAAGTCAACTAAACCAAAAACTACCTTTTACTTTTAAATGTGAGAGTATTAAGAGAAATTTTCTATGATTAGTGAATGAGGAGTTATTTTGCTTAATCAAAGCAAAATAACTGAAATTCGACTAATTAGTCATTTTCATTTACTAAAATTTTAGTTGCACGCTTCAACTCATCTTCAGAATGCGTGACAAAGCTCCTTCATTTTTAGAAGAAGAAAAAAACTTCAGTTTCTTTCAACCAAATATTTCGATAAAAATAAATTATTTAAAATAAAAATATTGCTTGAAGTTTTTCATCATGCAAAATTTATGTTCATCTTTTTCCTTGACTCTTCTAATTTCTCATAAAAATTGAAATTGTTCTTAAACTGCTCATGAATATTATCTGATCCTCTTAACACATCAATAGTATTTTTTACATTAGTAGAATGAAGTGTGAACGATTTCGAAAAAAATTCCTCAATTAACTAGGCTGGAGATTTTCGCCTCAGAAAAAAAAAACAGTCATGCAAACTTATTTCAGGAATAACTTTATCATAAAATTCAAATTGTTTACAAAAACTAAAATCGTAGAAGATTATGCTTAGTTTTTTTTCTTTTCATTGTAATATTTTTAAAATTAACTTTTCATAGAATTTTTAATAGTTTGAAAATGATCCCTTTTCTGATTTTTATTCCATTTTGCTTTTCTAATTTCTAAAAAAAAACTTCAAATTTTTTTTCGCGGAACAATGTGAAGGAAAATTAGGTTGTGGGACATTTGTACTATAGACACTTGCAATATAGACACTTGCCCTAAACACACAAAAAAACAGACACAAAAAAAACTCAAAAACTGAAATTTTTTAAATTAAAATAAATATAAATTCATAACTAATAATTATACATGTATAATAAAAAAACAGTCATGTTAAATAAAATAGGTGGGTTTTTATTTCGTCTCGATGCAAATTCCAATTTTTTGTTTATTTTTTTTTTATTCTTCTGAATATCACTTTTTTAAATATTTTTATACATAATAATTGTTTTATGTATATCACAAGCATAACAAATGAAGATGTTGGGTTAATTTAGTACCTAAGTATGTATGGTATATATAATGCACGGAAAGGATTTCAACTGTACGAACATTTACGTTAGGACCTTACTGAGACTTTCCTAAACGGTCACAAGTGCGTACACTGCATACAAATACCATTTTTTTTACTTCATTCAGTCTTTAAAACAAAAACTCTTGGTTTCTATGCATAGATCTACGTGAAATATTAATTTCAAACTAAGTGGTTCTTAAATATTGGTCCATTCTTTTATCCAAATATTAATTTGGATAAAAGAATTGACCAATATGACCATAAAACTTTTCACCGAAAAACCGGTATTGAAAGGTCAATTTACCGGTAATACCGATGTAACAAAATAGACCGGTAATGGCTTTAGGGCGAGTGTCTTTCGGGCAAATGTCTATATCCCGGAAAATTAGTACGGAGACACCTTCAGAAAATGCGAAAGTGCTGGGGAAGTGATAGGGGCAGCACTTGAATCGTAAACCTTGCCACACACTATATCAGATCGGAACGAATCAGAATATTTTGATAACAAGCATTTCAATAGAGCACAGCCTAACGTGGCGTTTCCGATCCAATCAAAGCTAGTATGCGGGACCTCCACTGAAATGCTTGTTATCGAAATATTCCTGTTCGTTCCGTTCCGATAGTGTGCGCGGCAAAATTTAGACTATTATCGCATTAGAAAAACCGCTTTAAAACATGTTTAACACCTTAAGAATGCAAGTACATCATTTATTTTGTCATTGCAGTGTTAGATGGCGCCACTAGCCCTCGCACAGAAATGTACTGACACTTAAACTCTGACTCACCTTCCTTTTTTCACACAAACTTATTTACGTCACTATTTCTACACGTGCTCTCTTCACTAATTATAAGTGAAGAGACTCACCCCAGAACATAACAACATGTTATGTTCTGGGTAAGTTTGTTACACTGATAATAGGTTGTGAGGGCGCTTTTATGGCTAAAAGGCATTCTAATTCAACTAATTGGCGAGTGTAGTTGGCCACCTATAAAGATTGGCGCCATCTACCTTGCATTTACACAAGCATTTTTCTACGGAGACCACTTAATTACAAAAAAAAAATTATTAAGAAACTACATCGCAAAATTACTTCAAAAATCACTGCAAAGAGCGCTAGCATCGTTTTTCTATCTTTAGAAGCGCCACGGACATCAATGGGGTGATATATGGGCTGCTATAACTATGGGGCGTTATAGCGTTATAAAGGCGCTGACATCCTTAACACTATTACCATTTGCAAAAAATAGTTTTTAAAAATATAATTAGTGTCTTAATTAAAAAATAAACGGTATGCCATGAATAAGAAAACAAAATTAACTTATTTTGATGCTCTGTTGTATTCCGATGAAACGCATACAAGAGGAGTAAATACCCGACTCAGTACCGGCTCCTACAACTGTACATCTCTGGCAGGTCAATTTCTCTGTTGGGTCGCCCGTCAAAAAAAAAAAGATAAACGATCCGAGTCGTGTGTACATGGTTCGGGAATTTTCGCCTCTTTTGATCGTTTTACAGGAATTTCAACAACTTATGAAAGTAGGTTCATTTTATTTTCTTATTCATGAGCTACCTTTCATATTTTATAAATTGTTAGAAACATTTTTTAAAAACATTTTTTTCGCAAACGACAATTGTTTTAACAATGTCAGCACCCCTATAAAACCTGATAGTTATATCGGCCCATAGTTATAGCAGCCCATATTTCACCCCATTGACGTCCGTGACGCTTATAAAGTCTCTTAAAGAAAAAATGTTAATTTTTAAAATACACAGTCGCAGCAATGTGTTTATTTTTCATATTTAAAGTTGTCCGATATTAAGTTTTCAAAGTGCAATGTGTACCTTAAATATATGCTGACAAAAAATTGTTAAGTGAGTTTATATTTTTAAAAACAATTTCAAAATCGCGAATTTCTAACTCTTATGTTAAACTCCATTGAGAACGCGCTCGTAAGCAAAAAAACATCCATTAAAATGCTCATAAAAATACCTAAACTAATTTTTAAAACCCACAATTAAACCACAGTGAAGCCAACACACTGGCGCATGTGCTGATTTTTTTTTTCTGGTTTTTTAAAATTATTTTTACGCATTTTTACGAGCATATTAATGCATTTTTTTCTTCTTATTTGGGCATACTCAATGGAGTTCAATATGATAGTTAGAAACTCACGATTTTGAAATAGTTTTTAAAAATAGAACCGCACTTACCAATTTTTTGTCATACTATCACTCGATCAGCATCTATTTAAGGTGCACATTGCACTTTGAAAACTGAATATTGGACAACTTTAAATTTGAAAAATAAACATTATCGCAACTGTGTATTTTAAAAATTAACATTTTTTCTTTAACATCGGGTCTACGAGCTCAATAGAAAAACGATGCTAGCGCTCTTTGCGGAGATTTTTCGAAGTAATTGTGCGATGTAGCCTCTTAAAAACGACATTAACCCACCTATATTATTTATTGGATCCCACTAGAACGCCGAGAAAAGGAGAAAAAGCCACGATATCAACCACAACTGACGAACTAGTACATGTATCTTCATTTTTCAGTTTAGTCATCATCTCTCCGTTGCTAAGACAATATAACGGACTAGTGTTGAAGAAACCCAAGTTGTACAGTCGTGGCCTTTTCTCATCTTCGCAAACGAGAGCCACGAGAACTTTAAGCGTGGGAAGAGACAAAACTAAAGAAAAGTTCACCTTTGAAATGGCAAGCCCCCTTCTCGCCCGTTTCCACTTGGATCGTCTCGTACGAAGCCTTATTGCACTCGAGACGGGCCGAAGATGGACTCTTGTAGCCGACGTATCCCTGCTCGCATTTTAGAACCAGAATAGGTCGATTAATAAGATAGAAAAAGAATTTCGAATTCTCGTCGATCGCTTCACAGTTTGCAAAAAGATGGCCGCTCAACTTAGCAGCAATGTACTTTCCGTTGTTGGCACGGAATGCGACGCTACCGTCCGACTGCCAATTAAGATCAAACAGATCATTCGAAGAACTGTTTCGTTCGAAACGACAAACAATGGGGAGAGAAAAAGAGAAAACGTTAAAAAAAAAAAGATTAGACGAATAAACGAAAAAAACAATTAAAACAAATCCTCGATCACCCCTTATCAGAATTAGCCTGAATGGCTCCACCGTTCTGAAGAGTCCAGTACTTGTCCTGCATTGTCCGGATGTACCAACGTTTGGTAGCATTGTCAAATTCCAACTGGAATGTCTCGTGGTCGGATATCTCGTCTTGATTCGCAGTCACGTCCACACCTGAATGATAAACAAAAGTAAAAATGTGAAATACAATGCGAACAAGGGCGCAAGGGCCCTGCACGGGCATAGGGCTAGCACATATGAGCAAGGCGGGCGGTCGCCCCCTCCCCACACCTATGTAATCAATGGACTGCTAAAATTGACCACTTTCTGTGGCGCCACAAAGTGGTCCGCGCCTAAAGTGAAGACGTATACACATTTTGAGTTTAAATTTCCATTTTCACTGGATCAGTTTTCGTTTTCCCGCCACCAGAGTTTATTACATTTGGAAAAGGGTTATTATAGCCTGTTTACATTGTGTCAAAATAGGCGACAAAACCAATTACAAATTTTAAAAATAGATCGGATTAAAAATCATTTCCACCCCCCACCCTCTTATTTTGATCCAATGTTAAGTTAAAGAAGGCACAAAGCGGGAATTTTAAAATTGAACGGAAGCATTTTGCATTGAAGATTAAAGAGACCATTACCTCCAGAAATTTTTTGTCAAAATATTGTCAAGAATTATTCGACGATTACCAAACCGATTTTCAAAATTTAAAATACGCGATTAACAATTTAAAAAATTAAAAATCAATTATCAGATAGATGCGCCACCAAACAACGGGCGTTGGCAACAACCCCCCCCCCCCCCCCCAAAGTCTACTCCTCTACTCGAATTCTGATGTGTTGCAATCACCAGCTCACATTATTTTCATTTGAATTTACCATGGATTTTAATATTTGTGTTAGGTGTTCAAATAATGCACCCAATACACCACAAACACCTAACATTAATTTATACACAAACAAAAAACAGAATTTAAAACGAATAGAAACATAAAAAGAAGAGAGAAAATAAAAGAGAATAATAATAATAATAATAATAATAATAATGATAATAATAATAATAATGTTAATAATAATGTTTAAAAGAACGTCATGAATGAAAACAGGTGTTTAACTAGAAAGGTGTAATGTGACACCTGAAAATGAATAGAAGATAGTGACAAAGAAACTTTAAAATGTAAACAGTCTCCATAACAGGTGTGTCATATGTAAAAGCTAAAAGGTGTAATATAACACCTTAAGTGAATAGAAAGAAGAAAAGTTAAAAGGTGTAATATAACACCTTAAGTGAAACAATGAGAATGAAACCTAAAAACAATCACCTACAATAGAGAAACAACACAACATCTTAAAAATATCATACGGTAACTATTATGGGGTGAAAAAAAATAATTAAACACTTAAAAACTTAACCTTTTATAACAAAGGTCAAAATGGAATTATAATTTATGATACTTACTGTCACAATAAGAGGTAATGTTAAAGTGGCCTGTCAATCAAAAGATGTAATATTATCACCTGACCATTACACTAACACTATTTTTATGACAGGTGACACCTGTTTTTACAATGTTAGTCTACCCTGTCAATCACAATACTTTTACTTGTCAATCATTAGGCTGACCAATTAGACAATGAAATAAACATTTCATATTGACCAATTAGAAACTAGAATTGACTAAAAATCTGAATTATATTCAGTTCATTTTTGGTTTTCATGCAGAGTGTGTCAGGCTCTCGGGAGGAGAGTGTGGTGGGCTCTCATCGTGGCGGCGAGGAGATGTAGACTCTCAGGAGAGGAGAGTTAGACTCTCAGGAGAGGAGAGTTAGACTATCAGGAGGGGAGGAGGTTGTTAAGAACAGTTGGGGACTTAGTTTATTTACAAATAACTATTATAGATTCCAATGGGAATCTATAATGTTTATGGAACTCTAAAATATTTGGTTTACATATTCAGAACTTAGAATAATTTGGTTGGGTTATACTTATAGAACTTTAATAATATTTTGGTTTACACATTCATAACTCTAAATAATTTTGGTTGGTTTATATATTGAGAACTCTAAATAATTTTGGTTGGTTTACACCTTGACAAATATAAATAATTTTGGTTGGTTACATGTTCAAACAATAAATTGTATGCAAACTTCATAGTGTTTTGTGATCATCATTTGAGTTGGTGTTTAATTTAAGTGTGTGCAAACCCAGCAGTCAACTCCACAACCTCAAATCAACTGGACATCCGAACGAGCATCAAGAAAAGGTAGGAAACTAATAATTTACTTTTAAACAAGGCCAATAAAGTAAGAGTACACTAAGAAACATAGGGGGCACAACTTAATCAAAACAGGGATAGTGGTTCCCCATATAGACAATTGTCTAGAACCAGAACCAAGCTGTACACTTTCACTTCTTCCCCTTTCCAAAATTTCCAATTTTTACATTCAGGGCTATAGAGTGGAGGTAAAAATAACATTTGAATTATTCCACATGGAAGGTTGTATTGAGTTGAATAGAAATAGATAATGGAAATGTGAGGTGAAAACCTTTGCCACCAAAGTGGGGGGAAAGGGGGGGGAGAATTTCGGTTTTTGGAAATTTAAAATGGCGTCGTTTGGTGACTCAGGAAAAGTCACTTCATTTTTAAGTTTTTTTTTTTTAAGATTTTATTGACTTATTTTAAAATTTATAAATCGTTTTGACAATCGTTGGGTAAAAGTCTTGACAATATTTTGAAAAGATATTTCTGGAGATAATGGTCTCTTTAACCGTCGTTTGTGGTAGACGTGCTCCACTTGATTTTGACCAATAGGAATGCAGTATTTTATTCTTGCATCATATAAAACCCGCTCTTCAGAATCAATAGTATACTAAAAAAATACTAAAGTGGCTTTTCGCTGTAAAAATAAAAAAATTGATTGAATTTCAAATATATAATGATAAAAATGGAAGAAAAAAACAAAAATAAAAAATGAAAATATTTAAAAAAAATTATGTTTTATCAATACTTGATCAAACCCTGGATGAAGAGTTTTGTCCACCACCAAACCAAATTAATGCCTCCATGGATATCGGATAAAGCATGGCGGCATTCACAGGCAAGTGTGCTCAACACAAATCCATCATTTGCCCCGCCCTTTTATGAGCGTCAGAACAAATGTCAACCAATTAGAAATTGGAACGGGCGGGGCACGGGACATCAGACCAAATAACACACCAATTAGAAGTTGCCGTTCCGCATAAAAGGGCGGGGCAAACGACTGTATTGTGATGAGCACACTTGCTTGTTGGCATTGACAGCCAGTGGCGTAGATGGTATAGGTCAAATGGTTTTTTAGGTCAAAACAGTTTTTTTTAGGTCAAATGGTTTTTAGGACAGTTTTTTTTAGGTCAAAAGGTTTTAGGGCAAACAGTTTTTAGGTCAGTTTCTTTAGGTGAAACGGTTTTAGGGCAAACAGTTTTTAGATCAGTTTTAGGTAACGGTTTTTAGGCCAAACCAGTTTTAGATCAGTTTTAGGTAACGGTTTTTAGGCCAAACCAGTTTTAGATCAGTTTTAGGTAACGGTTTTTAGACCAAACCAGTTTTAGAGCAAATGTTTTAAGTCAAATGGTTTTAGGGCAAATGGGTTCAGGGTAAGTGTCTATAAGGCAAATCCCGTCTAGTCATACAAGTGAATTCTACAGTTTGTAAAAGACATACTTAGAAAATTCACAATTTGTCATTACTCATTACGAATTGTTAATTTGCTATGTTTGTCCGATCATGGCTCCATAGAATTCACTTGTATTACAAGACGTGCATTTTTGAGAAACAGGGTACAGGTATCACTTATTAAATGACGATATATTAAAGCAATGGAGGTTCATAGGGTTTTATGAATCCCTTGTTCTTTCTCTGTTATGACGTCTAGATAGTTTCAGCAGTAGTGAGTGCCACACCTCATTTGTTTTTGTGCTACACGGTGTGTATGCTACGCACGGTGATTGTTGGGTATGTGACGAGATTTGTGGTGGCAATTGCACAGTATACACTTCTCGCCCAAACTGTTGCCAGTGACACGCGCATTACCACATGAAACTTTCATCTTTTATCTATCCAATGCCACCTCACTCATTGTAATATCTTCAGTAGTTTTGAAATGATGAGCATTTGAAATTATTTACGATTTCGTGATAGTCTCGCCGGTCATGACACCCCATATGTATCGGGAAAAAAGACATAGTTCTGCATCAAAGCTGGAGGATGCATCCTCCAACCCCCTGCAACAAGCTTAAT
Source organism: Brachycybe producta (assembly GCA_036925085.1). Lineage (NCBI taxonomy): Eukaryota > Metazoa > Arthropoda > Diplopoda > Playtdesmida > Andrognathidae > Brachycybe > Brachycybe producta. Next base: position 17,910,866 of record JAUPFP010000001.1, on the reverse strand, counting down.
TTAACAAAACATCACCTAACTAAAGAACACAGATAAATTTTGCACATTGCCTGAGAAGTTAGAAATTTGGGCGGTATCCTTTTCGGTCGACAAGCCTCAGGGATTGGATTGGAGGTTAACAGTGACGTCAATAAAAAATAATAGGGAGCGGTGAATGAAAGAGCTACCAAAAAAATATAACCCTTTCTCCCTAACCTAACCCCTCCCTATACTAACCAAACCGAACCTAATTATTTCGCTCCTCACCGCTCCCTATTACTTTTTATTGACGTCACTGTTAGCCTCCAATCCAATCCCTGAGGCTTGTCGACCGAAATAATTTCGACAGAAACGGAACACACCGAAATTTTGCACATTGAAGTGTTAGAAATTTGGCACATTGCCTGAAACATTAAGGACTTTGCAAATCGCCTAAAGAGTTAGGAATTCGGCACATTGCCTGAAACATTAAGGACTTTGCAAATCGCCTAAAGAGTTAGGAATTCGGCACATTGCCTGAAACATTAAGGACTTTGCACATCGCCTAAAGAGTTAGGAATTCAGCACATCGCCTAAAGAGTTAGGAATTCAGCACATCGCCTAAAGAGTTAGGAATTCAGCACATCGCCTAAAGAGTTAGGAATTCAGCACATCGCCTAAAGAGTTAGGAATTCAGCACATCGCCTAAAGAGTTAGGAATTCAGCACATCGCCTAAAGAGTTAGGAATTCAGCACATCGCCTAAAGAGTTAGGAATTCAGCACATCGCCTAAAGAGTTAGGAATTCAGCACATCGCCTAAAGAGTTAGGAATTCAGCACATCGCCTAAAGAGTTAGGAATTCAGCACATCGCCTAAAGAGTTAGGAATTCAGCACATCGCCTAAAGAGTTAGGAATTCAGCACATCACCTAAAGAGTTAGGAATTCAGCACATCGCCTAAAGAGTTAGGAATTCAGCACATCGCCTAAAGAGTTAGGAATTCAGCACATCGCCTAGAGTTAGGAATTCAGCACATCGTCTAGAGTTAGGAATTCAGCACATCGCCTAGAGTTAGGAATTCAGCACATCGCCTAGAGTTAGGAATTCAGCACATCGCCTAGAGTTAGGAATTCAGCACATCGCCTAGAGTTAGGAATTCAGCACATCGCCTAGAGTTAGGAATTCAGCACATCGCCTAGAGTTAGGAATTCAGCACATCGCCTAGAGTTAGGAATTCAGCACATCGCCTAGAGTTAGGAATTCAGCACATCGCCTAGAGTTAGGAATTCAGCACATCGCCTAGAGTTAGGAATTCAGCACATCGCCTAGAGTTAGGAATTCAGCACATCGCCTAGAGTTAGGAATTCAGCACATCGCCTAGAGTTAGGAATTCAGCACATCGCCTAGAGTTAGGAATTCAGCACATCGCCTAGAGTTAGGAATTCAGCACATCGCCTAGAGTTAGGAATTCAGCACATCGCCTAAAGAGTTAGGAATTCAGCACATCGCCTAAAGAGTTAGGAATTCAGCACATCGCCTAAAGAGTTAGGAATTCAGCACATCGCCTAACGAGTTAGGAATTCAGCACATCGCCTAACGAGTTAGGAATTCAGCACATCGCCTAACGAGTTAGGAATTCAGCACATCGCCTAACGAGTTAGGAATTCAGCACATCGCCTAACGAGTTAGGAATTCAGCACATCGCCTAACGAGTTAGGAATTCAGCACATCGCCTAACGAGTTAGGAATTCAGCACATCGCCTAACGAGTTAGGAATTCAGCACATCGCCTAACGAGTTAGGAATTCAGCACATCGCCTAACGAGTTAGGAATTCAGCACATCGCCTAACGAGTTAGGAATTCAGCACATCGCCTAACGAGTTAGGAATTCAGCACATCGCCTAACGAGTTAGGAATTCAGCACATCGCCTAACGAGTTAGGAATTCAGCACATCGCCTAACGAGTTAGGAATTCAGCACATCGCCTAACGAGTTAGGAATTCAGCACATCGCCTAACGAGTTAGGAATTCAGCACATCGCCTAACGAGTTAGGAATTCAGCACATCGCCTAACGAGTTAGGAATTCAGCACATCGCCTAACGAGTTAGGAATTCAGCACATCGCCTAACGAGTTAGGAATTCAGCACATCGCCTAAAGAGTTAGGAATTCAGCACATCGCCTAAAGAGTTAGGAATTCAGCACATCGCCTAAAGAGTTAGGAATTCAGCACATCGCCTAAAGAGTTAGGAATTCAGCACATCGCCTAAAGAGTTAGGAATTCAGCACATCGCCTAAAGAGTTAGGAATTCAGCACATCGCCTAAAGAGTTAGGAATTCAGCACATCGCCTAAAGAGTTAGGAATTCAGCACATCGCCTAAAGAGTTAGGAATTCAGCACATCGCCTAAAGAGTTAGGAATTCAGCACATCGCCTAAAGAGTTAGGAATTCAGCACATCGCCTAAAGAGTTAGGAATTCAGCACATCGCCTAAAGAGTTAGGAATTCAGCACATCGCCTAAAGAGTTAGGAATTCAGCACATCGCCTAAAGAGTTAGGAATTCAGCACATCGCCTAAAGAGTTAGGAATTCAGCACATCGCCTAAAGAGTTAGGAATTCAGCACATCGCCTAAAGAGTTAGGAATTCAGCACATCGCCTAAAGAGTTAGGAATTCAGCACATCGCCTAAAGAGTTAGGAATTCAGCACATCGCCTAAAGAGTTAGGAATTCAGCACATCGCCTAAAGAGTTAGGAATTCAGCACATCGCCTAAAGAGTTAGGAATTCAGCACATCGCCTAAAGAGTTAGGAATTCAGCACATCGCCTAAAGAGTTAGGAATTCAGCACATCGCCTAAAGAGTTAGGAATTCAGCACATCGCCTAAAGAGTTAGGAATTCAGCACATCGCCTAAAGAGTTAGGAATTCAGCACATCGCCTAAAGAGTTAGGAATTCAGCACATCGCCTAAAGAGTTAGGAATTCAGCACATCGCCTAAAGAGTTAGGAATTCAGCACATCGCCTAAAGAGTTAGGAATTCAGCACATCGCCTAAAGTTAGGAATTCAGCACATCGCCTAAAGAGTTAGGAATTCAGCACATCGCCTAAAGAGTTAGGAATTCAGCACATCGCCTAAAGAGTTAAGAATTCAGCACATTGCCTAGAAATTTCGCACGCCAATGTGCACACTTTCTAGTGGTCCAAGGCAATCTTCCTTCACAAAAACTGAATGTTTTTTTTTTGCAACTTTAGTTGATTATTCGCACTTTGCCTAGTTGTTTGGTGAATTTGCACATTGTCTTAAAAGGGTAGGTATTCTGCACATTGTGTAGTGTTTTAGACTTTATGCAGATTGTGTTTGTTTTAGTAATTCTGCAAATTGCCTAAAATGTGTTGAATTTTGTAGAATCACTAACAATGTGGTGGTTTTGTAGATTGCCAAGGCAAGCTGCAGATTGACAGTAACAAATATATTTCTCAGAAAACATTCAGAGTTTTCATGTTCAGTTTTTAAGTTGCAGTTTAAATTTGGTGCCAAATGACATCACAAACGTAGGAACTGTTGTCAGATAACAATGAGACTACAAAAAATAAGTAAAAATGTCTTGTTTTCTTAAATGTATTTTACAATTAATTTTACACTAAAATAAAACAAACCAAACATTCCACACCATTCAATATTAACCCAGCTATGTGAAACAATTATTAGATTTCATGTACACTGTGTAGATTTTGTGATTCATGTAGTTCTGACGTGTATTCCACTGTTCTATGTTAAAGTCCATAGGATGTGAAATACACCAAATTCAAATTCAAATAACTAATTTAGTTCTAATCATAACCATATAAAAATGCAACCACACAATTAATTGATTATTTTTTAATTATCTTTAATTCAAAAAGTGCCGAAAACAATGGCCAATTCGATAATAATTAACATAAAGTTCCATCTGCTATGTAAATTTTATTTTATTGCCATAGACTAACATGGAGCTATTTAAACGCCATCTGTGTTGTGTTTTACAAGCTTGTCAGTGCCACAACGTCTTAAGTTGAGCGACCACTAAGTCATGCGAAACAACAAAGCAATCAACAAAGTCCCTTTGAAACAATAGGCTAGGAGAGGGTTAGATAGAACTACCCTAATCTTATATGCAAATTCAATGTGTAAATTGTATTCAACTTTCAAAGAGAATAAACAGCGAGAAGATTATACGCAATGAAGGTCACAGCAGAAATTCCGAATGAATATTCAAAGAAGAGAAATAATAACTAAAAAAAAAGACATCCGAAATTAAAAAGCGGCTAATTTATTGAAATTCATTTCAATTTTATTTTAATACTAGTGGGGTAACCCGTCAAAAATGACGGGAGCAAAATTCACAGGCAATTGTGCCCTGCATTAGAATTTCTTTTCCTCCGCCCTTTTATGATGTCAGACCAAGTAACAAACCAATTAGAAATTTATGACGTTCATAAAAGGGCTGAGCAAAAGAAATTCTAATGCTGGGCACAATTGCCTGTGATAAACTGTAGCTTAATTTTGCTACTATTATCCCCTCCCCTTTTATATTTGAAAGAGAAAATGAGTTTTTCATTTTCTCTTTTTCATTTTCATTTAAATAAAAGAAATGAACAGCTTTTTTTTTCTCTCAAGGTCAACTATATGTTGCATCCTTCCCATCCAAGAACCCCATGATATTCAATTGGAGAGGGGGAAAGGTTGGAAAGTGTAGAAGGGGGAGAGAGAGAAACGTGGAGGGGGAAAAAGTGGGAAAGATGACTGAAATTGAAATGAGTAAAAAAAAAAAAAAAGAAAAAACGAAGCGCATGCGCACAATTAATTGCCTGTGAATTTTGCTCCCGTCATTTATGACGGGTTACCCCACTAGTATTTTAATAAAAGGTCTTCAGTTTGTATTAATAAATATAATTATCTGAACAAGATGTAGTAGGGTGTAACCCCCATCTCAAATGATAACGAGGAGGGTTGGAGGTGGAGGCTAGTTACTAGGAGTTATCTTAAGCCGCGTACACAGGCATGTTTAGCCACCAGGCCCAGCACTAGCTTTTCGTTTACTCCGCCCTTTTATGAGCGTCAGCCCAAATATGAACCAATTAGAAATTGATAAAGGCGGGGCTTGTGACATATCAAACCAAATCACAAACCAATTAGAAATTGATGACGCTCATAAAAGGGCGGAGCAAACGAAAAGCTAGTGCTGGCTACACTTGCCTGTGCCGCGTACAGACCAAAACTAAGGTGCGTGCACAGGAGCACGGACGCGCGAGCATGCTAATGTGTACGAATATATCCGAGGCGCGGCAAACATCCGAAGTCGAACGAATGCTATTGAAAGCGAGTCGGTACATCAAAGGGCATTTGGTTCTATACAACTTTATGTTGTTCATGATAAGGCAGTTTACAAATGAGGCAACCGCCTCACCTTGCCTCACCGTCGCTCAGACACGCACCGACCTTTCGATGTTTGCGAACCGCTCAGGAACTGTTCTGAGAGCGGCTCGCGATCATAACGTCTACACCAAAAAATTAGCGTGTTTGTAATAATTTTGTACAAATTGTTAGCAATTTAATATTATTATAAACTGGCGAGACGAGCTCACTCACGTCTAGACTGAGTTCTCAGTTCGGCAAATGTTAGAGAAGCAACCCTTTAATGTACACAGGCATTTCGAAATCGTGACCAACACAAGTTGGCTCCGCCCTTTTTACGACGACCGGCAACTTCTAATTGGTTGGTTATGTAGTCTGACGTCACATGCTCCGCCCTTTTCAACGTCGAACCAGATAACAAACAAATTAGAAGTTCCCGGTCGTCATAAAAAGGGCGGAGACAACTTGTGTTCGTCCCGATTTCTAAATGCTGTTTGATGTACCGTCTTGAGAGCGAACTTTGTACCAGTTCGCGAACAAGTCTAGAACTATTTCCGAGCTCTCGTCTGAACCGCGAACTGTTCCAGAATGGCTCGCGAACTTCGTCTACACGACGCGGCCTTAGGAGATTCTTATATTAACTTTACTTGATAGACATTCAATGAGAAATTCCCTTCAGAAAAATCTTATAAACGAAGTCCTCTTCAAAGTAATTGGAATTACTTATTACTTCAGTGACAAAAACTAATTAGAACCACAATTAGTAAATTAAAAAAAAGTCATTTGAAACCTCAGACCGTGAATACAGGTAGACGGTGCGTCTGCAATAACCTTGGGAACAACATGACGCAGGGTACTTGTCACGTGGCGGTCGTTGTCGATAGCTTTCGTCAATTTGAATTGGCCAATAGGAATGCAGTATTAAAATAATGGATTCAGAGCTGGTTTTATACGCTGCAAAAATAAAGTACAGCATTCCTATTGGCAAATTGAAATTGATCAAAGCTATCGCCAACAAGCAGCCTTGTGACGTGACTATGGACAACACTCTCATTGTGAAACATTGTCATTATTGGGATAAACTGCTGAGTCATCTTGACAGGCAATTAGAAATCGGGACAAACAGAAGTTGGCTCCGCCCTTTTTATGTCGACTGGCAACTTCTAATTGGTTTGTTGTGTGGTTCGACGTTGAAAAGGGCGGAGCATGTGGTCAGACCACATAACCAACCAATTAGAAGTTGCGTTCGTCATAAAAAGGGCGGAGCCAACTTCTGTTTGCCCCGATTTCCAATTGCCTGTTGGTTTTATTGACTTATTTTAAAATTTAAAAATCGTTTTGGCAATCATTGGAGAAATTTCTGGAGGTAATAATCTCTAAGTTAAATTTGCCCAGTTAAATATTACGTCCAGGACCGGCTTAAGTATAAAAAGTTCTCTCTGGTAATTTAGTCATTAATTAAAAATTCTTTTTTTTTTTTTTAAGAATCTCGTTAAACAAATCAAGATGTTTGAAGTTGTTTTCGAAATATGAGATTGTAAAGATCATAAATGTATATACTCGTACATTGTGTACGAATTTGTGTTGGTGTTCAATTTTTGTTTATCACAAAACAACTAATTTTCTAACAAAAGCATTTTGTCAACATTTTATATAATAAGTTTCTCTACGCAAATTGGAGGTAGAAATAATTTAAATGCAATTTTCTGCTTTGTTGCTTTGCAAATAAATCAAGAGTTGCAAATGTATTCAAAAACGAGGTGCTATAAACCACCACCCCATCCTCCCACCCTCACATCTACTGAAAATAAAAGAATTCCAGAAGCTTATCATCAAGGATACCTGTGTATATATTATACATGTAATTCTTCTAAGTCTAAGCTACCAAATGCAAAATAAAAAATGGGTGTAATTTATACCAACTAAATGTGTTTTTATGTCCATCTCAACCAGTTGCAAATTGTCTGAATCACTTCCTTTCTACTTACTACACACACACACATATCAAATGTTCAAAACTTTTAAAATAAAACAAGGGTTTGCTGGAAAAATTTTGGTTAAAAATCATGGTTCAGGTTAGAAAGACGGAGAGAAAAAAAGTGAAAACAAAACACTTGGAGGGAGAATCAAATTACAAAAAAAGTAGAGGTGGGACGATTCCTAAAACTTCTCGACGTCCTACAGGACATTCTTCTCATCAGCCAGGAATTCTCTCAATGCTGACTAATAAGGACTTCTGGGTCAGAAAGCTAGCTTGGCAGCAGCTGGAAGATGTCGTCAGGAAGATGATAAGAACAAGACCCGAAAACCAGACCTTGATGAACTACTTATCTGGTTTTTGTGAAGGGGCTCTCTGCGTAGAGATGTAGCAACCTGGTCTGCTCATTTGTAAAATTTTTGAATGAGCAGACGAATTCCCTATGGTGGTCTGCCTGACAGCTACAGTAGGCTGTTAGGACGGACGCCATTTTGGTGCCAGCAGGTCTCTCACCATGAAGCCTATGGGTGAGAGGTCAGATTTGACCTCTGTCCCCTCCAGGTGGAGTTGCCTGGAGGTTTCCTGTGGCCTAGTCAGCCACAGGATCTGGGCAGTGTGTTGTAGGCAGCTGAGGTGACTAGACCTGTGGGTGGAGGTCAGGGTGACCTCCACTGTCCGGCGTGTGGTCTCTTATTTTGTGCCTTGGCCATTAGGCCTTTTGTTTTGTTATTTATGGTGGCTTGGCTGGTCAAAGTTGACCAGCCAGTTGTGTAAATATTGTCACTGTTTTCGATTGACTTGTAAGTGAATAAATACATCGTTTTATTTCATCTTACTTTGTGTGTCATGTCTTTATTTGGGGGTTTACTGCGGGAGGGTGGGTTTCCGGTCTGGGGAAAACACCGTCCATTTCGTCCTCTTTCGGTCGGTAAACCGTGTCGGCTCGCGGTGAAACCGGAGTTTCACCGCGATATTCTTGGCGAGGCGGCGTGTCACCGTTGTGAGAGCTCCACGCCGACACCACCCAAAAGGTGCACCGTGCGGAGAGGCGGCTGCGGGTACGGTCCCGTCCCCATCGTCGGAGCTTGGTCACCGGTAAGTGAGAGCGTTTTTGTGTTTTTATTTACCGTGTATTGTAGCGGTCCGGCGGGACGTTACAGAGATGAAGGCGATATTTCATCCTTTTGGACTCGTTTGAGGATAGCTTCCAGGCGACAGTATAAAGCTATTGGTCTCTCCTGGGGATGCGTCGAATGGAAGGAAGTCTCCCTCAACATTCAACCTCCAGGCAGTACTCATCCTACGATGATCCCACACACGCTACCCCACTTGGTGCTCTTGTTTTCTAAAAGAAGGTTACTTCCAAAAGGAAGCCAGTAACTTCCAATCCCAGCCCAGCCAGAGAAAAACATCCCCTTGCATTGGCTTAGAAGCAGCACGAATCCGAAAAGAACAATCCTATGCTCACATCCCCAAACTTTGTACACACATGACTTAAATGAATTCAAATTAAATGCATTTAGGTGTATTATACGGAATCCAGCTAAGGACATGAACCAAATAAAAATTGACTTTATTATTATTTTTAATTGAAATACTACAGTAAATCAATACTTGGGTCAATAGTTTATATAATATATTTAAATATTAGTGGGGTAACCCCCCATACATGACGTGGGTAACCCGTGTCCCGTGATGTATGACGAGGGTAACCCGTCATGTATGACGGGACATTCTAGTTTAACTATTTTATTCAAATTCTGAAGCTCACTCAATGAAGGGCGTTTCCTTCTCCCCTCTCCCCACTGCCCTCATGTGTGTTTGCTTAAAGGTTTTTGTCCTTGTTCTTACAGCGTTACTTATAGACAGACTTGGCTTAATATATATACTAGTGGGGTAACCCGTCATAAATGACGGGAGCAAAATTTACAGGCAATTTTGCGCATGCGCGTCATTTTTTCCTTTTTTTACTCCTTTCATTTCAATTTCAGTCACCCCCTCCCACTTTTCTCTCTCTCTCTCTCCCCTTCTACACTTTCCAACTTTTTCCCCTCACCCCTCCCACTTTTCTCTCTCTCTCTCTCTCTCTCTCCCCCCCCCCCCCGTCAACACGGTCCAAAGGAAGAGTTCAACATATAGTTGACCTTGAGAAAAAAAAACAGTTCATTTATTCAAATCTATATAAATTCCGACGTGCTTCAATGGTTTTGTTACTCCACACACATATACACAGACCTGAGATATTAAATATATAATTAAATTAATAATTAACTCAATATTTTCAGAGATACGAGTATGACAGATATGTGTACGATTGATACTGAATTTACATGTACACAAATACAAGCCTTCATACAGCGATACTCGTGGTATGCAATATCACGATAATGTACTGATTTTGTGTATCCTTGGAACTCGGCCGCCGGCGACTTTTTTCTAAAGCTCAACTGACAAATGATCGACACCCCCTGGTAGATACTGTATCACACGAGTATCTTATATTTTTATTCCTGGATGCATGTATCGCATGCACGTATCATCATACATGTATCCTCGTGTGAAAACGGCTTAAGGCTAGGCGCAAATTATGACGCGTGAAACGACCTTACACGAGCGCCATGACGCTAACACGCCCCACGCGTAGCGTGGTGATTCGCATAGCGGAACAAAAGTAGTGAACTCTCGACGCAGCTCCATTTGTAGAAATGATAACATGAATACGACACGTCGCGCACCGGGCACGAGAAACTGTGTCTCGACCACAGCGCCACGCGTCTGTAAACAGACAGGAGCAGCAAAGTGTTGAGTCGTGTTACCAATCAGCCATATGTCTAATAAGCGCCTTTAGTGGCTGGCTGGCTAAAAGATGGCCCCCTAAGAAGTTAGCAGACCAAACCTTAACATAGAACTCTATGGAAAAATTGCTGCAGGGGGTAAGTTTCTTTTTGCCGTTTTCTCTCAAATTACTTGCCCAATTTTCGTGAATTTTTGAAAAATAAAGACAAAAGTACGTAGTTTCACAACCATGCATTCGTTTTTTTAATATTTCACATTGGTTTGTTGTTTTCGATGTTTGTTCTGAACGTTGCTATTAAACCGAAACTTTTAACATGGAAGCCAATGGAGATTTCAATAAGTCGGTACGTTCTTTTGCTTATTTCTTGTAAATTACTTGCACAATTTATCCTGAAATTTTAAAGAAATAAAGATAAATAGGTAGTTTTATAATTAATCATTGTTTTATTAAATGTTTTTCCTGTTTGTTTTTCATGTGTGATTCAAAAAAATTCAATTCAGCTATTCATTCAGTGTAGGGTTTAGAATAAAACATTGAAAACAAACAAACAACGAGAGACAATGTGAAATATTTAAAAACTAATGCAAGGATGTGAAACTACGTACTTTTGTCTTTATTTTTTCAAAAATTCGCAAAAATTGCGCGTGTAATTTGCGAGAAAACTTACCAGAGCAGCAATTTGTCCATAGAGTTCTATGTTAAAGTTTTGTCTGCTAACTTCTTAGGGGGCCATCTTTTAGCCTACTGCCACTAGAGGCGCTTATTGGACATATGGCTCATTTACGCCGTCCTATTAATTTTCGTTGGTTGCAAAAGAGAGTGCTGTGCTGTGTCGCCTCACACGCGTCTCAATTTGCGCCTAGCCTAAAAAATACAGCTGTGAACAGGATTACTTCAAGGTAGCTGAATGTGGAACAACAACTGTCTCTTGGCATTTTCCAAAAAAATTTCAAATTGTCAGTTACAACGTTAACATAATTTTTTTTTCCTGATGATGTAAACTAATTTTAAAATTTAGTTTTAATAACTAACATAAGATTAACCATTTCGTCTACCGTAACAACAACAAAAAACTTGATTGCTGCCACCCCCCCTTATTCAAACATACACTGGACTACTGAACTGTAGCAAAGGATAGAAATTTGTATAAAAACTTAAGTTTTAAGGATTGCCTCAAATTCAACTCCAATTAATTACTTAGTTCATTTGTAAATTACATAAAATAAATAATCTTCACTAGCGAGTTTCAAAATTAAGAAATGCAACAGTAAACATCAAAAAAGCCTCCAACCGTGACCCCCCCCCCCAAAAAAAAGTTAATCCAAAGTACTTTTTTTCCTTGTTTTCAAAAACAGAAATTCATAACCATAAATTTAAGTTTTTCTTGCAAAAAAATAAATATATTTTTTTACCAAAAAAAACATGTTTGTGGGGTAACAACATCTGAGGGTTAGAAAAACCAAATAGACTGTGTCCAAAAATAAACCAGCCTCGTCTTTCTCCTCCTCCTCCGCCTCCTCCTCCGCCTCCTCCTCCTCCTCATGCAATCGATTGTTTAGAAATTGCACTTGACATTGTTGAATAATGAGGTCATCGTTAAGATGACCCTCCACCCCTGTTAAGGTCATCATTATTAAATGTGTGAATTCAATACCAAGGTTAATGCCACCTTTAGACATGTTTATGACAACTCAAAGAGCCGTTTTATTTTTAGAGATCAACTCAAAAAGGGTGAAAGTCTAAACTGGTGACAACAGCCACAAAACCACTAAGTACACACAGCACAGGAAATAACTTTCAAAATGAAAGTAATAATAGTTTGTGTTTTTGTGGTCAAAGCACACGGTTCTGTTACTAAAGCCTCGTTTTCACAGCGTAAAAGTAGCTGTCATGAAAGTTGTGATAGTTCACTTTCACGATAGAAACTGTCTAGGAGTAAAGCCTCGTTTTCACTACAGTTGCTGTCATGAGAGCAGCAACTATCGCGAGAACTATCATCATGCAGACACCACATGATTAGTCACTATCACACTGTTGCGATAGTACTATCTAGTTTGACTAGATAGTTGCTAGTGTTATTTCGACAGTGACAGTAACTATAAAGCCTCGTTTTCACGGCAATAGTTCTATCGTGAGAGTAGCTGTCATGAAAGTTGTGATAGTTCACTCTCACGATAGCAACAGTCTACACGTCTTGAAGTAACGTGATAGTTCTGTCATGACAGTGTGACGTCTACTTCACAGATATCATAGTCAACAACAGTGTTGCCTCTCTCTCCCTCCAGAAGCCAAATTTCCCTACAAAGTGGATATTTCCCTACAAGCGGTCACTCAACTATTACTATCGCGACAGTACTATAAACTTTCTAGTCAAACAAGATAGTGTCATAGTGCAATCGCGACAGTGTGATAGTAACTATCATGTGGTTTTCACGATGATAGTTCTCGCGATAGTTGCTCTCATGACAGCAACTATCATGACAACTATCATCGTGAAAACGAGGCTTAATAGTTGTTGAGTGACCGCTTGTAGGGAAATATCCACTTTGTAAGGAAATTTTGGCTACTGGAGAGAGAAGCAACACTGTTGTTGACTCAATTATATCTGTGTAGTAGACGTCACACTGTCATGACAGAACTATCACGTTACTTCAAGACATGTAGACAGTTGCTATCGTGAGAGTGAATTATGGCAACTTTCATGACAGCTACTCTCTCACGAAAAAAAACTATCGCCGCTTAAAGCCTCGTTTTCGTGCATGTTGGCTGTCACGGCAGCAACTATCATCGTAAAAACTATTCTTTAAGCCTCGTTTACTCGACAATAGTTCTTTCGTGAATGTAGCTGTCGTGAAAGTTGTGACAGTCCACTCTCACGATAGCAACTGTCTACGTGTCTTCAAGCGATGTGATAGTTCTGTCATAACAAGTGATAGTAGGTCTCTCTTAACTCTTGTGATAGTGCTATGGCAACAGCGAAATAGTGACTATCACGTGGTCTGCACAATGATAGTTCTTGGGATAGTTGCTGCAATAACAGCAACTATCAAACTGGAATCTTCGCACTTTTTTCGTATACTAAAGGCGCATTCACACTAGGCTGGTTTGCTGCTGGCTCTTAGCAGCAACAACAAGCAGCGGCTGCTTTGGGTTCACACTTGTCCAGTCACTGCTGGTATTAGCAGTGCAAGTTATCCAATCACCATCTTGCGAAAACACAAAAACTAACCAACCAACCAACCCAAGCAGTGGAGTTTCACCTACCCACTAGTGCCACTACTAGCGACAAAGGGTTCAATACTAGTGGGTAGCACACTGGTAGCAGCAGGAAGGGAGTCACATCAGTAGCTCATAGCTCCCAAAGTTGGACATGTTCAACTTCACCAGCTGCTGTTAAAATACTAGCCGCTAGAGAAAGCAGCTGCTTTCAGCAGTTCAGACAATGCTGCTAGCAGGCCCAGTGTGAATGCGTCATAACGCCCATAAACTAAAAAAAACTTAAAAACTTTGTTAAAATTAGTTTTAACTTCATTTCACATCCAATAGAAGAAGCGTTCACTAAAGGCGCAGTCACACTAGGCTGGTTTACATGCCGCTGGTTGCTGCTGGCTATTAGCAGCAACAGCAAGCAGCAGCTGTTTTGGGTTCACACTTGTCCAGTCACTGCTGGTATTAGCAGTGCAAGTCATCCAATCACCGTCTTGCAAAAACACAAACAACAACCAACCCAAGCAGTGGAGTTTCAACTACCACTAGTGCCACTACTAGCAACAAAAAGTTCACACTAGACGGCAGCAGCGGGAAGGGAGTCACATGACCAGCTGGTAGCTGCTAAAGTTGGACATGTCCAACTTCACCAGCCACTGTTAAAATCACTAGCCCACTGGAGAAAGCAGCTGCTAGTAGCAGTTCAGACTATGCTGCTAGAGTGCTACAACCAGCCAGCAGCAACCAGCGGCTGGGAAACCAGCATAGTGTGACTGCGCTATAACAATAAAAACGGCGATTGTTGCAATTACTGGCAATTAGAAATCGAGACATACAGAAGTTGGCCCCGCCCTTTTTATGACGACCGGCAATTTCTGATTGGTTGGTTATGTAGTATGACGTCACATGTTCCGCATTTTTCAACGTCCAACCACACAACAAACCAATTAGAAGTTGCCAGTCGTCATAAAAAGGGCGGAGCCAACTTCTCTATGTCCCGATTTCTAATTGCCTATTTGAAATTTCGGATTATCAATATCACCATGTGGCGACCCTGAGTGCCGCCACTGTGTTTTTTATTATAAATAATTTAATATTTAATATTATGTCATTTATTTAAGTATCTTCTTAATGAATAATATATAGGATTCTTATATTCAAGTTTTTTATAGTTTCTTCGATAAGCTTCACTTTTTGATGAAACAATCGTTTTTTCTCTCTAGAATCCACATATTCTAGAGCATTGAAAAAGAAGAAAAAAAACCATAACGGGAATTCAATAATATTCGTGAGTTTGGTGCAATATGTACTCTAGCCTAAAAATAGCGTCTAGTCAACTCTACACAAAGTTCAGTGACCTTAACAAAACCAAGGTCATCTTCGTAAAATCGATAGACATCTCTCTCACAAAATTAATTATCACTGCTATACTGTCTTCATAATTAGCCGTTAACATCAGATGTCTCTTTGTAAAATGTAAATTAAAGACTGTTAAGCAAGGGACACACATGCAGAAAACGTAAAAGAACAAAACAAGTGAGGCATTCAGGGTCGCCACGAGGTGATATTGGTGATCCGGGTTCGACCACCGAAATAGCAACAATTACTGTTTTTTGTTAGTGAGCGCTTCTATTGGACGTCAATAGAGTTAAAACGAATTTTACCAAAGTTTTTAACAGTTTTTTTAGGTTATGATTCGAAAGATTCGAAAGACGAAAAAATCGCGAAGATTCCAGTTTTCGAATCTCGGA
Organism: Brachycybe producta; assembly: GCA_036925085.1. Classification (NCBI taxonomy): domain Eukaryota; kingdom Metazoa; phylum Arthropoda; class Diplopoda; order Playtdesmida; family Andrognathidae; genus Brachycybe; species Brachycybe producta. The sequence goes on along the minus strand of JAUPFP010000001.1, from coordinate 17,895,781 downwards.
TATTTTTCAAGATTCGCAGGATTCGAGGACTCGAATGTCACATCCGTAAACTAAACTAATCTTTTTTTATGAACGTGAGACTTTTTTCTTTAAATTTTCACAATTCATGACAAGAGTGTTCACAAACATATATTTTGCTCTCTTCACGGACGTCGCCACAGCAGTTGCTTATGCTATGCTCCATAAGACTTTTTTTTGTACAATTTCGACGCAATAATGTTAAGCGAACGCTTTTTAGAAACAACATTAATGGCGCATTCACACTGGGCTGGTTTACCAGTTGCTGGTTGCTGGTTGTAACCAGCTAGCAGCATAGTCTGAACTGCTACCAGCAGGCTAGTGATTTTAACAGGATCTGGTGAAGTTGAACATGTTCAACTTTACCAGCTTGCTATTACCAGTGTGCTACCACCAGCCAGTGTCGCTGGTAGTTGCAGCACTAGTGGGTAGCTGAAACTCCACTGCTTGGGTTGGTTGTTGTTAGATTTTGTGTTTTTGCACGACGGTGATTGGATGACTTGCGCTGCTAATACCAGCAGTGACTGGACAAGTGTGAACCCAAAGCAGCCACTACTTGCTGTTGCTGCTAATAGCCAGCAGCAACTAGCAGCTTGTAAACCAGCCTAGTGTAAACCAGCCTTAAGAAAAAAATTCAAATTATTTTCAAAACTAGAATAGTAAAAGATTATGCTAATTGTTTTTTTTTTCATGGCACTATCTTAAAAAATAAACATTTCACAGTTCAATTTGAAAATAACCCGTTTTTGGGAGGGTTTTCCATTGACATTTCCCCAAAAACTATTTTCGTCTTTTTCAAAATGTCAGAAAAAGTTTATATTTAAAGATATACCTGTATCATCATGCAAAAAAAAAAAACATTTAGCATTATCATCACCAACTATTCTAGTTTCTGAAACACTTTGAATTTGTTCGTAATGTTTCTCCTGAAAGACGTTCGCTTAAAAAATATAAATGTTCTCAAAACCGCAGGTGGAGAAAAGACACCTCTTATAAGTGCATTATAGCCAGTGGCGGATCCATGGGGCGCAAGGGGCGTGCACCCCCTAAAAAAGAAAAGGAAAGGCCACCACCACCTTAAGAAAACTAAAGGCCACCACACATGTTCCAGTAAACCTGTGCAGTCGACCAGAGCATGTAGATGATAAAACTGCAGTTAAATTGACCTGCACAGGCGACCGGAACCCGTGTAGCCACTTGGCTGGCATCAGTTCAGGTGCCAGGCCGCCACTACAGAAGGCGTGAATGGTGACAGTTTTACTCAAGCATGTGCACAGTGCACTGCTGTCGTTAGGTCGACCTACACAGGCATACCTGACATGTTTACCAGAACGTGTATGGCAGTCAGCCTTACGGAATATTTCTAGAACAATAATTACAATAGAACATTATGGAGTATGATTGTGATGCTCTCATTACTTTCGTGCAGCTAATGCACCACACACAGCATTACCAAAAAAAAATGACGTTAAAATGGCATCACAGCCGGTGTCTTGTGCCACAACGCAATGTGGTACATCATGATGGTGACCTGAGTTTGACGTCATTTTTCTGTAATGCTGTATGCGGTGCATTAGCTGCACAAACGTAATGAGAGCATCACAATGTTCTATTGTAATTATTGTTCCAGAAATACTCCTTAAGGATACCTGCCATACACGTTCAGGTAAACCTGTCATGTATGCCTGTGCAGGTCGACCCAACGACAGCAATGCACATGCTCTGGTAAAACTGTCCCCCTATAGAAAAATCATGAATCTGCCACAGAGGCAGATCCTCCCAGATGGTGCGCTTGTGTAGCTATAATCAGTTTATAGTCACGCAAGCGCAAGCGCTCCATCTGGGAGGAAAACATAAAATAAATATCTATAGAGCCATGGAAACGTAGTTCTGAGATTACTAAAAGTTTAAGAACCGATGAATGAATGAGAGAGAATTGGTTTCGTGTATATGTTTGAGAATCGAAGTGTCGATAACCATGAATGAATCCCATATTTTTTAAAAAAAAACCGATCAGAATTGACCCTGAAAAGAAAACAAACCAACAAAAAAAAATAACGTTCACACTTGGTTTGATATTTATGTTATGTTTGATTTATAACCGAAACAAACCAGTTGAATATATCCATCTTCCAAGCGAAGATGACGTTTTTAAATCATCCTCATTCTCAATGCCTTGAAACTCTCTCAAACTCTCTCTCTCTCTCCAGCTGGAAAAAAATCCTCAGCCGCAAACAACAATTGTTTCGGTTCATGAATGAACTTTCTTGTTGTTTTTTTCCTCTCTACTTTTTTTTTTATGAATCTATGATAATAACTTTCGTCCCATGGTAGGATTCTCGCTTCGATTAACTCAAACCGAATTACAAACAAATTTACACCGTTGCCTAATCAGCGCAAATAACCAAAAATCTTTTTTAGAGTGTGTATTATTTTTTTTTTCCTCAATAAAAAGGAAGAAGAGACAAAAAAATTCCAGATATCCACTGAACTGCAGCCATTATTTCTTTCTTATTTAAAGAGAAAAAAAAATTGAGAAATTCAACCGCAATTTGTCTGTGTTTTTTTTTTTTTTTCTTGGTTCTTTACGTTTTTTTATAATTGGATATCAAAATTACTTAACGTTAACTCATTATAATGGATTTTATAAGCCATGAAAAACTCGTAAAAAAACGAAATAATAATCGTAGAGCTAAACGTATTTAAATTTGAACTTGATAAATTGCTCTTGAGGACAAAAGCCTTCCTTCTATCATCCGTTTAAAAATGTTAAGACTAGTGGGACGAATCCTAAATTTTCTCGAATCTGAATCCCAAAATGTTCTCGAATCCTTCCTGTAAGAATCCTATATAATTCATCAAGAAGATACAAATAAATGAAATATTAAATTATTAATAATAAAAAACAAGTGTGGCTTCACTCAGCGTCGCCACAAGGTGTGATATTGGTACAGGCATTTAGAAATCGGGCCGAACACAAGTTGGCTCCGCCCTTTTTATGAAGACCGGCAACTTCTAATCGGTTTGTTGTGTGGTTCGAAGTTGAAAAGGGCGGAGCATGCGACGTCAGACTACATCACCAACCAATTAGAAGTTGCGTTCGTCATAAGAAGGGCGGAGCCAACTTGTGTTCGTCCCGATTTCTAAATGCCTGTGATATTGGTGATCCGGGTCGACCACCGAAATTGCAACAAATGCCGTTTCTATTGAACGTCCATGGAGTTAAAACTATTTTTACCAAAGTTTTTAACAGTTTTGTTTTTAAAGTTAGGATTCGAAAGAAGAAAAGAGCATGAAGATTCGAGTTTTCGAATCTCGAATATTTTTCAAGATTCGCGGGATTCGAATGTCCGATCCGTAGTTAAGTCTAAAACCTGTCCTCCTTGCAACTAAACCTGTCCCAACCTTAGACCATATGTATAAGGGTAGACGGAGCATGAGCCATTGGAGTTACTAAAAGACAGTGGGATCCAAGATGACTCAGCAGTTTATCCAAGGAATGTCATGTTTCACAATGAGTTTTGCCCAAAGTCACGTGACAAGTAGTACCTCTTGTCATGTCATGTCAGGCGCTCCCCCCTGTCTACCTTTATTCATGGTCTAAGGTCCCAACCTAGCGATCGGAAAGCACTTTCATCACTCTCTTCACTCATATATTTGCAACAAACAAACCTAGCAGCCATAAGTTGAACCATTTCAACAAAATGAACTAACTCCGTAGTTTGGGGACTCCACACGGCACTTCAATATTGTAGGTACGGGCAATACCAGTGATTTGCGTGCTCTAAGTAAAACTGCGAAAATGTCACCACAATTTGTCCATTTCGTCGTAAAATCTTACAACAGCACGATTCACTCATTTGTAAGCAAAATACAACACTTGATTGTTTCAAAACAAAAAACAAGATTCACGGTAAAACATACAATTAAAAAGTAACGTTAAGATGCGACTCACCTTGCTTAACAGAAACGTACTTGCTCTTAAACGATACAAAACTCGCTTGCGGCAAAGCCTCTTCCAAAGTAAACAATTCGTCCTTACAAACCGACTGACTACGAGTGCGCAAAATGGCCTTTGCACCAATAGGACTCAGATACTGATTGGCTTTGTCGCGCAACGCCAAGTTCCCGTTATGAAACTCGACTGTAAAAAGACATTCTTTGATGCAAGAATCGACTAACTTTCCATCGGGATGCAAATACTTGTTGTTACAAGTATGAATCGCGTACTTGTCGTTACGAAACTCGAGGGTAAAGAGAGTATCTTTACCCCAAGGAACGTTGGCGTCGACGTGGATCTCGTCCATGTTATCGGACAATCGAGCAAAACGACGTCTTCCGACGCTGCGAATGTTCACTTGAGGTCTTGCCGCAAGATGAACGGTCCAATACTCGACGTCGACCGGTCCTTTCGAAGAACACATGAGCTTGTCGGCCGATGCGGACATGTAATAACCTCGTACTTCGTTACGAAAAGCCCATCGTCCAGAGCCATCGTTAGCGACCGTTATGTGAAATTTACAGCCGTTGTCCTTCTCTTCCGCTTCGCAAGTGACATTGCCGTATTGATCGACGGCCAAGTATTTGTCGAGATGACTACGAAGACAAACGCCGCCATCAGACGCTCCAAACGGTTCCAATGTCCACATCTGTTTCTTTTTCAGCGAAGTTCCGTTTGCATTTATCTTGAAGCCAAACGTTTCGGCCGTCAAGTATTTATATTTAGAGTTCAGTAAACCAATTGGCCATTGAACGTTCACGTTGTTTTGATCACCGAATCCGTTTGTCGTTCCGTTCGACATTTTCTCGAAATATGCTGTAAATATAACAAACAATAGCAAAAAAATTAAGTAATGGGCACACTTCGAAAAACGCTAAAATATGCTAATAATCAGGGATGTGAATTAGAAACGGAAATTAATACTTTTTTGTTTTTTGGTATTAAAATCCGAATTCGTATTCGAAAAATTGAAAATAACGGATTAGAATTAGAATCGGTATCACAAAAATAAAAAAAAAGTATTGGAATTGAAATCAGAATTTTAATTTTTTTCATTAAATTATAATTCCCCTCCTATAGTTATAAATATTACTGTATATCATATATATGCTTATAATATCGATACATATGACAGGCATTAGACAAAATATCAACCAATTAGAAATAAAAAGGGCGGGGCATTTGACAAAAGAACCCAGTAACAAACCAATTAGAAATTGATGACGCTCATAAAAAGTCAAAGAAATTCTGAAGCTGTCTACAGATGCCTGTGTACGGTCTAGCGAGTACCTAGTGGTTAATAGCTAGTTGCATACTAGCAACTAAGCTCAAGCTAATTATGGCGGATTCACACCAGGCTGGTTGCTGCTGGCTGGTTGTAGCCTGCTAGCAGCACAGTGTGAACTGCTACCAGCAGCTAAAGCTAGCAACTATAGCCACTGGTGAAGTTGAACATATCCAACTATAGGAGCTACCAGCTGGTCATGTGACTCCCTTCCTGCTGCTATCAGTGTGCTACCCGCTAGTGCGAACACTTTTGTCGCTAGTAGTGGCACTAGTGGGTAGCTGAAACTTCACTGCTTGGGTTGGTTGTTGTTAAGATTTTGTGTTTTTGCAAGACGGTGATTGGATGACTTGCACTGCTAATACCAGCAGTGACTGGACAAGTGTGAACCCAAAGCAGCTACTGCTTGCTGTTGCTGCTAATAGCCAGCAGCAACCAGCAGCTTGTAAACCAGCCTAGTGTGAATGTGCCTTTAGAATTAGCTACTAGAAATTAGGGATGGGGATTAGAATTGGAATTTAATCAGTATTTTTTTGGGTATTTCAATCGGAATTGGTTTTCGAAAAATTTGGAAAAGAAGAATTAGAATTAAAATCGGTATTACAAAATTTTTAAAAAAATATCGGAATCAGAATTGATATTTTTTAAATTGCCATCCCTGTTAACAATGCATTAAATATTTAATAAAATGAGTGCATCTCTTAACGTAATTTAAAACCACAAAAAATCAAGTGATTTAAAAAATAAATTACAATTTTAAATGTTTTTTTTTATATAAATGTTGTATTTTTTCGCTTACGAAATGAATTTATTATAATAATGTGCTTGTCAGGTGAATAAACACAGATCGAACACTTGATGTCATGCATGAATTACAAGTTAATTTAGTGAAATTTAAAATAAAAAAGGTCTGATTTAAATTTTTTTTTAAATCCTGATTTAAATAATTTTAAAGAAAAAGTGTACAAAGCCACAGATAATTCTACCTGCTCACAAAGGTTGTTGTGGACAGGATTATTTTCTTAATATAGAACTATTCCCATTTGGAATAATCTTCCATCAAATATAACTCCAGCAAAAGTTTTTGTAAAGCTGGTATTACACTAGCAACCTCCAATGCAATTGAACTTAAAATGCAACCTGTGATGTGACTTGCGATTGCCTATCATTGCAACTAAAACCTTGTAATAAACTTCTATATCACACTATACAAACTAGTTGCCAATCAAGTTTTCAAAAGTTCGTTTATGTCAAGGGGACGGCATTCGGGGTGAATCTCGTACGGTATCGAAAGCCATTTTACTTTTAATCCAAGTTTTACTGAATTTTAAAATTTCACTTCTATTCTGAATAGCCAGTAAAAATGCAGCTAAAAAAGTAAAATAACTTTCCATCCACACGATCTGCTGTGAATCTTAGTGAAAATCGTACATGATTTTCTTCAATGTCTGCCCCCTTGGTTTGTGTCGATATTGTGAACAAACTAACAGGAAGTTCATAAACCGGAAGTCATGAAACTGGGAATTCGTTCAATGTTATATATGTCATTTCCGGCAAACGGCCTGATTTGGTTGTTTGTCAGAAAGTTTACTTGAAAAGTCTCTCAAAGTTGAACCTGTTCAACTCTGTGAGACTTAGTCTCACACTAGTTAAAAGGAAAGTTTTATCCAGTTGCATGTCATATCACACTATAAACATTGAAGTTGCATGTCACATTGCACATTTTATTGCATTAAAAGTTGCTAGTGTAATACCGGCTTTAGAGAACTCCATTCAATGCTTGAAAACTTGAAATACTAAATATTAAATACCCATCTTATTAAGCATGAACTAACCTGACATACTACCAATTTTCATAACGAATAAAAAAAAACTATTGGCCATTCATACATTTTTCGATATTTTTCGTTAAGCCGCTATTACACTAGCAACTTTTAATGCAATAAAACGTGCAATGTGACATGCAACTTTCTTGTTTATTGTGTGATATGACATGCAACTTGATAACACTTTCCTTTCAACTAGTGTCAAACTCAGTCTCATTGAGTTGCACAGGTTCAACTCTGAGAGACAAACAACCAATCAGGCTGTTTACCAGAAATGACATCAGAACTTTGAATGAATTTCCGGTTTCGTGACTTCCGGTTTATGAACTTCCTGTTAGGGGCTAATCATAATGGCGTCCTGTAAATAATGTCTGCCTGTGGTCTGGACGCCATTTTATTTTTCAAAGAGGTTTTTAAAAAATTGTTTGCAACTACTGTAGGTTGCATAGTGTGATATAGAAGTTTATTACAAAGTTCTTGTTGTAAGTTACATTACAAGTTGAATTGCATTGGAGGTTGCTAGTGTAACAGGGGCTTTATTACGATATTTCCAATTTTTTTCGATATATCGAGTAAGATATTTTTTTAAAAATATCGAAATATCGAAAACTTTGCCACCCCTACTCGCTACATTCGTGGATTTCTAAGAATTTCATGTATTCCAGTTTCCAAAACTTTGAAAGTTTCCAGTACTACACAGTTCCAGTGAAGTTCAGTGTATTTTCATCCTGGATAAACCAATGAAGAAAACTGATAAAGTAGAACCACGATTATCTGGACTAAATGGGACATGGTTCTGGTCCGAATTACCAAAAGTCCGGATAATCCATAAATTGACCGTTTTGTTTTTACTTTAATTTTCTCATACACTACCGGGAAGTTAAGTCAATAACACTGATAAACAAAAAAATCATTGAAATATTATGATAAATTGCCGGTCCGGATAAACCTGAAAATCTGAATAACGGTCCAGAGACACATGACCGGGCCGAGGAATTGAACTTAATAAATTCAATACGTCTGTTCACATTCATTATTAACAAATGAAAACCCCTTACTTAGGCACGGCCCCATCAAGTGTGTCCTACACAGCCGAGCCGAGTCCCGGACAAGTGGGGTTTCTAGATGTGCCGTGCCGAGACATGGCCGGAGCGCGGCAGTCTTTCCGGCCCGGTTTCGGCCTGTCAATGCGTAATTCTTCTAACTCCTAATTCTCTCCTTCAGTACCGAGAAGTTAAGTCAAAAACACTGATAAACATAAAACCGGAAGTCTGGATTACCAAGTTCCAGACAATCGAGATTCTACTGTATTTGGTTGTCACCCTAGCCGAGACACAACATGACGTAATTGCAGTCATTTTCAAATTTAGCTCCATGTATTGTCACTCGCCCCCTACTTAGTATGAAACAACCCCACGGGCGCCAATAAACAACAGATTTTTTTTTTAGTTAAGATGGTTTATGAACAGCTGATTTTCAAACTTCTTTCTTTCAAGAACAACATATTACGAGAAACTAGAAAGTGTTTTAAAACTAAAAGGGGGAGCTCAATCACTTAAAGAGTAATTTTCACAGGGCCGGCACTAGGGAACGTCAAGCGAGGCAAGCGTCCTTGGGTCACAGCGCTTTCAGGAGCCCCGCGCTGCTGACTAATTATTATTACTATTATTACAATACAGGTAATGACTAGTACACCCCTGGATCCTTTATTGCGATACATTGTTGTGGGGCTGAATCGCTTCAGCTCAGATTCATGTTTCTTGAGTCCCATCGAAATGGGAAACATTTAAACGTTGTTGCGAAACATTTCATAGTGTGAACGTCTTTTGAAACATGAACAAAGACTCAAAAGGTTCTGTTTGCTTTTAATTATTAACGACTACACTTAAAAAAAGATGTGAATCATTGAAAAAACTGTTAAAACTAATTGAGGACCTTCTGTATTGTGTTTGTGGGAAGAAATGGTCTTCTGACTACAAAGGCGAATAAAAGAAATGAAATTTAGAAATCCTGCCCCCATCTTCCAATTTCAGGGTGTCCAATAGGCTTAAATCGAATGTGCTCTCAGATGAGAAGAGCCCACCACCGTTTCTGCTTTATTTGCCCCTCTTTATGAATCACCATGTAGGCCCATATTGCTAGGGCCGCTTCTGCAGGTGATAATTGACATGTTGAAAGCCAGAAGGATGGAGAGAAACTGAGTGTAGGCGTGGACACGGAACAATGTTGCGGGTCGGAATCGCATCAGATGCGATTCTGCCCCGCAACATTGAATCGGAGCAGCCCCGCAACAACGTATCGCAACAAAGAATCCAGGTGTGTACTAGGCTTTAAGAGACATATTATTATACCAGAGGAAGAATTCAGAATGACATTCGGGAGAAAAAAATAATGTCATAAATTCATAATCATAAAATTAATATCGTAACACCCACTTATTTTATTTTAATATTATTTCATTTACATTTTAATTGTTTACAACTTTATAAATACACTATTTAAAATAGGCTGCAGCTAGAATAAATTATTTATCAAATTATCATCATCCTAGGATATCCCATCATGCTCCACCCAATTCCACTAAAAACCTTCCTTTTTTTCTCAATAATACGGAGCCCTGTAAAGGACATGCGAGATTTTTTTTTTATATCTCGACATTTCCACTTTTTCCAGAATCTCGACATTTTGACTTTTAATCTCGAAATTTCGACTTTAATCTCAACATTTCGACTTTTAATCTCTTATTCGGCCATGTTATGCGCACCATACTCTAATAATCAAATTAACTGCATGCACCCTCTTGTAGCAGCAATAATTTAATTATTAGAGTAGGCCTACAGTGCGCACAACATGGCGTAATTAACATCACCGAATAAAAGAGATTAAATGTCGAGATTTTGGGAAAAGTCAAAATTTCGATATTTAAAAAAATCTCGCCTGTCCTTTACAGTATTCCGTACAATACATGTTTTATTTATGTGAATATTTTTCCATCTTCTGGTCAGGATGCCAAAAAAAAATTACAAAAATAGGTGAAGGCTTATATTGTGACGTCATTAATAATTAACTTTCAATTTAAACTACGAAAGATAATTTAACTATTTAAACAAACCATGAAAGTTGAAACAATTAAATAGTATTATTTTTTTGAAGTAATTTACAATAAGATGTTCCATGTACAGATCAAGCTCGCGAGCTGTTCTAGGACAGTTCGCGAACAGAAACAAAACCCGGTTTAAATGAGTGCTCGTGAACCGTTCTAAAGCTGTCCGCGAGCTCTCATTTAAACCAGGTTCTGTTTCTGTTCGCAAACTATGGCGAAAACTTGTACTCGGTGAAAAATAACAGTGTTTCCTATTGAGAAAATGTTTTAATGCGCATTTCTATTAGTAGGAAAAAAGCAATTCCATTCGGCAACTAATAACGGAATAAACGTGGCCCTCGCCTAGTTACTATTATCGAGTGTTCATTATGTTAGGCCAAATGAATTGAGAAAACCACATTCACTGTACCACTTTAACTAAACCATAAATTGCCGTTTCTCGCCAATATTTACATCGAAACGGCGTTATTTTTCTGTAAATCTAGATATCCTACAAGAAAAAAAGTTGAATGAACAAAAGTTGGCTCCGCCCTTTTTATGAAGAAAGCATCTTCTAATTGGTTGGTTATCTAGTCTGCCGTCACATGCTCCGCCCTTTTCAACGTCGAACCACACAACAAACCAATTAGAAGTTGCCGTTCGTCATAAAAAGGGCGGAACCAATTTCTGTTTATCCCGTTTTCTAATTGCCTGTGAATAACGGGAGTTCGAGTAGCATTTACAAAGTAAACAGAAATAGCGAATTTCTCTACAGGCCATTTATACCTAATGGAACTTATTTTTTTAAATTACGTTTCTGTAGATTTCGAAAGTTACCGGGAAATTTCTGTTAGTTTCTTACAATATTTTTACACATTTCCTGTCGAATATGCTGTGATTACCATAGTTTATGTACAAAAATATTTTTTTTTCGAATAGCCAACTGCTTAGCCTCTAATGCACGGAGATTGCAAAACTTTATCACCTTATCTCGCAACATGCACGCAACCACATACGAGAGTATCTATAGGTTGGAGGCTAGCGGCTCCTAATCCTTGAAAGTATATTTCTTCAGGTACCTTTGTCCATTTCTCGCACATCTTTCAATCATGCTGTTAATCAGTTTAGAAATCATTTTGATTAGCAGCCGCTTAGCTTCTATACAGACCCTCTACCAACCTTGACCTTTTTCGCCATCTATATAACTTGGAGGCTAGCACAGCTCATAATATATTAAATACCCCTGATATTTTATGACTTTTTTCAGATATCTGTACATTTTCCTTCTATTTTTCAATACCTTCTGCTGTTAATTACATTTTAAACTTATTTGAATAGCAGCTCCTTAGCCTCTACGCTGGAGATTGTACGGCTTCCTCCCCTCATTCCCTTTGGCGCAATCTACATGTATGTAACAACTCCACAACCGTAACATGGAGGCTAGTGCCTAATAATCAACACTTTTATTAGTTTCATTTCCTGTAGATTTCATCTGTTTATTATAATTTCAGCAGATTTTTTTTAAGTATCCGGTAATTTCCTGCGTTTTATCAAAACAAAATAAACAACTGAAGAGAGCGAGAGATACTGAGAGAACGAGAGGGAGAGAGCGCCAGAGAGAGAGAGAAAGAGGGAGAACCAGAGTGAGAGGGTGAGAGTACCAGAGAAAGAGAAAGAGAACCAGAGGGAGAGAGAAAACCAGAGGGAGAGAGAAAACCAGAGAGAGAGAAAGAGAACCAGAGGGGGGGGGAGAGAGAACCAGAGAGAGAGCGAGGGAGAACCAGAGAGAAAGGGAGGGAGAGAGAACCAGAGAGAGAGAGAACCAGAGGGAGAGAGAGAACCAGAGGGAGAGAGAGAGAGAGAACCAGAGAGAGAGAGAACCAGAGGGAGAGAGAGAACCAGAGGGAGAGAGAGAGAGAGAACCAGAGAGAGAGAACCAGAGAGAGAGAACCAGAGAGAGAGAACCAGAGAGAGAGAGAACCAGAGAGAGAGAGAACCAGAGAGAGAGAGAACCAGAGAGGGAGGGAGAGAGAAAGAGAACCAGAGGAAGAGACAGAGAGAGGGAGAACCAGAGAGAGAGAGAACCAGAGGGAGGGACAGAGAAAGGGAGAACCAGAGGGAGGGACAGAGAAAAGGAGAACCAGAGAGAGAGAGAGAGAGAGGGAGGGAGGGAGGGAGAGAGAAAGGGAGAGGGAGGGAGAGAGAAAGGGAGAGGGAGGGAGAGAGAAAGAGGAAGAGAGAAAGAACCAAAGTGAGAGAGAGGGAGAGAGGGTGGGAGAGGGAAAGAGGGAGGGAGAAAACCAGAGAGAGAAAGAGGGAGGGAGAGAGAGAAAGAGAGAAAGGAAGGGAGAGAGAACCAGAGAGAGGGAGAGAGGGTGGGAGAGAGAGGGAGGGAAAGAGGGAGAGAGAGAGAGGGAGGGAAAGAGGGAGAGAGAGAGGGAGGGAAAGAGGGAGAGAGAGAGGGAGGGAAAGAGGGAGAGAGAGAGGGTGGGAGAGAGAGGGAGGGAAAGAGGGGGAGAGAGAGAGAGAGGGAGGGAAAGAGGGAGAGAGGGTGGGAGAGAGAGGGAGGGAAAGAGGGGGGAGAGAGAGAGAGAGGGAGAGGGAGAGAGAGAGAGAAAGAGAATGTGTAGTATGTGTACACATGTATTTGACCACCGCAAAGGTGGATTATTACTACGCCGCATGATGTCATCACGATACAGAACAATACCATGTACTGTACTGTATCGCAAGAAGACGTGATACCGATGCGATTCCTTACGGAACATGCAAAACCTCCATCCGTCAAATTTATAGCTCGCAACATTTGAATGGAGGAGCCGGCAATCTGTTGCCCACAGCGGCGCTTTAATCGCCATTAATTAAATGGCAATTAATTAAGACATTTAAATACTAACGGAGATGAAAACACAATTAAACTCACCTTCTGCAACAACAAAAAAGAGTTAAGACGCCAGAAAAAAACCACACTAAACAAAAGCAAAAGCTTCCTTTGTTCTGACTTTCACTGACAAACGGATGCTGTGTTCTTCAGATAAAAACACTCCACTACGAACACACAGGGAGAAAACAACACAGTTCGTCGACACCAACAAATCTCAACCAAAAAAATTTACGAACAACGATCTCCAGACAGCAGCGCAATGGAGTCACTCTATTGCTCGAATAAAAAAACAGGAGACGTCTACCCTCGTAAAATATTACATAAATCTAAATTGTCTCTCTGATAATTGGTCACAATAAATACAACATTAAAATCAACCAATCGTTGTGAAGAGTATTCTCTCTGTTAAAGCAGCAATGGAAACGACAAACGTTGGTGACTAGAAATTCGTACAAAACTTTTAACACTGTGCGCTCTGTATGACCATGGTCTCCTATGGTATCAATAGTGTCCATAGGAGGGTATGGTATGACGCTTCACAGCCCGCTCTTTATAAAGAGCGAATTCGGCCTTGTTGCCATTGGGGTAATAATTTGAACTTTTAGAAAATTTCAACTGGTGAAAAATACAAGAAACGTGGCCCCACCTATTCACTATCATTGGCTGAGGCCACGCCTGTTTATTTTTCACCAGTTGAAATCGTCAAAAAGGTCAAATTTTCGCCCCAATGGAAACATTAAGGCATTACAGACGTTCATACACTGTGCGTTATGTACAAATAAACTTTAAATTTACTTAAAATATTTTAAAATTAATTAATATTTAATAGGAAAAAAATCTACCGCTTTAAAAACTAATAAAAAATTAAGCACCTTTATAATTAATTAAAACGCAATTAGAAGAATTCCCCAGGTTCAAAATTCGTCCACAAAAAATACAAAGGTTCGCAACCAATGAGAAAAAAACTTGTGAATAAAGCAATCAAGACTGCTCCGTCGTGACGTCTGCAACTGAGCGTATAGCATAAAAAGGTTTTCTAAATTTCTAGTCGCCAGACCATAGTCTACAACAACTGGGCATGGACATACATTTAGAAGGGACGATTTGAAGCACACTGACTTGCTTAATAGAACCAAGTTGAACAGAACGCTCAAATGGGTGATTAGGAGTGTACGACAATGGCAGATAAATAATCAGTTATTCAAATGTAAACACGCCATATTGGGACAAAATCAGTTCCGAAAACTTGGATTCAAAAATGTGCAATATGGTCTCACCTCTACTTCAAAGATCTCGAATTAATCACATGACTAAAATGAACCACTTTGGGGAAAACAAAAAGTGACTTATGAATCATCGCTGTTATAAAGCGTCATATCTGACCTCAAGTTTGTTTCCAAAAGTCAAGGTCATTTCCTGCCCCCACCCACCCCATTTATTTATACTGATCTGTATTTTTTCTTACAATAAATAAATAAAACCATTGTAGGCATCATTTCATTTCAAATTAATTAAAAAAAATTTTTTAAAAAAAATATATAATTGGCTATTATATTATAAACAAATTAAAGTGTAATGAATGCAATTTCCTGTTGCCAAAGTTTACTTACATATTTATACATAAAACTATAAAAGCAACGTTTTCTCCCCACAACCAGGGGCGGATTAACGCATAAGCCTTATAAGCCCAGGCTTAGGGCGCCACATTTTGAAGGGCGCCTTTGACTCGTCCTTTACAAATTATTTTTTTTTAAATTGTATAATTTAAAAGTTAACTCAATGAGACCAATGTAAATTGTACAAAATACTTTGAATATGTTTAAAAATTAGGACAGGATTCAAAATTAATATTTTAGGATTTTATAACATTTTCCCCTTTTTACTCTGCAGAGTGGCCACAATGCCTTCTTCTGCAGCAAAAATATATGCTACCATTTTTTTTCAATTTGTTTTTTAAGTTTCTAGCTTGTTTTCTACTTTTGGTTTCGTGAAATAGTGTTTTAGAAACTAGAATATTACATAATGATTAGTGTTTCATGACTTATTTAAAAAATGTATGGTATTAAACTAAAAAAATTTGAGGGGAGGGGGCGCAAAACGCTTGAGGTTTATGGCGCTAAAAAGTCTTAATCCGCCACTGCCCACAACACTGAACAAAATTATGTTCAACATAATTGGAAAGAAAAACAAAAAAGTGCCACACGATTTGCACATAAGAAGGTACCGGCCAAAGACCAAACGTACACGAAAACAGGTTTTTCTTAGAGGTGGAACGAATCCTCAATTTTCTCGAATCCGAATCCTAAAAGGTTATCGAATCTCACGAATTTGGAATCTCTCGAATCCTATATTATTATTCATTAAAAAGATACAAATAGGTGTAAGACATTTGCCCTAAAGGGACATTTGCCCTAAAACCCCTTACCTTAAAAGGACGTTTGCCCTAATCAGTAGTGTAAATCCACGTCATTTGGCGTTTTCTGTATGCCGCAGGTGCGTTGAAATCTATTTAACATACAGCACCAAAAGACACTAAACCGTATGATAAGAAAGTACAAAAACGTTTTTTTAGGATCAATGTCCTTTTAGGGCAAACGTCCTTTTAGGGCAAAATGTCCATAGGGCAAGTGTCCATAGGGCAAGTGTCTATAGGGCAAGTGTCTATAGGGCAAGTGTCTATATGGCAAATGTCAATATCCCGATACAAATAAATGAATTGTTAGTGAACGCTTCTATTGGACGTCAATGGAGTTAAAACTAATTTAACCAACGTTTTTAACAGTTTTTTAAGGTTAGGATTCGAAATATTCGAAAGACGAAAAATGCGCAAAGATTGGAGTTTTCGAATCTCAAATATTTTTCAAGATTCGCGGGATTCGAGGATTCGAAAGGCCCAATAGTTTTTCTAAATAAAACACCAATTGGGGTTTCTTAAAGTAAAAAGGTTCTACCACAAAGTTTAAACAATAAATTCCATAATGTAAAAAAATAAATATTGTAACAACCAGTAGTAAATCGTTATCCCGCCAAAACACTAGCCTGGGGTTGAGTGACTCATACCTGTCGCTCCCTTGAAGTCCCTTCTCCTATATTGAAAACCCAAGTGGCGGATCGATACCTTTTAGGACCATAGTCACTTGGACCTGGTTACACCTCGTAGGTGTACACAGGTCCAACGTATAAAAGAACCATGCTCCTCTTTGTTCTTCGTCCACTCTTTCGCTCAACTTTTGTACTACGTCGATTACTATATCCGTATCACATAATGGGCACGTGGACGCACCTTTGATCAATAACAATTCATTCTTGTGACGTTCATATTTCAATGCAAGAGTGAATAACAGGGTTTATAATATGAAACTACGTTGTCTTCTGTTCCGAAACTAATCCTTCTCTAGACAAGCCAGAAACACCATAGGTCAAAAAAAACATACAGATCCTTTACGGAGAAGGAGGACGTCAAGGAGGAAAATGTACTACAATGGCGACCAGAAGTGGATGGTAGCCATCCTTCTGACAGATTACACCCATACTTATTAGGATGACTAGAATCCATCACCATCCACCTCTTCTGGTAGCTCGAATCTTCTCCCAGGGAAGAGACAAGCTACTGGAAAATGGTCAGAGAAGTCGCCTACGCTCACAATATCATTATGAAAAGTCTTTTTTTTTAAAAAATAATTTTTAAGTAATAATATTAATTTTAATTTAAGAAGTCTCGAAATGTTCATGTTAATCAAATTATACATGGTTCACCATGGTTCGTCAATTTCCATGAGTTTCACCTACCATTCTTGTCTCACTTTTGAAGATTTTTCCTGACCAATTTCAACTTCAATTCCATGCAAACAAATACTAATTTAGTACTTACTTTTAAACCTCATTACTTATTTTCTTAGCAAGAAAAATGCATACATAATATTACATATATTGCATGACTTCTTAGTAATATGCAACATAAGCACAGAAAAACATATAAATGCAGACAGAAATACTTGCAAAAAGGAACACGGAAAAACGCGAAAAACGTTTTTCGCGTTTAATGTTTTTCGGCTCGAACTCGTATAGGTGTGGTTTAATTATTCCAACATAGAAAATCACCACTTTCCACCAAAGTTTGGCTACAGCAGAGATCCAAAACACAAAAGATGGACAAATGATTATTGATCCAATCAATTTCTTTAAAAAATTTATTTAAGTCTTCATTTCACATTTTTCTTGCGGACCACTTTCGTTTTGAGTTCGTACATTTTGATTAAATGTCCTTTACCCTCTCGCATCATTTTTAATTCCCAAACTAATTTCTCCTTTGAAAACCGCTCAAAATCTACACGGGCCAATTCATTATACGGCTGTAAAAAAAAAAGACGTGAATAAAGTAAACTTAATACGTTAAGGCCTTGTTTCCATTCTGGCGAACATTTTTGCCGCATAAAAATTTTAACAGTTGAAAAATAAAGTGTTCACTATGAGAGAAGTGATGTAATGCATTTCTATTAGTTGGCTAATATAACATCACCGATAGGTTGGAAAGTCATTAATAGAACCGCCCTCAATTCCAAAAAGTACAAATATTCAGCAAAAAAGAGGTTTAAAAAAAGTTCAATCAATCAATTTCAACTTTTGTTTAAGAGCGATCGTTTTTGATTGAAAAACGGTTTTTTAACGTTTTTCCTCCAGGTTTCAAGTCACATTACAATTAATAGAAAAATAATTTCACGTGCTAAGCTTATAAAAGGAAAACATCGTGAAGCCAATAGATTAATATAATGCACGTGCTAATTTTTATGTGATTGTTCTAAGTCGTTTTTAATGGGAGTTCTTCAAATGTTTGGGTGTAGGTTTTTTGGTCCCATGGGACTTAACATGGAGTTAAAAAACGATCGATTTTGAAAGTTGTTTAAAAATAGAAGGCCCTTTCAGAATTTCGAAAAAATATCATCGTGAAGGCACTAAACACGTGTAAGTACGTTAAAAATAGAAGGACCTTTTCAAAAATTTTATAAATCGAGCACGTGAAGTTTCTAATTGCCCGTGTGAAATATATTTGTTTTTTTTTTGCATTTTATCTTTTCTCTTCGTTTTTGGTAAGTTTTTTTTTTATCGATTTCTCATCATTTCAGGTAAATTAATGTATTTTAATTTTGTTGTAGGATTGTTGTACAGAAGAATAACGCCGTTTCGACATAAATATGGATGAGAAACGGCAATTTATGGTTCAGTTAAATTGGTACAACGAATATGGTTTTCTCACTGCAATTGGCCTAACATAATGAACAACCGATAACAGTAACAAGGCGGGGGCCACGTTTGCTCTGTTATTAGTCGCTGTATCGAATATTATTTCTCATAATAATAGGAAAGCATAAACACATGTCCTCCATAGGAAACACTGTTACTTTTCACCAGTTAAAATTTCCACTTGAGTACGAAATTTTCGTCACAGTGGAAACAAGGCCTAACGGGAGAATTTTAACACACTTCACGTGCATATCAACCAATTAAAATACACACTTGGAAATCGTTTAACACAGATAACATGAAAAATGGGATAACACGAATTACATTTTCGGTATCGTCCCCCAGTATAGGGTCGTTATTTTTGCTGAGATTTCTCGAAGTAATTTTGTGATGTAGCCTATTTAGGCTACATCACAAAATTACTTCGAGAAATCTCAGCAAAAAGCGCTAGCATCGTTTTTCTATTGAGCACATAGACCTGATGTGGAAGAGGAAACGTTAGTTTTTAAAATACACAGTCATGGCGGCAATACGTTTATTTTTCATATTTAAAGTTGTCCAATGTTAAGTTTTCAAAGTGCATTGTGCACCTTAAATATATGCTGATCGAGTGATAGATTGACAAAAAATCGGTAAGTGCGGTTCTATTTTTAAAAACTATTTCAAGATCACAAATTTCTAACTCTTATGTTAAACTCCATTGAGTTTACGTGCTCAGAAGCAAAAAAAAACATCTATTAAAACGCTCGTAAAAATATGTAAAAATAATTTAAAAAAAACTCAATTAAACCACAGTGAAGCCAACACATTGGCGCACGTGCTGATGTTTTTTCTGGTTTTCTAAAATTATTTTTAAGTATTTTTACGAGCACTTTAATGGATGTTTTTTTCTTATTTGGGCGTGCTCAATGGGGTTTAAGATAAGAGTTAGAAATTCGCAATTTTGAAATAGTTTTGAAAAATACAACCGCACTTACCAATTTCTTGTCATTATATCACTCGATCAGCATATATTTAAGGTGCACATTGCACACTTTGAAAATTCTTTTCTTGCCTTATATTCTTGGCTGATTTTCCGTACGTTGTGTCCTCCGCTTTATCTTAAACTCTACTGAGTGAGTACGCCCAAATCAGAAAAAACATCCATTAAAATGCTCTTAATAATTCGTAAAAATAATTAAAATAAAAAAAACAGAAAAAGGATTAGTACATGCGCCAATGTGTTGGTTTCACTGTGGTTTAATTGTGTTTTTTTCTAAAAATTATTTTAGGTATTTTTACGAGCATTTTAGTGGATGTTTTTTTCTGATTTGGGCGTATTCGCCATTTTGAAGTATTTTTTAAAAATAGAACCACACTTACCAATTTTTTGTCATTCTATCACTCGATCAGCATATAGTTAAGGGGCACATTTCATTTTGAAAACTTAATATTGGACAACTTCAAATATGAAAAATGAACATATTGCCGCGACTGTATTCAATAAACTGTATTTACTGTATTCAATCGATAACTTACTAGAATTTTTTAATCCCTATGGTCAATAACAGCCAGGAACCTAAAGTCCAACTGGTTGAATGATAAAGATTTCTCCATCATCAGGGTCAAGTAACATTACATCTCACAATTGAAGAACATATATTGAGTATGAGTATTGAGTTGAATATGAATAGGGAATACATGTATTTGAGTATAAGGAATTATGTAAATGTGAGGTGACAACATTGACAACTAAACATAGGGGAGTAGACTTTCGTATTTTTAAATTTAAATGTTTTATGATTTGAATTACTTTCTTTTTATGTTACAAATTAGTTTGGCAATTCTCGGGTAGGCCTAAGTCTTGACAATATTTCAACGAAAAATTCCTGGGGGTTATGGTCTCTTTAAGACCCTTTAATACCCCAATCAAAATTACAAAAACGAAGTTTAAATCTAAAATCTTAATAACACTGTTCACGCGATTTCTACCTTTCTCTCCTTTTCGTTCATTTTCTTCCAATCCTCTGCAATCGACGCAAAAGTCTTAAATTTTTGTTCAAAAGTTAAACTAATGAGACTCGAATGTAAACATTGTGGAAATAGAATTAGAGACTTACTTTTACTTTTTGATTATCATTACATAGTCGTAAACTCTTGAACTGATCTGAAACGAAGTAATTTATAGCCGACAATGGCCGAAGAGGTCGACCCAAATCCTGTAATTTCTGAAATCACAAAGAAAGTTGTAATTCCTTACTAATTTTTTTTTTGTCAGATCACAGTTAATACATTGAAATAAGTCTTCCTCGATCTTCTCTTGCTTTTCGTATCTTTCAATTGCATTACGTCATTTTTATCTTCTGAACTTAAATGGTTCCACCAAATTTCCGTTTGTTTCTTGAATTCCTCGTTTTCTTTCTCGAATTTGTCATTGAATATCTGAAAGATTCACACAAAATATACCATTTTTTGTTTATTTCCTTGTTTACAACAAAGTTGAGTGATTTGAATCACAATTTAATGAAATAAATGATGTTATATATATATACAATGTATATAAATTCAATTCAACTCAGTACACGTGCAATCAGCTTAAAAGCCATGTGGCAGTGGGGCATGCTCCCGATAACAAATGATTGTCATTCAGGTAAAGTAAGACATCAGTGGTAAATTGAAATCGTCATCCTAACAAAGAACTATCAACTAGAAGAGAATTCCATAGTCTAATATCATTCGAGGGAAAAAAGGCCAAAAATATGCATTAGTTCTAGCCATTAATTCTTTTAAAGTCTTTGAATGCCCGTGTCTTCCCCTACGTGTCCCAAACAACGTGCCCGGTTTCGTCCCGGGTGGTACCAATAAAAAGAAGTGTTTTTTTCCTGTCGGGATAGTAGAAGGAGCTTTATAAAACTCTTTTAAGATGGCCCAAGAAGGAATTACGAAATGTTTGTTGCTCGCTGCATTCGTGGAATGTATTCTGCAATCCAGCATTATGTTTTTAAGTCCAAATACTGGTTTATTTAATAATTTCATAATTAATATAAAATTATATAACGATAATATCGTATGGCCCTCCCAAACCAAAATCCTAGTTGTGCCACTGATGTGTATCATGTTGTGTTTTTCGTAAGGGATAGGCGGCAAACCCAAGGTCCGCCTATGGTGGCACAAACTCTACCTATGCCACTGTGTGGAGGCATTTTATAGGTTGTGCCGAAGACGCGAAATATAGGTGAAACGGAATACAATCATCAGGTCAGGAGAAAAGGATGAACCAATACAGGCGGTTGGAGACAGCATTAACAATCTTTCCTCAAACCAATTAGAGATTGCCGTTCCTCATAAAAGGGCGGGGCATATGACATCAGGCCATTATCAAACCAATTAGAAACGTGAAAATGAATTGTTAATGCTGTCTCCAATTGTCATAGTCCCCAATCACCTGTAAGAATGGAAAGAATAACCAATTTTCAAATTCCATTTCATATAACTAGGGTCGCTAGTCAGCTATTTGGTTCTAACTTCTGGGGTCCACTTTTCATATGCTTACTTTTTTCTCTTCATTTGATAAATTTGCCCAAAGTTCGCCAACAACTCTTAAGACATCATTGTATTTCAAATCTAAAATAAGGCGACAGAAATCACACATTTTAATAAAAACAAAGTGAATAAAGACGTTGCCACCTGAATTAACCTGGGTTTGATTTGATAATCTCGGGTCTTTTTACGTACAGAAAAGCAATATAAGGATTCATTGGTTTCAATGGACGTTTCTGAACGTCATTTTTTGACACAATTCCTTCTTCAACATCTTTTAATTCACTTCCAAGAAACCTAAACGTCCTAAAAAAAAGAGAACAAAACAAACCAAAATTAGGTAGAAGGAAATCAATTAAAACGTCAAAACATAATTACAATGTTAAAAACCGCTTATAAAGTAAGTGTTTCCCTAAAGAAAACATAACAGTAGCAGAACGCCGCCCTTTTGAAATTTATTATCCAGAATCCAGCGCAGGACATTGGCGATAGCGTTGGTCAATTTCATACTAGCCAATAGGAACACAGTATTTTATTTTGCAGCATATGAAACCCGCTCTTCAGAATCATTAGAATTCAAAACAGAATACTAAAGCTGCTTTCCACTCTAAAAATAAAAAATTTTATTGAATTTAAAATATAATGATAAAAATGTGAAAAGTAATAAAAACGAAAATATTTTTAAAAAATTTGTTTTATCAATATTCATCGAACCTTGGATGAAGAGTTTTTCGTCCATCATCAAACCAAATTAATGCCTCCCTAGAAATCGACAAAGTATGACATTCACAGCTATTTTTACTAAATGGGAAAATACTGTTCACAGCTACTTTTATGTAGAAAACAGAAATACTGCATTCCTATTGGCAAATATTAAATTGACCAAAGCTAGCCCCAAAGACTGGTCCATAATCCAGCCACTATTAGCTGGTAACGAATAGCAGAAGTTTTAGCCGGCGGCGGATAACTGTTATCGCTGCAGCGTTACCGCTGCGTTTGCCTTAGAAATTCGAAAAAGTAATTGGCAACACTGTTCCCGTTCTACAACAAGAGAAAAGGGGAAGAACGAAGAAGAACCGTAACCGCGAACGCAACACTCTGAAAACATGGCGTCCGTAGGCGTAGACGAAGTGCAGCAAGCCGCTTTGGTAGACAGCAGAGACGATGTTTACGTGCAGATCTATCATGAAGGAGAGGCGATGCAAGAGGATTCCGAAGTCAGCGTTGATTTTGACGAACACCTCATTATGTTGGTGCAGTCATTTCCAATGCTATGGGATCAAGCGTTACCGGATTTCAAGAATAAAAGCAGAAGAGAGGCGATCTGGCAACACATTGCTAAGAAAGTCGGACTCAAAGGTATACCTTTCAGAATCAACACGATCGGACTCCCTTTTGCGGTTGTAAACAACCGTTTCAGCAACCGAATCGTTTTATGCATGGCTCTGTTTGACAGTTTTGCGTTTTTTTTTTTGACATTCGATTAAAAGGGTTTTATTTAGCGATTGTTCATTTATAAAGCGATAAAAGCGAAAGGAGATTGCAAAATATTCGCAGGTTTTTGTTTGCTTCCATAATAAAATCGCCAAAAATGGTTATCAAGCGTTTCTTCACGGATGCGGAAGCTTACAAATAACCGATAAGACTCGTGACGTCACAAGGCTTACATTCAAGGGGTAAGGGGGACTACATTGAAGAAAATCATATTCGAGATTCACTAAGATTTACAAAGATTCACAGCTGATTATATTTATGGAAAGCCATTTTACTCTTCTATCCGCGTTTTAGTTGATTCCCATAATGTAATTAAATTTGAAAATACAGTAAAACGCGGGTATAAACTAAAATAACTTGCCATACCGAACGAGATTCACCCCCAATGTTCTCCCCCCCCCCTGGATGAGAGAGGCATTGGGGGTGAATCTCGTTCAGTAACAGGCAAGTGTAGCCAGCACTAGCTTTTCGTTTGCTTCGCCCTTTTATGAGCGTCAGACCAAATATCAACCAATTAGAAATTGATGACACTCATAAAAGGGCGGAGCAAACGAAAAGCTAGTGCTACCTACACTTGCATGTGAATGACGTACGGTATGGCAAGCCATTTTAGTTTTTACTATTTAGCGGCGTTTTACTGGATTTTCAGATTTTAATTCTATTCTGGGAATCCAGTAAAACGCGGATAAAAGAGTAAAATGATTTTCTGTACGTATGATCTGATGTGAATCGTCCGAAATGTTAAGGAATCTCGTACATGATTTTCTTCAATGTCGGCTCCCTTGCGTGGCCTACAAAGATGAGAAGTTCATACACATTTAGCTGATGGCCCGACGAACATTGAGGTAGTCCTGTTGTACATTTACGACATTGACGGCGCTACAGACACGCTATCGGATTTTTAGACATTGTGTTGGTAATAGGTAGTAGTAACTAGGTTGTAATACGTGTGATTTCGCAATATTAAAAAATTAAAACAGACACGTTTAATTTAATTTTTAATAATTAAATATTTAATTTAATTTTTAATAATTAAATATTTAATTTAATTTTTAATAAACAAAAAATATTTAATTTAATTTTTAATAAATAAAAAATATTTAATTTTATTTATAATAAAAAATATTTAATTTAATTTTTAATAAATAAAAAAAATATTTAATTTTATTTTTAATAAATAAAAAAAATATTTAATTTTATTTTTAATAAAAAAATATTTAATTTTATTTATAATAAAAAATATTTAATTTTATTTATAATAAAAAATATTTAATTTTATTTATAATAAATAAAAAAATATTTAATTTTATTTATAATAAATAAAAAATATTTAATTTTATTTATAATAAATAAAAAATATTTAATTTTATTTTTAATAAAAAATATTTAATTTTATTTTTAATAAAAAATATTTAATTTCATTTTTAATAAATAAAAAAATATTTAATTTAATTTTTAATAAATAAAAAAATATTTAATTTTATTTTTAATAAAAAATATTTACTTTTATTTTTAATAAAAAATATTTACTTTTATTTTTAATAAAAAATATTTACTTTTATTTTTAATAAAAAATATTTAATTTTATTTTTAATAAAAAATATTTAATTTTATTTTTAATAAAAAATATTTAATTTTATTTTTAATAAAAAATATTTAATTTTATTTTTAATAAAAAATATTTAATTTTATTTTTAATAAAAAATATTTACTTTTATTTTTAATAAAAAATATTTACTTTTATTTTTAATAAAAAATATTTAATTTTATTTTTAATAAAAAATATTTAATTTTATTTTTAATAAAAAATATTTAATTTTATTTTTAATAAAAAATATTTAATTTTATTTTTAATAAAAAATATTTAATTTTATTTTTAATAAAAAATATTTAATTTTATTTTTAATAAAAAAATATTTAATTTCATTTTTAATAAAAAATATTTAATTTAATTTTTAATAAATAAAAAAATATTTAATTTAATTTTTAATAAAAAATATTTAATTTTATTTTTAATAAAAAATATTTAATTTTATTTTTAATAAAAAATATTTAATTTTATTTTTAATAAAAAATATTTACTTTTATTTTTAATAAAAAATATTTAATTTTATTTTTAATAAAAAAATATTTAATTTTATTTTTAATAAAAAATATTTACTTTTATTTTTAATAAAAAATATTTAATTTTATTTTTAATAAAAAATATTTAATTTTATTTTTAATAAAAAATATTTAATTTTATTTTTAATAAAAAATATTTAATTTTATTTTTAATAAAAAATATTTAATTTTATTTTTAATAAAAAATATTTACTTTTATTTTTAATAAAAAATATTTACTTTTATTTTTAATAAAAAATATTTAATTTTATTTTTAATAAAAAATATTTAATTTTATTTTTAATAAAAAATATTTAATTTTATTTTTAATAAAAAATATTTAATTTTATTTTTAATAAAAAATATTTAATTTTATTTTTAATAAAAAATATTTAATTTTATTTTTAATAAAAAATATTTAATTTTATTTTTAATAAAAAATATTTAATTTTATTTTTAATAAAAAAATATTTAATTTTATTTTTAATAAAAAAATATTTAATTTCATTTTTAATAAAAAATATTTAATTTAATTTTTAATAAATAAAAAAATATTTAATTTTATTTTTAATAAAAAATATTTAATTTTATTTTTAATAAAAAATATTTAATTTTATTTTTAATAAAAAATATTTAATTTTATTTTTAATAAAAAATATTTACTTTTATTTTTAATAAAAAATATTTAATTTTATTTTTAATAAAAAAATATTTAATTTTATTTTTAATAAAAAATATTTACTTTTATTTTTAATAAAAAATATTTAATTTTATTTTTAATAAAAAATATTTAATTTTATTTTTAATAAAAAATATTTAATTTTATTTTTAATAAAAAATATTTAATTTTATTTTTAATAAAAAATATTTAATTTTATTTTTAATAAAAAATATTTACTTTTATTTTTAATAAAAAATATTTACTTTTATTTTTAATAAAAAATATTTAATTTTATTTTTAATAAAAAATATTTAATTTTATTTTTAATAAAAAATATTTAATTTTATTTTTAATAAAAAATATTTAATTTTATTTTTAATAAAAAATATTTAATTTTATTTTTAATAAAAAATATTTAATTTTATTTTTAATAAAAAATATTTAATTTTATTTTTAATAAAAAAATATTTAATTTTATTTTTAATAAAAAAATATTTAATTTCATTTTTAATAAAAAATATTTAATTTAATTTTTAATAAATAAAAAAATATTTAATTTAATTTTTAATAAAAAATATTTAATTTTATTTTTAATAAAAAATATTTAATTTTATTTTTAATAAAAAATATTTACTTTTATTTTTAATAAAAAATATTTAATTTTATTTTTAATAAAAAATATTTACTTTTATTTTTAATAAAAAATATTTAATTTTATTTTTAATAAAAAATATTTAATTTTATTTTTAATAAAAAATATTTACTTTTATTTTTAATAAAAAATATTTACTTTTATTTTTAATAAAAAATATTTAATTTTATTTTTAATAAAGAATGTGTAATAAATATCAACATATGTTGCAAAACTGTCGTATATATTCGAAATTATGGATAACCATCGCCTATCGGCAACATCTTTACAAAAAAAATAACGAAAAACTCCAACACGTGCAGAACATACTGAAAAACTAATAGAAATATAAAAATTTCCGTGACGCTCTGTGGCATTTAAAATTTATTTTTGCCGATTTAAGCATGCTAGGGACGCAGACGCACCGGAAGAATCACACCTTAAATCATGTGATTTGAATTTTAAATAAAATAATGTTAATTAAAAAAAAAACCTTTCTAGTCGAAGATGTGACAACTAAATGGAGATTACTTCGTGACAAGTATGCGAGGGAATTACGATTACAGAAGAAGATAGGACAGCGATTAGAGAACAGCAGCGAACGTCAATGGCGTTACATGAATCGAATGAGCTTCTTACAGCAACATGTTAAAGCCAGAAGGTTCACAAAGTTGATTTCAAAGTTTCAATCTAAAATACGGTTACTAAAACAAGTGATATTTTGGATTTGTTTCTTTGTAGAAAAATTGGCCGTTTCCCTTTGAAGGAAGGAGAGTCGATTCAATCGAACGACGTCACTCCGAACGTGGCCCCTTCGACTTCTCACGTTCACAACAACGGAGGTAAATGGCAATTACCTTTTGCATACTAGCACATAATAGTGCTGTCCAAACGGCATGCTCTGTGTCTGGATATAGATCTGCTCTGCTGTGTGACGTGCCGTCATTAAGCCTAGTACACACCTGGATACTTTGTTGCGGGGCTGCTCCGATATAATGTTGTGGGGCAGAATCGCAACTGACACAATTCAGACCCGCAACAATGTTCCGTGTCCACACCTATAGTCAGTTTCTCTCCATCCTTCTGGTTTTCACCATGTCATTATCACCTGTGGAAGTGGCCCTTTCAATATGTGCTTACACTGTCATTGTTCAAGAAGGGGGAGGGGCGAATAAAACAGAGACGGTGGTGGGCACTCAAGCGTTTCTCAGCTGAGAACACAGTCAGTTCACACTGAAATTAGGAGATGGGGCAGGAGTTCAAAATCTACCAAAACACAATTTAGTAGTGAATTTACACATAAGGTCCTCAAGTAGTTTAACAGTATTTTAAAAGCTTAGTCTTTAATAATTAATAGCAAACTGAGCTCTTTGAGTCTTTGTACATGTTTCAAAAAAGCGTCCACACTATGAATTTTTTTGCAACAATGTATAAATGTTTGCCATTTCGATGGGACTCAAGAAATATGAATCTGAACTGACGCGATTCAGCCCCGAAACATTTCAACATTGTTGCGGGTCTGAATCGCAACAGACGCTATTCAGACCCGCAACACTGTATCAAAACAACCATTTGGACAGGAGTTGATATTTATGACGAAAGTAACACATGGACAGTAAATATCAGCTCTAAACAAACGTAGCGGTTGCCCCCTACAAATGATATTTTAATGTTATGTACAAAATTAACATAAAATTGAGGTGCTCATTGGAGCACCGCTACATTTGAGAGCAGGGTTGGCTCTCTTTGCTCTTCCCTTTAAAAAAGAGCAACTCCAAAATGATCTCTGAGCAATTGCTCTCTACCAAATGGACACACTCCTTCCTTTTCACTGCTTTTATTATGAGAGCAGGCCATTCGGACAGCACTAACTTTCGTATGCATTTCATTTCACGACATTTTGAAGCTTTTATGATTTTTCTTAATACTGGGAGTAAAGTAAGGTGCATAGATTTTCATGGTGAACCATTAAAATGTAAACCTGTTTGTTGTTTGCAACACGTTTTCACTATTTTTGAAAATTGTTAGGATTAGGAGCTGCTTATTTTGTATGTACGACATTATACAACTCTTTTCGCTTTAAGAGGCTACACCACAAAATTACTTTGAGAAATCTCGACAAAGAGTGCTAGCATCATTTTTATACTGACCCCCATAGACCCGATGTTAAAGAAAAAAACGTTAATTTTTAAAATACACAGTCGTGGCGACAATGTTTATTTTTCATATTTAAAGATGTCCAATTTTGATGGTTTCAATATGCAATGCGCACCTTAAATATATGCTCATCGAGTGATAGAATGACAAAAAAATTGGTAAGTGTGCTTTTCTATTTTTTTAAAAAATATTTCAAAATCGCAAATTTCTAACTTTTATGTTTAACTCCGTTGAGTACCCTTTTGGTATTTTCCAGCATTCCCTGTAAAGGCCTTTCTGTCCCTGCGAAAATTATCTATGCACTACTTTACTTTTCCAGTTTTAAATAAAACCTTGTCATTTCCATAAGCTATCAAAATGAATTATCTTCCTAAATATTTTTTCTCATTATCAATCAGCTAAACGTCCACGGTCAATTTCTTTACATGATGACGACGCGCACGCGGCACAGATCATCGCAGAGCTGTCGGAGACAAGGCAAACGTTCAGCGGATTGGCTGATCGCCTTTTGGCCGGAATGCCGAGCCACCAAGGGGCTGTACGACGAATCGACACCCTTTGCCAGTTAATAGGAGATCGATATATGGCACTGCCACCACAACTTCAAGAAGAGTTTGATATCGAAGTTTTATGTCGATTGAAGGAATACGGCAAACGAGCACAGAATGCCGAAGCGTGAATGGCATTCTTCACGTTTGGTCTTCAATCGAAAAGAGGAGGAGAGAAATACAAACATACTCCTAGCTTTGTATCTATTTTACGATAGTAAATTGTTTAATCGTTAAAGATTGGAATCGAGTATTTTACGATTCACGTTAAAAACTGATTAAAAAAAAAACAGATCAAGAGATTTGCGAAGAAAAGAAAAACTTCATATTTCAGTTTCAACTTCACCTTCGCTATGAACTGAACTTCTTAGCATTGTCTTACTACCAGTGGCGTAACTATGACTCAAATGTTCTCTAATGATTGGTGATCTAATCTGCCCACACGGAGAAGGTGCAGAGAGACTGATCCCATGTGCTCGTCCCTAACACTCTAGATAGGCTTCTCAATTGACATCTTGTCCAGTCCAGGGCTCAATTATTCTTGATCACGGTCTGAATAAACTTGTTATCGACAAACATGAAGGTGTTTGGAGTATTTGTTCGCGATTTTCAAGGGAGGAGAGCGTATTTAACATCAAATATCATATCCCTTTATCTCGGCTTTTTTCTCAACGGGTGGATTTTTTGTTAGTTTGAAATTGAGTAAAGAAAATACAGACGAACCAAAAGTTACGAATATGATGTGTACATAAGCATCGGGTTCTTTTAAAAAATAGATCTTTATTACATTTGAGTAGCAACGTTTGAGAAAACATCGCAGGCTCACTGATTTAAGTGCCTTTAAACAGATGCAATGGATGCCAGTGGAGTGTTTATGTTTGCATTCTGACAAAATTTACATTTTACTCTTTAAATGTATGGCCCTTTTTTCTCCACGCCCACAAAATAGGGCACCTGGGGAGGGGAGGGCAAAGGACAAAAGCTAAATTTGGAAATGATTACATTGGGCAGAAAATAAAGATTTAAATACACCTGGGCTGGACTGCCTCCATTTATAAACATGTTAGTTCTCGGGGAGGGGGTTTACGAGAATACACTGAGATGATTGTGCAGTGTTGGATCTTTTTGACGCTTTTGGAATACACGAAAGGTTTTCAAATTTCAAGAGCAGAATGAGCGATTTGTTTTATAACTTCAACTTTGTATAAATTCTGGTGAGCGGAGCAAGCCATAAAAATGTCGCGGTTAAACACAAGACAAGTTTCGTAGCGATCATTGACCCATCAGGCACTTTACAGAAAGAAAAGTAAAGTAGAGTCTCGATCATCCGAGGTTCCGTGTTATCCGAGCTAGTCTTTTTTGTATTTTTTGTGGCAATTCAACCACTTGGGTTATGGTTGCTTACACAAAGTTGTAGGGCTTAATGTATTTTACATAAAGGCTAAGTAATGGTTTTAAAGTAGGGATGGGACATTCTTATCCCGCGAATCTTGAAAAATATTCGAGATTCGAAAACTCGAATCTTCGCGCTTTTTTTCGTCTTTCGAATCCTAACCTAAAAAGAAACACTTAAAAACTTTAGTAAAATTAGTTTTAACTCCATTGGCGTCCAATCGAAGCGTTCACTAACGATAAAACGGCGATTGTTGCAATTTCGGTGGTCGACCCGGATCACCAATGTCATTACCTTGTGGCGACCATGAGTGCCGCCACACTGTTATATTATTATTAATAATTTAATATTTAATATTATTTCATTTATTTGTATCTTCTTAATGAACAATATAGGATTCTTATATGAAGGATTCGAGAACCGATTCGGGAGATTCGAGAACCTTTTAAGCTTCGGATTCGAGATAATTTAGGATTCGTCCCACCTCTAGTTTAAAAAGTTGTTTATGTTCGTATGTATGAGTGCAAAGAAAGGGGGGCTAGGTAGTAATGGGTTACTTTTTCCGTGTTAACCAAGGTTGACCACATCCGAGCTGTTCTTAGTCCACGTTAGCTCGGATAATCGGGACTCTACTGTAATTGAAAAGTATTTTTTTTTAACAAAAAATAATTACAATTACAACTTACATGTTTTAAAAAGTAATCTGGTGAATTAACAATTACTGAAAAAGTCACTTAGTTACTGTAATTCATTAGTTTTCGCAAATTACTTCGCAACACGAAAAACTAGAAATAACCTTAAAAATGAGAAATTTTCTTTCTTACCTAGAGTTACGTCACTGAACATCTGTTTACTTGTTTAATGACTTTGTATTCAGTTATGTCATCTAATATGTGCTTTATCTGAAGTATAATAATAAAACTAGTATTTGTGTTTTCTTATAATTTATATAAATAAGCCTCGTTTATTTAGGGATTTTTTCTTCTTACATTTCTTTGTGAGCATTTAAAATATAAGTTCCGGTCAATAATCAAAGTGTGCAGGACTTCATTTTAAAAACAACTGCTTCACGTTTATTCTGACGAACTCGCAATTTTGCAAAAACTATCTGGTTTCGAACTGGTTGATTCAAGATATAACCGGATTAATGTTTACATGATTAGATTAAGAGGCTACATCACCAAATTACTTCGAAAAGTCTCTGCAAAGAGCACTAGCATCGTTTTTCTATTGAGCCCATAGACTCAATGTTAAATAAAAAATGTTAATTTTTAAAACACACAGTCGTGACAATATGTGTATTTTTCATATTTAAACTTGTCCAATATTAAGTTTTCAAAGTGCAACGTGCACCTTAAATATATGCTGATCGAGTGATAGAATGACAAAAAACTTCTAACTCTTATGTTAAACTCCATTGAGTACGTGCTCGTAAGCAAAAAAACATTAAAATGCTCGTAAAAATACCTAAAATAATTTTTAAAAAACACAATTAAACCACAGTGAAGCCAACACACGCACAGTGTGTTGGCTTCACTGTGGTTTCATTTTTCTGGTTTTTTAAAATTATACTTACGTATTTTTACAAGTATTTTTAATGAATGTTTTTTTTTTTACTTATTTGGGCGTACTCAATGGAGTTTAACATAAGAGTTAGAAATTCGCGATTTTGAAATAGTTTTGAAAAATATAACCGCACTTACCAATTTCTTGTCATTCTATCACTCAATCAGCATATATTTAAGGTGCACGTTGCACTTTGAAAACTTAATATTGGACAAGTTTAAATATGAAAAATAAACCACATTGTGTATTTTAAAAATTAACGTTTTTTTCTTTAACGTTGGGTTTATGGGCTCAACAGAAAAACAATGGTAGCGCTCTTTGCAGAGATTTTTCGAAGTAATTTTGTGATGTAGCCTCTTAAAACCAGACAAGTCAAAGAATTTTAAAATTGTAATGTCATGAGTTAGGATGCATGAATGATGACTCATAATGATACCTTAAAAAATGAACATTTTATAGCAGATAAAAGACAAAATACCAATAATCGTGCTATTATAGGTTTGATGATCATCTTTTCGTCTTTCTTTCTAACTGTATTAATACTATGGAATTCTCTTCCCGCACATAGTTCTGCTTTAGGACAAATTCCATTTGACGATGATTTGTCTAAATTACAACCGCTTATGATCGGGAATAATCTCCACTGCCACATGTTACTCGAGCTAATCGCAGGCTGCCAGGCTGAGTTGAACTGAATTAAATGACCTTTTAATTATTTTTTAAAGTGGCTCATTAAGAAACTTTAGAAGCGCCACGGACGTCAATGGGGCGATATATGGGCTGCTATAACTATGGGCCGATATTTAATAAATATCGGCCGTTATAGGGGTGTTGAGATCGTTAAAACAATTATCGTTTGTGAAAAAAATGTTTTTAAAAATATTTCTAACAATTTATAAAATATAAAAGGTATGTCTCATGAATACGAAAATAAAATGAACCTACCTTCATAAGTTGTCGAAATTCCTGTAAAACGATCAAAAGAGGCGAAAATTCCCGAACCATGTACACGACTTGCAAACTTTTTCCCGTTGGATCGTTTTATCTTTTTTTTTTTTTGGCGGGCGACCCAACGGAGAAATTGATCTGCCAGAGATGTACAGTTGTAGGAGCCGGTACTGAGTCGGGTATTTACTCCTCTTGTATGCGTTTCATCGGAATACAAGAGAGCATCAAAGTAAGTTAATTTTGTTTTCTTATTCATGACATACCGTTTATATATTTTAACTAATTATATTTACTCTAATTATATTTTTAAAAACTATTTTTTGCAAATGGTAATAGTGTTAAGGATGTCAGCGCCCCTATAACGCTATAGTAGCCCCTATATCGCCCCATTGACGTTCGTGGCGTTTCTAAAGCCTAGAGATTCTAGAGCCTAGATACACGTCGTCCATCTTGTTGTTTTGAGCAGACAACAAGGAAACAAATGTGTTCTTATATGGTGTTACTAAAACTGCCAGAAATCGACTCACAATCGCTCACTTAAAATACAGTGAAGCGCAAAATGCAATAAAAAGTATTGTTCTTCACGTGCTAGATTCATATAATTTTTGAAAAGGTCCTTCTATTTTTAAACAAGGTTCAAAGTCGTTCGTTTTTTTAACCCCATGTTAAATCCCATTGATCAAAAACCTTCCCACAAACATTTGAAGAACTCTCGTTAAAAACTTTTTAGAAAAATTACAAAATAATTAGCACATACTTTCATGTATTGGCTTCACGATGTTTCCTTTTTATAAATTTTGAAAAGGTCCTTCTATTTTTTAATAACGTTTAAAATCGTACATTTTTTAACTCCATGTTAAGTCCCATAGGAGCAAAACACCGTCCCACAAACATTAGAAGAACTCTCATTAAAATGATTTATTGCCTTCACGATGACTCTTATTTTGAAATTCTGAAAGGTCCTTCCATTTTTAAACAAGGTTCAAAATCGATCGTTTTTTAACTGCATGTTAAGGACCAAAAAACCGGCACCCAAACATTTCAAGAACTCCTATTAAAACGACTTAGAACAACCGCATAAAAATTAGCACGTGCATTAATCTATTGGCTTCACGATGTTTCCTTTTTATAAGCTTAGCACGCGAAATTATTTTTCTATTTATTATGTGACTTGAAACCCGGAGAAAAAACGTTAAAAAACCGTTTTTCAATCAAAAACGATCGCAGTGCCTACATTCGGAGAAGTTTTGAACTAAACGCTGTATCTAGGCTCTTAACTGACATTTGTGCCACGAAAAGTTTAAAAATTTCCTTTGGTATTACAAAGTAATTATTGATTTTGATACGTTTGGGCCCGCCACTTATTTTCGCTTTTTAGTGCTTTCGTTTTTTTTGGGGTTAACGTCACCCTGTATTTTGTTTGGCTTCTGGGCCACTCGGTACTTTTGGTACCAAGTGACCCAGATTCCATATTTTGATCTTGACCTTTTTGTTCCCCCTCGTTTTTACTTCCACATGAGTGGATTTATGTATTTTTAATTCGATTTTGTTTTCGTTTTCTCCTGTTATCACCTAAGTGTGATAACAGGGGATGAATCGTGATTTTGGCCAAATAGATCAATCCGGTGATTGGTCTATTTGGGCCAGAAGTTTAATTGAGCCAATAGAAGGTTTGTGCCCTGAGAATCCGACTTCTGGATTCTCAGGGTATAAAAAGGGCTGTATTTGGATATTCGAGAGAGATTGTAAAAAGACCGAATCGATGCCCAATTTATGGCAAGATTCATAGCATTATTTTTTAAAGTACGATTTTTCGTTTGCATATTTATACTGGAATAAAACTTCCAACTTTATATATTAACTTAAACAGTGGTGTTTGTGTTATTCTTTTTGCGTTGGAAGATTTTACAACGCGATTTTCATCATTTCAGTGCAGCTCTTCACCCTTTTGGATACATCACGACTCCAATCAGGTGCAAACCTGCAACGCAAGACTGTAAGTATTTTTTAACCCTATTTTCGGGGCAGATTTACGGACGCAAGTCCGAGAGATACAGTGACTAAAGATCCTCAAGACTGTGAAAGTCTTTAGCCAGAGACTAGTGAGGACACAGAATCGACGCTATATTGGTCTAGTCCTCCCGGACCAGTAGAATTAGTGACCTAGCCACTCACTATCAATATGAGTGTAAACTCGCCCGTGTTAACTTAAAAGAGCAGATTCTACCAGTGGAAAAAGGTCCGTCACAATTTATATAAAAAAAAAATTTTGTTTAATTTTCAAATTTTTTTTATGCAATCGTGTATAAAACTAGATCGGTTTTCAATAAAACATCGTATCCTTAGACCTTAGGTTGGGAAAAGTGTGCCAAAACATACTTATCAACAAAGTTCGTCTAAATGGCTGACAACGAATTCACCATCCACCAAAAGCCAATCAATTCTCACTTCCGAGAGCTTTTTTTGTTCAAACCGACATGGATTTGAGACGTAGTGCGAATAGATATCGTGTAGACTACGGGCTGGCAAGATTTTCAAGAAATATTTTTTTAAAAAAATATCGTACTCGATATATATCGAAAAACCAGAAAAATCTAAATATTGAATATCAAGAAAGGTTTGAATGGCAATAGTGTTTTTATTCGGTACGAAAATTATTAGTATGTAAGGTTACTTCCTGCATAAGATTGGTATTTAGTATCTCAAGTTTTCAAACATTGAAACACTGCCATAGTGGCAGTATTCGAAAAAATGGCCCCCTATGAAGTTAGCAGATGAAACTTTAACATAGAACTCTATAGAAAAAGTTATTTTGCTATTTCTTACAAATTACTTGCCCAATTTTCGCTAATTTTTGAAAAAATAAAGACAAAAGTACATAGTTTCACATCCATGAATAAGTTTTTTTATTATTCCTCATTGTTTTGTTGTTTTCGATGTTTTTCTCTGAACCCCATCTAGAATACTGCAGCTCCATGTGGAATCCCCACACTGCAGACTTAGCTCACTTCATAGAAATGGTCCAACACAGGGCTGCTAGGTTTGTTTGTGGTAAATATGGATATGCCAACAGTGTAACTAAAATGCTTTCAGAGCTTGGTTGGGATAGTTTACTTGCAAGATGTTCAGATTTTAGTCTTAATATCTTTAATCGAATGCTAGAAGGCTCTTGCCCTAAACCTACTTCAAGTAAACTTTGCAGGGCATTATATTTGGGTAGGGGTGACCACTCTAACAAAGTTGGAGAGATTTTTGCACGAATAGAATCTTATTACTGGTCATTTGTTCCTAGGGCGATTCGACAATGGAACTCGCTTACTGGGGATTTTGTGCAGGAAAAACGTATTTTAAGGTAGTCATAATTTTGTTTTGTTTTGACAATGCATATATTTGCAGCATTAAAAAAATATTGAAATTGTTATTGGGTTTATATCAATGGGGTTTTATATTTTCTGGTTTTGACAATGCATTTTCTATGCTGCACTTGGACTCTTGTCCATCTGCCATAGGCCTTTATGGCTGCTTGCAGAGTAATTTTTCAAATTCAAATTCAAAAAACCGAAACTTTTAACATGGAAGTCAATGGAGATTTTGATATGTCGGTAAGTTCTTTTGCCGTTTTCTCGCCCAATTTTTGTGGATATTTGAAAAATAACGAAAAAAAGTACGTAGTTTCACATACATGCATTAGTTTTTTTTAATGTTCCCCGTTTTTTTTTGTTCTCAATGTTTTGTTCTGAACATTGCTGTAGAACCGAATCTTTTAACATAGAAGCCAATGGAGATTTTCAGATTTTCTTGCAAATTAGTTGAACAAGTATTATAGTCAAATTTTACAGAAATAAATAATTTTATAATTAATCATTGTTTTATTAAATATTCTTCCTGTTTGTTTGTTTTGAATGTGTTATTCAAAAAATTCACTACAACTTTTCAATGTATTTGTTTTCATTGAATACAAATAAACAATGAGGACTATTAAAAAAAAACAATGCCAGGCTGTGAAACTAAGTACTTTTTTCTTTATTTGTTTAAATTTTCATGATAATTGTGCAAGTAATTTGCAAGAAAACAGCAAAAGAAATTAACCACTTATCAAAATCTCCCAGGGTTGGCAAGATTTAATCATTTTGATTAAATCAAATGATTAAATCATGATTAAATCACTGAGTTAAAATCAATGATTAAATCATGTTTTAAATTCTCATTTTAATAGTTTTTAAGTAAAACAAATATAAGGAAATAAGAATAGGATTTAGAATTATTTTTTTTATTTTATAATAATTTTGTTAGTTACTGTGTGGGAGGCTGGGGAGCATTGTTCTTTCTTTTTCCCACATTGATTGAAACAAGCACACCCCAATGATAAGAATGACACTTACAGGCCACCTACACATACCCTCAACAATACGACCATACAGGATTATTACCATACATAAAACAGATACTCTTAAGGAAGTAGAAGGCTGATCAACATTTGGAAAAGTTACTAAAATTTAAAGAACAAAAAAACTTAACATTAAAGTAATTATGGCAAACACTTTTTAATTTTTTTAATTCATTGATATTAGTTTAGTGTTTACTACATTGAAATAATATTTTATGTTCAGATGTCAAAAGTGACAGGAAGAAGACAGAATGTTATTTGGAACTTTTTCACAAAGATAACAGTTTCAGAAAGGAAAGGAACCAGAGCTCAGTGCAACAAATGCAAGACAATGATGGAGGGATTAGTAGCTCGAATGAAGAAACATTACATATGATGAGTAGGTTCAGGTCCATTAGAAGAAAAACATGATGGTGATGAACCTGATTCTGACGATGATGCAGATATTCATCAGTGTAGTACCAGCTCATCGAAACGGCCAAATCCACATTCTGATCATGATGGTAATAATCAGAAGAAACTACAAACCCCCTCAATGGAGTCACACAAAAGCATGAACAATTTTCTTATCAAAACATCGAAACAAGAAAAGAACGCATTAGACATTCAACTTGCTCGTTTTGTGTTTGCAACGAACTCATTTTCTATTGTTGAGCATCCAGAGTTCATAAAAATTATGGCCATGTTAAGACGTGGCTACAAACCACCCAATCGAAAAGACATTGGAGGCAAACTACTAGATGTTGTACATGGATCTGTGATGTAAACATAAAGAACATTTGGAAGGTGCAACAACAAGTATGTCACTTGATAGATGGAGTAACATCCACAATGAGCCTGTCGTTGGAATTACACTCAAAACACAAACAAAACATATTTGGTGGACACCATAGGCACTTCAGGTCATTCTCATACACATGAGTATCTTGAAAAAATTGCAATTGAAAGCATAACAACTTCTCAAAAACATTTCGATGTAAAGAAGTTTTGTCACTGACAATGCTGCTAATGTTGTCAAAATGAAGGAAAAATTGCAGCAAATCAATGATGGTGAGGAAGGAAATCGACACATTAATGTAATAACTAATAACATATGGCTGTTCTTCGCATATGTTGAATCTGCTTGCAAAGGATTTGAAAATTCCAAATATTAAAGATCAAATTGTTGATATCATCAAATATTTTCACAATAATCATTTTGCTGCAGCAAAATTGAAACAGGCTGGTGCTAAGAAGCTTGTTATGCCTTCAGATGTAAGATGGAACTCAATGTGTGACACTTTGGAATCATATATACTAAACTGGTCTTAGTAAAAGTGTGCGAAGAGAATTGTGAAAAAATTGACAGACATTGCAAGCAAAGTTCAGAACATTGGACTGAAGCATAATGCTGAAGAATACCTCAGGAGATTAAAACCTGTTGCAGTTGCATGTGACAAGGCACAGATGGATAGCTATACAATTAGTGAAGTTGTGGAGATATATGGAAAAATTTGTTAGATGAAATGAAAGAGGTGTGTCAAGAAAATGATAAGAGCTTCTGCCACTGTCATAAGAAAAGCAGTGAAAAATAGGTATGACAAAGCAATGACTCCAGCACATTTTTGGCCAGTATTTTATACCCCACCCATAAAGTCATTATGACAGCAGATGAAACTGATCAAGCACTTATGTTTGCTTCAGAATTGTCACCAGAAATGACACCAACAGTTTTAACATGAATAGTGAAAATGGTGTCATCATAGATCTATATCTATGATGACACCATTAAAAGAAGTTATAGACATTGTGTCCCAACTTCACACTGCAATTGCATCAACTGCAGGATTGGAAAGAATGTTCTCAACTTTTGGACTTGTTCACAACAATATCTGCAACAAGCTTGGAATTATCAAAGCAGGAAAGTTGGTGACGGTCTTTAAAATGTTGAACAAAAAAGAAACAAGTTGCAGAAATGTTTCTACAGCCACATGCTTACAATGAATACGTTTGAAATTTTGAATCCACTTTGATGCACTAATACTCAACACATAAATACTAAGTCAATTTGTAGTTGTTTTTTTCAGTATTTGTAAAATTTTGTATTTTGATTTCTTTGACTTCTTCCAGTTTCTTTGTTTTTTTAATTAAAAACTTGAATAAGTTATCACTTTTATAAGTTTTATTTTGTAACTTCTTTAATTATTTTGTATTCCTATTATTTTTATTAAGTTACAAAAACTAAAAACTGAAATTCGTGATTTAATTAAAAAAAATCATAATAAATTATAATTTTTTTAATTAAATCACGTATTAATAAAATCGCGATTTAATAAAAAAATCACGATTTTTGATTTAAAAAAAAAATCATGATTTTTTTTCGAACCCTGAAATCTCCATTGGCTTCCATGTTAAAAGTTTTGGTTTGATAGCAACGTTCAGAGCAAAACAATAAAACAACGAGGAATATTAAAAAAATAATGCATGGATGTGAAACTATGTACATTTGTCTTTATTTTTTCAAAAATTTGCGAAAATTGGGCAAGCAATTTGTAAGAAAACAGCACAAGAACTTTTTCTATAGAGTTCTATGTTAAAGTTTCGTCTGCTCACTGCTTAGGAGGCCATCTTTTTGCCTACTGCCACTACAGTTGCTTATTGGACATATGGCTCACTGAGTTCCCTAACACTGATAAAAAGAATTATATGCATAATTATGCATACTTTCGATTTTTCGTATTTTTATTTTTTCGATATATCGTTAAAAATCGACTTTGTATTTAATATTCGATCTTTTAGAACAAGCATGTCAAACTCAAAGGCTAACACGGGCCAAATAAACAAGGTCTAAGTTTCAGTGTGCCGCAAAAAAAATAAAAACTTTAATTTTTATAGAAATGTAGGTTTATTTCGAAAAGTACAGTATAAAAAAAAGCACAAGGACAACGGTAAAATTAATGTTTTCTTCCTGTGACACTTGGTATGTCTTCTCTGCTACAAACTTGACTACTTCGGGGGAAATCTTGTTCGCAGTGATTACTTTCAAATACTTCCTGCATCTGACAGGGGCCGGGCCGCAAAGATATTCATTGTAGGCCGCGAGTTTGACATGCTTGTTTTAGAAAATATTGCCAGGCCTAGCATAGACTACCCTCCATTATAATACTCGCAATGAGACTTATTACACGGCACTGCTTGTAGCGGTATGTCCCCTCCCATACAGGCTCCAGGTCTAATGCATATAAAGGTTTCAGATCACAAAACTATTGAAGATAAAAGGGTATG
This sequence comes from Brachycybe producta, assembly GCA_036925085.1. NCBI lineage: Eukaryota > Metazoa > Arthropoda > Diplopoda > Playtdesmida > Andrognathidae > Brachycybe > Brachycybe producta. The sequence continues at coordinate 17,854,774 of JAUPFP010000001.1, read as the reverse complement.
GAGCCTTCGTAGGACATATAACGGACACTTCTATCGGAATAAGTGAGTGTCGTGTAATAAGCCTCAATGAATAAAAGATCAATTTATAGTACAAAAGTCATAAATCAATAATCTATAATCTTCCCTTTCATTTAAGTGGTTACACATCACAAAATTTAATTTGAAAAATCTATACAAAAAGTGCTACCATCGTATTTCTATTGAGCCCATAGACCCAATGTTAAAGAAAAAATGTTTATTTTTCATATTTAAAGTTGTCCAATATTAAGTTTTCAAAATGCGACGTGCACCTTAAATAGGTGCTGATCGAGTGATAGAATGAGAAAAGATTGGTAAGTGTAGGGACGGTACGATACTCCAAAGTATCGATATTTCCTTCAATACGATATATATTAAAAAGTATCGATACTCGATATTTTTCGACACTGATATTGGAAAAGTATCGATACTTCCATATATATCGGCTCAAAATATCGATATCGTCGATACCACCGATAAAAAAATTAAATGACAAATTGTGTTTTAGTGCAAAGGGAAAAAAAGAAGTAATAAACAAGTTTTAAAAATATTTATTACATGAAATGCTTGTAAATAAACCTCTTAGAAAAATTCTTCTTGGGGAACACTCCCCAGAAGTATTAGTTTTTGAAAATTTTGGGGGGAAAGCCTATTCCTGGCTTGCGAATAAATTGCCCCTGCCTTGGAAAAAAGGCGCTCGCATGGGACTGAAGTTGCCATCACGACAAGCATTTTGCATGCTTCTTCGTGAAGGTTTGGGAAAACCGTTTTCATTTCTTGCCAAACTTCGAGAGGATTTGAATTTAGGAGAGGCGTAACCGGATTCCCAAGGTAGACCGCCAACTCGTCAGCTGTTGTAGCACCCAATGATTACACACGGCTTCTTTGTCGTCCTTCCGAAAATATTTCCACACATTGCTTGGGGGAGGCATTGTCTCGTGGAATCTAACTTTCGAAGTCAGCACGGCACGGAACACAAACCAAGAAAATAATGATAGAGGAACGACTGAATGAGGACCGACGAACGATGAAGGGGAAGATAATAGAGAGAAACACTATATCGATTGTAACCATTGTAACCGAGCCGGGTGGCCTCCAAGGAGTTGAGAAACAATCTCAATTTTTTTATGGGCCTTTATGGCTGAAGAAAATTTCATTTTACAAGAATTTTAAATTTATAATTTTTTTAATATCGAGTGGTATCGGCAAAAAAAGTATCGATCCTCCCGATATTTTCGTGAAAAGTATCGATACCGATATATTGGTATGTAGTATCAAAAGAAAAATATCGATACAAATATCGGTATCGATACCAGAAAAGTATCGATACTCCGATATATCGAAGGTATCGCACCGTCCCTAGGTAAGTGCGGTTATATTTTTAAAAATTATTTCATAATCGCGAATTTCTAACTCTTATGATAAACTCCATTGAGGTTTGAGGTATATATTATCATGCAAGAAAAGGGGCAAAAAAGGATGTCTGTATGTGTGTCTGGAACCCCGATTTTGTGGGTCGAACAACTCAAGAACGGAATTAGATAAAAACATGCAGTATTTTTTTTTATTTGATTCAGTGGTTCAATTTGATGCTCCTGACAAACAATCAGAAAATTTTACCCAGGGGTTATTTTTTTATGAATTTCTTAGAAACAAATTTTGTTTTTGGTCTTAATTTTTTGTGGGTCGAACAACTCGAAAACGGTGCCACCTACAACAAAATGTCATCAGACCTAAAATGATGTACACATTCTGACGATTCATTAAGCGATTTGAAATATGAAATTTCGATTTTTTAAAAACGTAACTTTTTTAATTGAAGGGGGGACTATTCCTTTTATTTAGGAGGAATATTCTTTCTACGTTCTGTTATTATTTTTGTATATTAGAATACATGTATATTATACATAGATGTTTGTTTATCTATATACACATGCGTACATGTGCGTACACATGCGCACAAGTGTGTACATGTGCATAGACATGCGCACAAGTGTGTACATGTGCGTACACATGCACACAAGTGTGTACACGTGTGCACGTGTGTAAATGTGCGTACACATGCACACAAGTGTGTACACGTGCGTACACGTGTGCACGTGTGTAAATGTGCGTACACATGTGTGCACGTGTTCATATGCGTACACATGTGTGCATGTGTTCATGTGCGTACTCATGCGCACACATGTAACAATGAAAAAAAGTTGGTTATTTGATATATGAAAGCATATATTAAAGCAATGGACGTCTATAGGGTTCCTTGAATTCCTTGTTTAAATTATTTCTACGAGCATTTTAATGGATGTTTTTGCTAACGAGCATGTACTCAATAGAGTTTAACATAAAGAGTTAGAAATTTGCGATTTTGAAATAGTTTTTAAAAATAGAACCGCACTTACTAATTTTCTGTCATTCTATCACTCGATCAGCATATATTTAAGGTGCACATTGCACTTTGAAAACTTAATATTGGACAACTTTAAATATGAACAATAAAAATATTGCCGCCGCGACTGTGTATTTTAAAAATTAACATTTTTTCTTTAACATTGGGTCTATGGGCTCAATAGAAAAACGATGCTAGCGCTCTTCGCGAAGATTTTTTCGAAGTAATTTTGTGATGTAGCCTCCTAAGTAACCTTTCGGCCATTTTCATCGCTCAGCTTATTTGGCATGTCACATACAGACGATATAAAATCTCGACACAATTTTCAACAATATAGTGTCAATGGCTTATTCGCGTGACACCATCATATAGGGTCATGAATCTACACTGAATTAGACATCACTACAGATGCAAATTCGTATGCTCATACTGCCATGGCACCTCAACTTCCGATGACATGAAATACATAGTGAACACATCTCTTATCTGTTGTGGAATCGGCTCAACGTATTCGTTAGTCGTCATTCTTATGTCCGATAAAACAGTTCCCTCCATACGCCACTTCCCGTGAATTGAATTACCTTGGGCATCGATACTGTCCACATATCCATCAGGGATATAAACGTCTCCGAGTGAATCGATGACAAAGTTGTGAAGGCAACAACAAGCACGAATAATGTCCTCGACAGTGTCCTCTTTGGCGATGATTGCACGTCGAAATACTCGCCACCTGCAGGAGAAATCAAACATGTTACGGTTGCAATCGTAATAGGCATCTTATAGAGGCGCTCGGACGTCAATAGGGCGATGATATCATCAATTATCGTTTGCGAAAAAATGTTTTTAAAAAAATATTTCCAGCGACTTATAAAATATAAAAGGTATGTCATAATTAAGAAAAGAAAATAAACTTAACTTCAAAACAGGCCGAACCATATACACGACTAGCAAGCTTTTTCCGTTGGATCGTTATCTTTTTTTTTGGCGGGCGACCCAACGGAAAAATAGATCTGCCACAGAAGTGCAGTTGTAGGGGCCAGTGGCGTAGCTAGGCTTGTATGCGCCCCCTCCCCCTCCCGCCGCATAAAACTTTGCACCCCCCTCCCTGGGCTGCTTAAAACTTTGCGCTCCCTTTACCTCACCCTCCACTTAGCCCTCATACTGGAGGAGAGGGGGTGCTATTTTGATGAACGGCAGAACAATACGAACAGTCGGAAGGTTAGGTTTAGTAAAATGAAGCTTGTTGCAGGGGTCTGGGGGGGGGGGCGCAGCCCCCATTTTTTAGTTATTAAATCAAGTTAGTCCATTAGTCCTGTTCCCTAATTCCTAAAATTGGACATATTTTAGGAATTAGGGACAGGACTAATGAACTAACTTGATTTAATAATTCTTAAAAAAAATTGGGGTTTGCGGCCCACAGACCCCCTGCAACAACTTAATTTTACTAAACCAAACCTTCGAACTGTTTGTACTATTTTTCTGACTGTTCCTACCGTTGTTCGGACCGTTCCGCCGTTCATCAAAATTCAAATCAAAATAGCGCCCCCTAAAAAAATGTCTGCACAATAAACGAAATGAAAGTCGATTTACTTTCGAAAATAAGTCGCGACCCCAAATCTCCTGCGCCCCCCCCCCCCCGCAGTTGCGGGTCTTGCGGTTCCCTAGCTACGTCTTTGGTAGGGGCTACTGAGTCAGGCTAAAAACTCCTCTTGTGTTCGTTTAATCAGAATACAACAGATTATCACTGTGAGTTAATTTTGTTTTCTTATTCACGCCATTACCTTTGTATATTTTAATTAAGACGCTAACTATATTTTTACTTAGATATTTTAGCGATAAAAGCAGCTTAAGATTTAGCACCTGTTAGCAAGAATCCCAAACGTGTTCTCAATCGTCCGTCTCGCTCGTGACAGTTTGTTGTTAAATATCTGTCGCCATAGATTGTGTTGCGTTCCTGGATACGGCGTCATCATGTACCTACACAAAGGAAACGTTTCGTCGGCTACAATCACATACGGACAATTTTCTGCCCTTCCAGACAATGGAGAATCTTGTGGAAATCTTAGCAATCCGTTCTCAAACTGTTGACCGAAAGGTGATGCTTGAAACGTCGCATTATCGTTATGTTTGCCCGGAATGCCAACATCAATCATTGTTAGCCTGTATCGTGCATCGCACAGCGCCATTAAAACTCTGCTATGAAAACCCTTGCAATTGAAGTGTTGAGATTTTGATGGAGTGTTCGGAGCCTAGAAAAAATGAATAATTCAAAATGATAAATGGAGGAAAAAAGATATTAAAATCCTACTACGAGTCTTGCTGAAGTAGGGATGGCCAAAAGTCATCAATTAGTTGTATCGGATGATTCATTTCCGATTCCCGTTAAAAATCGAAAATTGTTGCCGGATTGAATGTAATGCAATTCAATTTTTTCAATAAACTGTTTTTTTTAGGTGGCGTTATAGATATTCATATTGCTTCCCCCCACAGATGGCGCCATGTGCATGTACATGTACATGCGCATACACATTGTGCACGCACGCGTGTACATGTGCATACACATTGTGCACGCACGCGTGTACATGCGCATACACATTGTGCGCGCACGCGTGTACATGCGCATACACATTGTGCGCGCACGCGTGTACATGCGCATACACATTGTGCACGCACGCGTGTACATGCGCATGCACATTGTGCGCGTGCGCGCACGCGTGTACCTGCGCAGGCACATGCGCGCACGCGTGTACATGCGCAGGCACATGCGCAGACACATGTACGCACGCGTGTACACGCTCGTACACATGCGCGCACGCGTGTACACGCGCGTACACAATGCGCGCACGCGTGTACACGTGCATACACATGCGCACACACGCGTGTACACGTGCATACACATGCGCGCACGCGTGTACATGTGCATACACATGCGCGCACGCGTGTACATGTGCATACACATGCGCGCACACGTATACGCATGTAACAATGAAAGAAAATTGGTTGTTGGTTTTAACCATTTTTGCAACTTGTACAAAATCCAGGGCGGCTGGTTTTTTTTTGAATTAAATAAAAAATAAATTAACTTTAGACGAAGAAAAAAATTACATTAAGCTGTTTTTTGTGTTTAAACCTGTTTTTTTTTTGTTTTAAACCATAAAATATGTTTTTTGAATTAAAAAAATTACTACACTGGGAAGTGTGTATTTTTTGCATTTTGTGCATATTTTCATTTTTTTTTATCAATAATCAAATACTAATATAAATATTAAAATAATTAAAAAACAATTGTCTGAATAATGTGTGTGGGCAGCAGTGATTAACATAGACATGAAACCTTCAGTTATAATCTGCAACTCCCACGACCTTGACGAGTGTTTGCATATTAAAAACTAGTGGGGTAACCCGTCATAAATGACGGTCCTCGAGCAAAATTCACAGGCAATTGTGCGCATGCGCGTCGTTTGTTCCTTTTTTACTCCTTTCATTTCAATTTCAGTCACCCCTCCCACTTTTTCCCCCTCGACGTTTCTCTCTCTCCCCCTCTACACTTTCCAACCTTTTCCCCTCTAAAATTTAATATCATGGAGTTCCCTTGAGGGAAAAAAAGCTGTTCATTTCTTCATTTATTTAAATTTATATAAATTCCGACGTGCTTCAAGGTTTTTGTACAGCGAAAGGGTTGGTTTATACTCCCTTGCTAAGCGGCAAAGCAGCCTGCTAAGCTTCAAAAATGACGTCAGAGCTTCAGGTTTTTGCCTTCGCCAGGGTTGGTTTATACTCCCTTGCTAAGCGGCAAAGCAGCCTGCGAAGCTTCAAAAATGACGTCAGAGCTTCAGGTTTTTGCCTTCGCCAGAGCATGAAGCTAGCTTTGAAATTGTTCAACTTTTCAAAGCTTAGCAACTCAAAGCACCAATCAGGAAACGGATAGACAAAAGGGGTGAATAAGTCACACCTTTTTTCTTCCAGAAGGGGAAGGGTTCTATTGTTTTGTGTATCTGTTTTATAGGATATAAAGGTCATAAAATAGGGTAAACTTTGCAAGGCCACATGTATGTGTGAACAAGCTAAGCTTTGGGGAGCTAATTTTATAGAACTTCAAAGCTTGCAAATCTTAGCAAAGTTTGGAGTATAAACCTACCCTTAGGGTTGGTTTATACTCCCTTGCTAAGCGGCAAAGCAGCCTGCGAAGCTTCAAAAACGACGTCAGAGCTTCAGATTTTTGTCTTCACCAGAGCATGAAGCTAGCTTTGAAATTATTCAACTTTTCAAAGCTTAGCAATTCAAAGCACCAATCAGGAAACGGATACACAAAAGGGGTGAACAAGTCACACCTTTTTTTCTTCCAGAAGGGGAAGGGTTCTATTGTTTTGTGTATCTGTTTTATAGGGTAGAAAGGTCATAAAATAGGGTAAACTTTGCAAGACCACATGGGATATTATATATAAATAATAACTAGGGATGGGACATTCGAATTTAACCACATGTTTTAACCATGTTTTTAACCACAACGGTTTAAACCATATTTTAACCACAACTGTTTAAACCATGTTTTTAACCACAACGGTTTAAACCATGTTTTTAACCACAACGGTTTAAACCATGTTTTTAACCACAACGTTTTAAACCATATTTTTAACCACAAAGGTTTAAACCATGTTTTAACCAAAATGGTTTAAACCATGTTTTTTAACCACAATGGTTTAAACCATGTTTTTTAACCACAATGGTTTAAACCATGTTTTTTAACCACAATGGTTTAAACCATGTTTTTTAACCACAATGGTTTAAACCATGTTTTTTTAACCACAATGGTTTAAACCATGTTTTTTAACCACAATGGTTTAAACCATGTTTTTAACCACAATGGTTTAAACCATATTTGTAACCACAATGGTTTAAACCATGTTTTTAACCACGCCACCCTGACTGAATCTATTGGTTTTTAATATGCATACAAAAATAATTAATATGCTTCTCTACATAGGTCATACTGTGGCTCATAAAAGTCATGGGAGTTGCAGATTGTAACTGAAGGTTATACGTATATGTCAATCACTGCCGTCAACACACATTCCTCAGACAATTTGGGTTAATGGGATTATTAGTTTAATTACTTTTAATATTTATATTACATTAGTACTTGATATTTGAATAAAAAATGAAAATATGCACAATATGCAAAATGCAAAAATATACACTTCCCAGTGTGGCTGTGTCGAATAGTCAGTGTAGTAATTTTTTTTAATAAAAAACATTTTATGGTTTAAACCAAAAAAAACGGGGTTAATTTTTTTTTTCCATCAAACTAAAAAACCGAGCCACCCTGCTTTAGTGACATTGTTGGCATTTACAACTTTATTATAGTCAAGGTTGCCACTCGAATTGCTATTGGCTGTTACAACGTTATGACCTGCACCACAATTCTACTTGTTTTTTACCGCTTCGAATTTATTCGCTTGTCACGAAAGTGCTATTCCCATAGCACTTTCGTGACAAGCAAATAAATTCCCCTGCAAAAAAATGGATGGCGTTTACAACCCATTTTCAATTAAAAACGTAATTTTACCCTTATGTGGCATTTACAACGTTTTCGAAATGCACGCTTAATTGCCCTAACTCCATAAAACACAATCAACAAATTCCGTTATCCTTCGTGATTTTTTTCAAGTAACTAACAAATACGCTCGTACAGTAACTATAGAGAAAGAGCACTTTTTTATCATTAGCTAGTGTCTCCACATTAGTAAAAAGAACCTAGTACCTGAATAGCTATGTGCTTTCCGTCCAAAGCGCCGATACAGTGAGGAAAATTCCAGTAAGAGTTAAACTCCGCAGCTATTCGTAAAAAGTCCGAATCAGTTGGAATCGGCAAATGAGTTGGCTGAAGAATTTCCCAAATAGCCTATATAAAACCAAAATAGAGAGATCAAAGGCAATTTCGATCTGGTTTATTTTCAAAGAATGCCATAGGTTTATATAACATGGTCCAACCCACATTAAAATAAATCATTTTAAAACTGTTTTGTTGGATTTTAAGAGCATAGATACAGAGTTTAATTCAAAATTTCTCCAAATGTTGGTGCTGTGATCGTTTTTGGTATAAAAATGTTTTTTTTCACGTATGAAAACACATAAAATTCATAAAAGAAAAATAACTGTACGTGTTAAGTTTATAAAAAGTAATCGTCATGAAGCCAGTACATTCATGCACGTGCTTTTTTTCTCTATTGATCTAAATCAGTTTTAACGAGAGTTCTTCAAACAGTTATGAGATTGTTTATTGGGTCTATAGGATTTATCGTGGAGATAAAAAAAATCTATTCAGCCCCTTAATCCATATTGACATTAAAAAACTCAATACTTTTATAAATTAATTAGCATTTCTGAATGACTTTAAATTTATTGAGTTTTTTTTAAATGCCTAGAGCTTTATAACGTTTTCGACAATAATCCTATTTAAAAATATATATCTTGATTACACAACTTCTGGTGAAAAACTAGTTGCCCAACTTGGTTTATCTAGTTGAGGAACTAGTAGTAGTAGTAGTAGTAGTAGTAGTAGTAGTAGTAGCTGAGGAACTAGTTTTTCAGAAACAAGTTTTTGCTTAAGAGGTAGCCTATTAAGCAAAATTGCTTCGAAAAATCTACACATCGTTTTTCTATTGAGCCCATAGACCCTATGTTAAAGAAGAAACGTTAGTTTTTAAAATACACAGATGGCGGCAATATGTTTATTTTTCATATTTAAAGTTGTCCAATATTAAGTTTTCAAAATGCAATGTGCACCTTAAATATTATACTGATCAAGTGATAGAAAGACAAAAAATTGTTCAGTGCGGTTATATTTTTTAAAAACTATTTCAAAAAACAGCAAAAAAAATCCATTAAAATGCTAGTACAAATACCTCAAAATAATTTTAAAAAACCACAATTAAACCACAGCAAAGCCAACACATTTGCGCTCCTGCTGATTTTTTTCTGGTTTTTTTAAATTATTTTACGTATTTTTTACCAACATTTTAATGGATGTTTTTTTTCTTGTTTGGGCGTACTCAATGGATACATAAGAGTTTTTCGCGATTTTGAAATAGTTTTTTAAAAATAGAACGGCACTTACCAAATTTTTGTCATCACATCACTCAATCAGCATATATTTAAGGTGCACATTGCACTTTGAAAACTTAACATTGGACAACTTTAAATATGAAAAATAAACATATTGCAGCGACTTGTGTACTTTAAAAATTAACATTTTTTCTTTAACACAGGGTCTATGGGCTGAATAAAAAAAAACGATGCTAGCGCTCTTTGCGGAGATTCTTCGAAGTAATTTTGCGATGTAGCCTCTTAACAGGGCTTCGTATAAAACACTTGTGTGAATGCAAGGTAGATCGCGCCAACCTTCATAGGCGCCGAAATACACTCGCCAGTTAGTTGAAACAGAATTGCCTTTTAGTTATAAAAGCGTCCAAAATAACCTATTATCAGCACGTGACAAACTTACCCAGAACATATAAGTGAAGAGAGCACTTGTAGAAATAGGGAGGCAATTAAAAGTTTGCCACGTGAAATAAAAGGTCACATTTCGAGTGTCAGTACATTTCTATAAAAGGGCTAGTAGCGCCATCTAACGCTACACAGACAAAATAAATGATCTACTTGGATTCCCAAAAGCAAAATTAAAAACTTGCACATTTGCACTGCAGTAGACGAGATCATTAATTCTCGGTCTCTTTATACTTTTACGACCTTTTCTTAGATTTTCACATTGTAGGTCATGGAAATGCTGAAATAACATGTGTTCAAATGTAGGCTATACCTTTGACGTTTCCTTTACGATCAAAGAAACAGTCGAATGTCCGATCCTATAACTGAACGAAATGCCTTTCATAGAGTCGCCCGTTGCAAGATACCTGTCACGAGAATATTTTAGAAATTTTTCTAAACTTTCCTCATAAATTAGTCTAACCTCAAAGTTATACACAAACGGTGTTTTGCACTCAGTGGTTCCCTCCAGAACGTCATTTTTTTCTCCAGTCTCTGCCCTACTCGCAACAAAAGATCCTCCAGTGCCACAGGAGTCATTCTAAAAGGTGAAAATAACACAAATTATGAGTTTTACAGATAATTCCTAAAATGGTACAAGGGGCAGTCAGAAAGTAAGTTGCACTCACAACTCAAAAAGTACCAGAAATTTTATAGCGCAACTATTTTTTTTATTGAATACGTAAACAAATAACCTATTTTTTCTACATAAATCACCCAACATGTTCTTGCGTTTTTCATATCGCTGAACAAACTTTGTGATTCCAGCTTTGTAAAAATCCTGTCCAGTATGCGAACACCAGTTCTGATGATTTGTTAAGTACTGCCATGAGAAATACCCATTGTCTCAGCGATTTCATCAACTGTTATTTTTTCGGTTTGATTGAACCATTTCATCAACGTGCTGAACATTGCCAGCTGTTGTTGATGTGCTTGGTCTCCCACTGCGATCATTTGTCAGTGATGTCAGTATGGCCGTTCTCGAACATTTGACACCATTTCCCCGACTGCTTGCCTCGAAATAACCTTCTCGTCATAAACTTCACAAACTTGTTTATGAATTGCAGTGGGGTTACACTTTTTCAACCATATAAATCGGATTACTGCACAAATTTCAATTTTGGACGATGGAACAGTAGCAGTTGCCAGTGTTGTTAACTGTTAAGAGAGGAGCGTATCAACATTACAATCGATATCCCTATTGCTCTATTGATAATGATTTTTTAATAAAGTTCAAACAGTGTTGCCTCAACCTCCCAATAAAACATCTCGTCTTGGAGGAAAATTATGACCATGTGCAACTTACTTTTTAACTACCCCTCTCGTAGTATTGCAGTATCAAGACGGACTTTGAAATATTGCAAAGAAAATGTAAAAGAGGTCTGTTATTTTACTTTTGACAGACCACGATCAGAATATTTTTCATCAATTTATAATCCTATTCGAGGTAATCTAATAATACGAAAGATAGAAAAGGTACAAGCGTACGGGCTGCAAGATTGGTTAAAGGTAAATACATGTATTCAGTGACAGCATAATCCCTCTTGCTAGATGAACTTCACTAGCAAACCATAGAGCTGAGCAAAGCCTTGCGCTTATTGAACGCTTGCTAGCTCCAAAAAATAGAGCATTGTTAGATGGAATTCTTACTAATAAAAAAAACGTATATATAGACATATCTATCCAAAACCGAGTAAAGAAATGAAAGCTAGAACTAATACCATATTAGTGGTCTTTTTTTTTCCAAACGTTATTATATTTAGACCCGGAATCGGCAAACATTTTTTTTGTAAAAGACCAAATAAGTAAATATTTTAGGCTCTGCGAGCCACGAGGCAAACTCGAGGAAAAAAAAACAAATTTTCACAAAATTATTGAACAAAATATAACGTAATAATAATAATAAGTAGACTACAACTGTTTGAAATACAGCTCTACTAATGAGAAGAATGGAATTGTGCCTTTTTTTAGACAACATACGGCCTTTCACGTAACTTCCTCAACTCGCGTACTTCGAAATTTTAAAGAATTTGAAAATGTAAAATCCATTCTTAGCTCACAGGCCATAGTTTGCCGATATCTGACTTAGACAATTCTCTTCTTTGTGATTTATGGAATTCTGTTCTAGCACATAGTTCTGTTTTAATTAGAAAGCAATTTTATGAAATTTTAAATAAATTTTGAAAAACGTCTCATTTAAATATAAAAGAAATCCGATTTAAACGAAATAAATCCGATTTTTTGGGGATTTTAAAAAAAAATATGATTTATCCACCCTGGTTTGAACAAAAACAAACTTGAAAATTGTGTTATAAAATTATGCTATATTGGCAAACAATGCCATATTAGTGTTTGCATAAATGACACTAATGAATTATTCAATAAATATGGTATTTTTTTTCAATCGAGCGGGGAGGGGGTTTTGGCCCCCAAGGCCACCTGCAAAAATTCATAATCTATACCATAAAATTGATAATTTCTGTTACCGAACCTGTTGCTGAAAAACTAATTTCCTTTTCACGAAATCCAAACGCGTGTATCTCTGCACTTGCAAGGAATTAGCACGTGTTATTCACCTACTCATCACCCTGATGGAGAGGGCTTTCGAATGCACCCATGTTAAAATAACCTAAAAAAAAACTTTTAATATGTCATAGACCTCCATGTGAATTCTAACTTTAGCACGCGTTTTTCCGCATGTTCTGCACGTGCTGATTTTTTCCCCCTATTTTTATTAAATCCTCACCGCTTAATAGGGAATCCCAATAAAGCACAAAAAATGAGGGCATTAGCAATTAAACTTGTAAACAGTTATGAAACAACGTTTACTAGAAGAGACAATAAGAGTACAACATGAAATTGACAGCTGGGGTAATCCAAAATGGCGTCTCTCGGATTTCATACTGAGTTATGACGCCATATTGGTACACCTAGTCACGCTTCAAAAATGAGAAATCGCAACATCTTTCGAGAAACTCACCTGAAACACTGGAAATAAGTCTCGTGGTCGATCAAAGCCATCTCACGAGATAAGGTGTGATATTCGCCAAATTGTTTCTTATGTTTAATGTAGCCTTTAACCCACATTTTTCTCCTTTTGTGCTTGAAATAAGCCGTTAAAACATCGCATATTTGCATCATTGTTCGTCCCATTCCGAAAACTAGCATTCTTCTTAGCGCCCATTGCTGATCCACCGTCCTGTTAAAACAAAACGTTAGAATTCAGTACGATTAGTAAACTAAGTTATATATGTGTTCATAAATGCAAAAAACCATCTTACCTGTCCATCACTTATCATAACATACCAATCAAATCTATAATAAATTAATTGATAACCTCGCGCGCCTCGACGAAAGCCCAGGGATTCCCACGAGAATCCCGATTTGACCCGAAATACAAGCAAGTTTTGATAAAAAAATAATGCAGTTGGGTAGAACATGCGGCAGTAAAAGTCTCAGAGAAACTGAAGCTAGTAATTTCTATGTAAACAGATAAAGGGTAACCTAACATGGCACATTGAAAGTAATGTACAAATGTATGTATTCTGAGTCGCTTGTCGGCTAGTCAAAATAAAATACGCCATGTTAGGACAACTACAAGTTCTATAGCGTAGCATCATTTTCATTACGACATGTTATAACACTGAAAGTTGGGTTTATTATCACAGCTTTATATTTAAGTACGCTTAGAAAGCGCTTTAGAGTATTGTAGCCATCCAATCAAAGCACATCCAAAACAACAAAAATCTTCAAAAAAAAAACCTTTTCTATTTCCGAAAATATTTTCAAAGAAAAGTTAAATTACTTCAATCCATTAGGCAATAATAAGCGATCTTTAACCTTTTACTTCAATACATTATTCCAATAATAAGCGCCCTTTAACTCGTGTTCATTCACATGAGTGAACACAGGCTATTCTGCCCAGCACTACGATTTCGTTTTCCCCGCCCTTTTCTGAGCGTCAGACCAAAACTTAACCAATTAAAAATTGCCGTCCCCTTATAAAAGGGCAGAGCATGTGACATCAGATCAAGTAACAAACCAATTAAGAATTGATGACGCTCCTAAAAGGGCGGGGCAAACAAAAATTTAGTGCTGGACATAACTTGCCTGTGGAGTGAACACGTAAAACGAACTGTGAAACTACGATTTCTAACCGGAAGCAGCAGACGCCGCAAAATAAAGTAAGTTGTTAATTAGCTTCCGGTGTCCACGTTTGCCGATTACTTCAATAGTATTTTTTTTTTTGGAATTTTGGCACGTATTCAACGGTGTTATCAGTTTTAAAAGTTTCCTACGTGGAAATTTCTTTCATTTGTCACCTGTTTCGGTATCTATCTACTTGTAATCAATGAGACCTTATGGCTTAACGTTATAACTGCACTGAGAAAAATGTTGTGTTAAAAGTGACGTTTAAGGTTTCTATAAATGAACAGTAACGATAAAATTAATCTTAACGACCGACTTCTAACTGGAATGGTAAGTAAGTGACCATAATGACGTCATCACGTGCAATTATGAAAGAAAGGTGTTGACGTTAAAGGTTTCTCATTGGGTTGCGAGTTTCAATACGCAAATCTAACAAGACTGCACGTGCGTTAACAATAATTTTGTGTCCCCCGACCCCCACCCCACAAAGGCTTACGGCACACACCACCTTCTACTATTCTTTACGTGCACACACATATTTCGTTACATACACATATCCTACTATAATAGAGTATATATTATGCTAAAATCGCAGCAACCCTTTTCTCCTGCCCGTAGGCAGAACCGTTTACTTGGTTCTGTCTACGGAAAGGGGGACGTGCACGTGCAGTGAGAAATTATATCGATTCGGAACCGTGTAGCCTCCATGTACGAGCTTGTATAGAGCTGACTCACCATATTGCGCGCCTTCAACGCAACATATGTAACAACTCCGCAACATTAACTTATAGGCTAGCAGCTTTCTAATCGTAAGAATACAAGAATCGATCCTACAATATGGTAGCTAGCTTGTTAGTGGTGAATGTTAACATTTCAATCAGGCCCTTGACACACGGGCGACTTTTGCATGACTTTTTCGACAACGAAATGAAGTTAAAAGGTAGCAGGACTGTCATCGCAATGTTTTATTTTATGGAAAGACGCCAACCTTGAAAACAACGGTTGAAAGTCGCCTGTGTTCCAAGGTTGAGACGCTTCATTTTGTCGCCGAAAAGTCACTCTGAAGTTGCCTGTGGCTGTGTGCCAAAGCCCTTAAAGTGTGCTAAAATTTAGGATCAATGGATTTACTAAATGCAGAACATACATTTACTGAACACCTATTTAGCCTCTTCCAGGAGAAAATTTAAGGACACCCTGTCAAAAACACATTATTGGAGGCTAGCAGCTCCTCATAAAATCTTTTACTGCAATAAATGTTTTTATTAGGAGCTGCTAGCCTCTAAGCTGTGGTCTGTGGAATTTTTAAATAGGTTGTATCGAAAGCATGCAATAAGGCATAAGTAATCCAAATGTGTACCTTTTTTTATTTAGCAACGGAGTTACAGGGTTTTCATTGAATTTCTCATATGTACTTCTCGAAAAGGCTAAATAGCTGTTCAGTGTAATGCCTGTTCAGTAAATTTACATTTTGTGTTCTGTAAATTAGTAAATCCGATAAATGGTCGCAAGTTTTGGACATTCTTTTGACTAGGAACCACCGCTAGTCTCGAAGTAGTACAGTTGTTACACAAGTTACTACAATAAGGCGAAAAACCTGTAGAATCACCTGCATAGAGGCTAAGTAGCTCGTAATCTGAAAGAAATTCCAAGACGTATATATTACAAAATGTGTCTGGCGTTAGCCTCATAACCGTTTGTCTTATTCACAACGGCGAACTGTAATATATTATGTATAGTGGACAAAAAGATTACTGAAGAAAAGAAGGTTAGAGGCTAAAAGAAAAAAAAAAATGTATGCTATTGTGAGGGACCGCACTGAAAATATATTTCGTGTTATTCGATTTTTTTCCTATCCAATTAATATACAATTTCTTGACCACAGCCACTGAACATCAATGACTGGCGACAAGCAGTACGTAACCCACCATCGTATCGTATCGGTAACAGCACGGTCCGATTGCAGAGCAAATTCGTTTGCGTCGTTGCAGCTGCCGGTGTTGCCGTGCTCTTATACTTTTATTATTTCGGCCTTCCGTCGAACCGTATGTCGAATTACGCCGTACTGACCGATGGCCTCGACGTTGAACACGGTCATCCACACGTAAAGATAGAAAAACAGCACAGATCACAATACAACAGAACATATCCGCTAACCTCCGCCGTGACGACACCGAGAGGCTTAGCTTATAGAATCTACATAATAACCGACCTAGATAAAGACTCCAAGAGTAAGACCGAGTCGGACACTTGGGAGTCTCATCTAAGACGCGGAATATTGACTTATAATCCACGTGATGAGATTGCTGCGTTAGAATGGAACGACGAGGAAGTGATCCTCAAGTCGGGAGAATCAAATGGAGGCCGAGGAATGGAACTGTCCGAATTGATCGTCTTCAATGGAAAACTATACACGGTCGACGATCGGACGGGAATCATTTACGAAGTGGCCGATCTCGAGTCGAAACCGAAAGCGGTCCCTTGGGTTATTCTGTCCGATGGAAATGGACACGAGACGAAAGGTGGGTTGCATAATTTTCTATTTTTAATGAATTTAATTTTTAGAGGTCGCAACTGGTAGAACCAACACGTTTCTATTTGGTTCGGAACCGGTTTAATAGTGTCCCAATTTTTCGGAAACCGATTCTGATCAGTTCGTGAATCTTGACGAAGCGGTTCCCGATATGCATTAGCAGATTTGCGCAACACATTTAGTCTAATGTACTGTGCACATTTGCTAATGCATTTGGACCGGTTCGTCAAGATCGACGAACTGATCAGAACCGGTTCCTAATATGCATTAGTAGATTTGCGCAGTAAATTAGTTAGAGGTAGGTGGCGAAGGGTAGAATCGAACTGAATCTACTCAGTTCGGAACCAGTTCTTAGCATTTCTACCTATACTGGCGAACCGGTTTATCAGTTCTAGTAATTGGCGAACTTCTTCTACTTTTTCCGAACCGTTGACATCTGTAGTAATTGGATCTAAATGTCTAAAGTGTGATGGAAATTTTAACAATTCTAATTGCTAGTTGAATGCACGTGTCATTAATACCAACATTGCAGCGAAAGTATTTTTCACGTCCAACCTTTGAATTCCAAAGTAACTATCCTTTTGCAAAGCAAATTAATATTTTCTGGTGAAATACCTCTGCCACTAACATTTCCTTTCCCCCAAAAAATTGGCTAAATTTTAGATTGGTTTTTTTCTGCTCTCGTCGAACCACTATGGGAGAGGAGGGGATGTTCGTGAGTCAAACTATCACGATTGTGGATATCCATAATTATGATATTTTATTTTATGAAAGCTAAAGCGGCTATATCGGTAGAGGTAGCAACGGCTAGAATGGAACCGTTGCTACTCGGTCCGGAACCGGTTTAATTGGTTTACCATCTTTTGGAAACGGGTTCTGGTCAGTTCGTGGATCTTGACAAACTGGTCCAAACGAGTCCACAATATCTATTAGCAGATTTGTGCAGCAATTAGACTAATGCGCTGCACAAATCTGCTACTGCAGCATTTGAATCTGTTCGTCATGATCGACAAACTGATCAGAACCAGTTCGAACAGGTTCCCAATAAGCATTAGCAGATTTGCGCAGCACATTAATTAGAGGTGGCAAAGGGTACAACCGAACCGAATCTACTTGGTTTAGAACTGGTTCGGAACTAGTTCTTATTAGTTCCACCTATACTGGCGACCCGGTTACAATGCATTCAGTCGAATGTTGGTCGCCATTGCTTGGCGTTCGCATTGCCCCTCCACATTCCCCGAACAACTCGATGCCACTAAACCCTGTACACACTATGGAAGGTCTTCCAATGAACACCCTTTGCTGTACTGACTGGTGACTAAACCTTAGCCTTTATCCTAGTGTGTACACCCCCTTAAATGATAACCAAAGACGCCATGTTAAACGGCTATACCAGGTATTGCATCATACCTGATCTGTCATGCTGATAGTTTTTTTTAATAAAAATGTTTACTAATCTCGAAAAAGGTTTCAAAAGTGAATGGGCAACTGTTAAAAATGAAGAATTATACGTTGGAGGTTTGGGCAAAGAATGGACCACATCGAATGGTGTTCCAGTTCATCTTAATCCTCAGTGGATAAAGATAATTTCGTCAACGGGTGTTGTACGACACGTAGATTGGCATCATTATTACGAAAGGCTAAAAACGGTGGCAAACATCAAGAGCCCCGGTAAATAGTCTTTCTATCTGGAGGAGAAAAGTTTCATTGATTCTCTTTATACAATTTTTTGTTTTCTTTTCGTCTGAAAAGGTTACATGATACATGAAGCTGTATCCTGGAGCGACACGTTAGAACGGTGGGTTTTTCTACCGAGACGAGCGTCTCCGAATCGCTACGAAGAGAAGGACGACGAACATCGCGGAACGAACATTTTACTTTTAGCAACGGAAGATTTTAGCGACATACAAGTGAAAACAATCGGGAAAGTTGTTCCGACTCACGGTTTTTCATCTTGTAAGTTCGTTCCGGATACGGACGATCAAGTGATCGTGGCGTTAAAGTCGGAGGAAGACGAAGGGCGTGTCGCATCGTACGTGATGGTTTTCAATCTGAAAGGAAACATTCTGATGCCTGAAACAAAAATAGGGAATTATAAATACGAAGGGATTGAATTTGGGTGACGAAGGAAACAATATTTCGAAATGTTAAGTTATTGCGTGTTTTAGTCCCCCCCCCCCCCACTGAGAAACATCTTGACTGTGCCAAGTTCTGTTTTGTGTCTGGTTTCCGGGCAAATTTTTAATCATGTGAATTAAAAGAAATTTAACTAGAAGTTTTAATTCATTAATTAAGAGGCTACACATCACAAAATTACTTCGAAAAATCTCCGAAAAGAGCGCTAGCATAGCGCTAAAATACACATTCGCGGCATGTTTTGAAATGATTTTCATGAAATAATTAAAATCAGTGATCGAGGTAAATATCGATTATTTTAAACATTATTAGAAAGTTAGCAACAGTTGAGAACAATCTTGTGGGTGATTACATAAACGTATCAGGGACAGTCGTATGACAGCAGTCTTGTCATAACTCGTAACCGGGTCTGGGATGTTGATTCACTTACCTGAACTTTTCAGGTTCTCACCGAAGTCATCTATGCAAATGGATGACATTCTGAACTCTCGAGATTACTGTGCTCTCTGAAAGGTCTGCCGTGATAATTAATAAAAGCAAAGAAACAGAGTTTGTAGGGACAAGAACAGCTCTGGATCTGTGTTCATTTGGTAGAGAGCAATTGCTTGGAAATTGTTTTGGAGCCACCCTTTTTTGGCCTTTTTAAAGGCAAGACAAAGAGCTGAAACCTGCTCTCAAATATGGCGGCACCCAAAGAGCAATTCAATAGTATGTTAATTTTGTACTTAACATTATAAAAATTAGGGCTGGGCCATTCAAATCCCGTGAATCTTAAAAAATATTCGAGATTCGAAAACTCGAATCTTTGCGCTTTTTTCGTCTTTCGAATCCTAACCTAAAAAAACTTAGGTAAAATTCGTTTTAACTCCTTTGACGTCCAATAGAAGCATTCACTAACAAAAAAAATCGGCGATTGTTGCAATTTCGGTGGTACCTGGATCACCAATATCACCTTGTGGCGACACTGAGCGCCACATTTGTTTTTTTATTATTATTAATTTAATATTTAATATTGTTTCATTCATTTATATTTTTTAATGAATAATATAGGGTTATTATATGAAGGATTTGGGCGGTTTAGAGAACCTTATAGGATTCGGATTCGAGAAAATTTAGGATTTGTCCCGCCTCTAATAATTAATTAATCATTTGTAGGGGTCGCTAAAATGGCTTCCGCCACGTTTGTACAGATGTGATATTTACTGTCAATTTAGTATTTTTGTCATAAATATCCTGTCAGTGACATTATTTCTGAACCTTCTGAAAAATGGCACTTTTTTTTAAGAAGAACGTTCTAAAAGCCATTATTTCAGGAGTTTTTCATGACCTCTAGGAAGGACTTTACACATCATAACCTTCAAGAATTTATCATTAAAATCATGACAAGACATACCAAGGGATTACGAGGTGACAACGGGTAGAACCGAACCGTTGCTACTCGGTTTGCGATTTTTTTGGGAACTGGTTCTTTATTACCTTTGTGGACTGGCAACTTCCTATCTTCTCCATGTTAAGGTGTTGCATGACTGCTCTAAGGCGGAAGGGCTGACGTAAAATCTTAACCAAAGTCTCACTTTACCTACCCTTTGGGTAGGTAATAGTCTAAGATATACACCCTCTACCCTACCCTACCCTATACCCCCCAATACACCCTCTATAGCTACAAAATTAACTCGTCCTAAACGTGACCTCAGTTCGAAATTTAATTTATCATATTCCTGCTAGAGGCGCTGTTTCAAAAACGACGCCGCATATCTGTCGAACACAAAATTTCAGGAGTTGCCAGTCCAAGAAGGTAATAGTCTAATACCTTGTACACACCGAGTTATATGAATTCAAAATAAATGTATTTGTTTGAATTATACGGAAAGGACATGAACCAAATAAAAATTGACTTTATTATTAATATTTTAAATTGAAATACTAAATCAATATTTTAATGTCAATAGTTTCTATATTATATTTAAGTATTAACTCAATATTTTCAGATTAGTAACTGAATAAATTGAACACGTTTATTATTTAAATGTATTTAAATTATCAGGTGTGTACTAGGTGTAAGGTTTAATCCGGTTTTGAATCCACACCTCAGGAACAGACAGGTGTGCTCAACACAATCCATCGTTTGCCCTGCCCTTTTATAAGGATCAGACCAAATATCATCAACCAATTAGAAAGTGAAAAGGGCGAGGCATGTGAAATCAGACCAAATAACAAACCAACTAGAAGTTGTCGTTCCTCATAAAGGGGCGGGGCAAACGATGGATTTATGCTGAGCACACTTGTCTGTCCTCGGAAGGTGAACTAACTATTCCGGAATCGAATACCATCCGACACCAAACGGTATTGAGTAGATTATTCAAAACCGTATTAAGTGCCAGTGCGAACACAGTATTTGACCACACTAATACCTTGTACACATACAAGTTAAATGAATTTAATTAAATGTGTTTAGGTGAACTATACGGAATCCAGTTAAGGGCATGAACCAAATAAAAATTGACCTTTATTAATATTTTAAATTGAAATACTAAATCAATATTTTGTCAATAGTTTCTATATTTAAGTATTAACTCAATATTTTCAGATTATTAACTGAATAAATTGAATTCGACATATTGTTTGTTTGCCCCTTTTCACTGGGCTCTGTAGAACACGTTTATTATTTAAATGCATTTAAATTATCAGGTGTGTACTTGCTATTAGGTTGTCTCGCCATGATTTCAATGAGAGAAATATTACTAAAATTGATGGTCTAAGTAAATTTGACTCACATTGTGTGACACTTGCACACTGATTAAAAATACTCAGCTTTTTAGAAGCAACTATTAAAATAAATTCAAAATTTATTCGAAATTAAAATAGTTTAGAAATGAGTTGAGGTTATTCGATATTATAAAATCTTGAAAAGAATTCATTGGACGTTTTAGAAAATACAAAAGTGAAAACAAAAAAAAAATCAACATTTTAAAACCGTCATAAAAATAGGTTTACAAATTCATTTACCCGTCCAGTTTCAAAAACGCTGAACAAGTTTTAAAAGTTCATTCTAAAAAGCTAAGCATTAGAAGGCGGCATGCTCACCACCACCACCGATTCTGTCTTCAACGATGAGAAAAGTAAGAGGTACGCTTGTATTAATTAAATTCAACTCGAGAGCCATAAGGCAGGGGGGGGGGAATAATTCGAGGGTTGGCAAAGTTTTTCCCACTACCACGGCATTTTCCATTTGGGAATAACGGCTTTTGTCTCAGTTTTACACGATTTCAATTTTTTAAGTAATTTTTTTTTCTTAAACAGTCTGCTTTTGCACTTACACTTCCTTTCCATGCAGTTAATTTTCCACGTCCATCATGATGTTTTTCAAAGTGATCATGAATAGTACCTGATTGGTCTTCCACTCCTGTTCATTTTTTTGTGATTCAAGTAAAATTAGCTGTACATAAAATACACAAACTTAAAAAAATTAAAAACTAGTGACCAGAATCCAGATAGCGATATATAACTGAAGTTATTTGACTCATGAGACAATGCGTCATTTCTGTTTACACTCCAGAAGGGGATTATTCCCTAGCAGGTTAACCAAAATCAAGTGGGGGGGGGGGGGGGGGGGGGTAATAAGGCAAGGCGCAAGTTGAGCCCACATTATGATGCAGGGCACCAGGGTGAGTCACCACGTGAGATCAGCGGCACGAGCACAGAACAGACCTTCGGCACCTCACGACAAACAAACTGCATCACTTCACCTTGCATACGAACATTCGCTGTTGTATTCATTTCTGTGTTTCACAGAAATTCACGGTGAGTCACCTCACCGAACTGCGTCTCAACTTGCGCCCGGCCTAAAGAACTTTACAGTTTCGATTGCATTCAATTCTATGCTTTCTATACTTTTGATTTTCTTCACGTTACAGCAATGATTACAAGCTCAATGACATGAATGTCACTTTTTATAATAAGATAATATTAACAATAGCTTATAGTACTAGATGAAAACAGCATAATACTATTTTTTTCCTAGTTTTAACAGTAAAAACCTGTTGTAACCAGTATTTACCAGTGCCCTGTCCTTTACTGGTTTTTCCCTGGATTTTGCCAACCCTGCATATTTCCTAATCATAAATGATTTATTATAAATAACATCATAACATTTAAACATCACTGTCAAATTGTATTTCTCCTAAAGGCCCATCCACGTCAACCTGACAAAACAAAAACAAAGCAGAAACTAAGTGTTTCCTGACAAATTGGCGACAATTCAAAACATTTCTTCGACTTGTGTTTTGTTGTCTGCAATTTCACAAACTATTCCATGTCCGGCCACAATTCGGTAAACATCAAAAAGTTTGTTTTGTCTCGGTACTAACGCAACATTAAATCAACTGCATGTGCCGTGTGGACAGTGTTTTAAAACAACAACTATGCTTTTTCTTACGTTTTTGTTGTTCTAACTCATGTTGCACTTTTTCCAGGTTGATGTGGATCGGGCAAAAGAAGCAAATCCCAGAATAAATTAAGGGGAAACCGTCAGGGAAAACACGAGGTATAGATTACTCCAGAGGTTTAATCCCCAGGGGGAGTCGATCTCTTTACCCACATTCAACGCTGCCCAAATCAGGCCGCTGCAACCCCAAAAACGACCACAGGTGGCCCTATTTGGGCTCGCCTTGCCAATGCTCGGTGCCACATCAACAGACCTTGGACCGTCAGCACTTTTTAGACAGTAAGAGAATTACCGAGCAAGCCTGCCATGCCAACATTTTGTACCTAGACCAAATTCCTAATCGCTGCCATAAAAAGAAAATGTACTTTTCTCCTATACAGTTTAGAAAACTTGAGTGGCCAAGTGTACTTCGACCTGTTAAATTCCTCATCATTGACCAATATAGAATCAATCAGCAAAGATGGAACACATTTCATTTTGAAGCCTGGCACTAACGTTTCAACTGTTACACTCTTCAAAAACAAAATAATTAATGAAATAAAAGTGTAATGAAAATTACAAATCTCAAAGATAGATAAAAAAAATTTTTTTTATCCCGTGCAATGTTTTGTATATTTCATAGCGCCAAAGTGTAAAATCTTTGTTACAGATTCAATTCTCAAGTAAGGAAAACCAGGTGCATAACAAATGCGCACATGTACAGCAGAACCCGTTTAAGGGGCTACATCACAAAATTACTTCGAAAAATCTCCGCAAAGAGCGCTAGCATCGTTTTTCTATTGAGCCCAAACCCAATGTTAAAAAATGTTAATTTTTAAAATAACACAGTCGTGGCAATATGTTTATTTTCCATATTTAAAGTAGTCCAATATTAAGTTTTCAAAGTCCAATGTGCACCTTAAATATATGCTGATTGAGTGATCGAAAACAGCACGTGCGCCAATATGTTTTTTTCTTATTTGGGTGTACTCAATTGAGTAAGTTAGAAATTCGCGATTTTGAAAGTTTTTAAAAATAGAACCGCACTTACCAATTTTTTGTCATTCTATCACGCGATCAGCATATATTTAAGGTACACATTGCAATTTTTTTTATTAGCTTTGCAGACCGCTTTAGTTTATGTTCTTTCCAAAGCATGTCTCTTCATAAGGTTAAGCCTAGATACTGTAGTTGATTTTATCAACACTGGTTGCATTTAGTCCTATTTAGTTGTAAATGCCACTCCTCCAGTGCACCATTCCTCAACACTGTTGAGATCTCTTTGGAGGGCTTCAATGTCCTCATTACTCCTAATCCTTCTGTACACAATGGCAAATAAACGCATCGTACTAAATGAGTACCTCTGAACCGTTAAGCCTCGTTTTCAAAATGATAGTTCTATCGTGAGAGTAGCTGTCATGAAAGTTGTGATAGTTCACTCTCACGTTAGCAATTGTTTACACGTCTTGAAGTAACTTGATAGTTCTGTCACGATAGATATCATTGAGTCAACAACAGTGTTGCTTCTCTCCCTCCAGAAGCCAAATTTCCCTACAAACTGGTTACACAACAACTATGACTATCGCACCACTGTACTATCAACTATCTAGTCAAACGAGATAGTGTGACAGTGCTATCGCGACAGTGACTATCATGTGGTTTTCACAATGATAGTTCTCGTGATCGATGCCCTCATGACAACTATCATCGTGAAAACGGGGCTTTAGGCCAGCCCTAAACATAACGTTTAACTTGCACATGTCTACCGCTCTATGCCATGCGTGTCAAAACACTCCGAATAACTTGACTTTCCACTTTGGCGTTATCAGTCATACAGTATTTTTGCTCATATGTCAAGACTGGTATGGGGTTAAATAAAATATATCACCACAGCAACTTTATTTTAGGGCCCATTAACAAAAATTGAAAACAAAAAAAATATTAAAAATATTCTTTCCTCAAAACTTTAAAGATAAAATTTTCAATGAAACAAATCATTATTTTTTAAAATAAAAAAATCAATCGGCAACTTCCAAAAAAAAAAAAAAAAACTCGATTACTGTCCACCATCGCAACAACAACAACAACTGGTACCACCACACAGTAACGAATTCTTAAAGCTCTGTATATTTCAGCTTTGAATAAATGGAAGAAAACCCGTGACGGACAAGTGAACAGAAAAACAGTTCCCTTACTCCAAATGCAGCTCTTGCAGACAATCCATGAAAACCCGACGTCGAAAATCACTTCCTTAATTCCTTTCACAACAATCCAAACCCAAAACACGGTGCGACGGAATTGGAAATTGTACGTTAATAACCAAAAAAAAAAACAAAAACAGATAACTGGTACTATTTTTTTGTCCAGAACCTTTTTTATCGAGTTATCTTCATTAAAGGATTGCAGCGTATGCAAAATAAACAAGTTTGAGGTGTTTTGTGTTGGCGCTCGGATTGTGGACAAATAATTCGTAAATTGCCAAGTATTCACCAAATGTTCCATATTTTATTTGCCCCCTTTTTTTTCTTCGTGATTTTTTTTTGTCACCCTAAGCATTTATATTTATTCTATCACTTTCAGTACTTTGCCAATTGCTATGGTTTTCCCTAAAAAAATATTTAAAAGAAAATCAATTAATCAAAAGACAAAAAAATTGATTCAATGTTTCCACCAATTTCTCATTAAGCTGCTTTTCGTCAAACGTTGTTTCAACAACGTGACATGGATGGCGCTCGCATCGTTAAAACTGTATCGCTAAGTTAGTACAAAAGTATAATCAACGTCTTAATTAGAATATAAAAGGTATGTCATGATTAAGAGCCTAGATAGACGTCGTCCATCTTGTTGTTTTGAGCAGACGACAACGAGACAAATGAGTGTTCTTATATGGTGTTACTAAAACTGCAAGAAATCGGACTCACAATCGCTCAATTAAACACAGTAAAGCACAAAATGCAATAAAAAGTATTGTTCTTTACGTGCTCGATTTATATAATTTTTGAAAAGGTCTTTCTATTTTTAAACAAGGTTCAAATCGTTCGTTTTTTTAACCCCATGTTAAATCCCATTGGATCAAAAACTGTCAAACAAACATTTGAAAAACTCGTTAAAAACGATTTAGAACAATAACAAAATAATTAGCACATACTTTCATGTATTGGCTTCACGATGTTTCCTTTTTTATAAATTTTGAAAAGGTCCTTCCATTTTTAAACAAGGTTCAAAATAGATCTTTTTTTTAACTCCATGTTAAGTCCCATAGGACCAAAAAACCGTCACCCAAACATTTGAAGAACTCCCATTAAAAACGACTTAGAACAATCACATGAAAATTAGCACGTGCATTAATCTATTGGCTTCACGCTGATTGCTTTTTTACAAGCTTAGCACGCGAAATTATTTTTCTATTAATTATTATGTGACTTGAAACCTGGAGAAAAAAACGTTAAAAAACATTTTTCAATCAAAAAGGATCGCAGCGCCTACATTCGGAGAAATTTTGAACTTATCACTGTATCTAGGCTCTTAAGGAAACAAAATTAACTTTGATTAAACTGTCGTATTCCGATTACACACCCCACAAGATGATTAAAAACCTGACAAAACCTCAAAAAAAAAAACCCCGATCCAGCGGAAAAAGTTTGCTAGTCGTTTGTACGGTTCGATCGCCTATTTTCGCCTCTTGTGATCGTTTTATTGAAATTTCAACAAGTTATGAATGCAAGTTAATTTCATTTTCTTAATCATGAGATACCTTTTCTATTTTATGTCGTTAGAAATATTTTTAAAAACGGTTTTTTCTAACCCCACGATAATATGAATTAGTGTCACCAGCACCATCTATGTCACATTGCTGAAACAACGTTTATTTAAAGTTTCCTAAAGTCTCATGCTCTAGTTAAAAAAAATATACAGTATTTCACTTTAATATCGATTCACATTATCCAGAACGTCACCGTCACGTCAAAACACTAAGGTGCATCCCACACTGTGTTGATCGGGTTTAAATCGATATTGTCGATAGGCCGGTCAGCTTGCCACGTCTAAACATGGGCTGTTGACCTCCACGAAAGAATGACGGCGCTGAACGCCATAGTGGGAACGTACCCTTGCTGCACGGCTTCGTGTTCAGTTGTGGTCGCAAGTTAGTTTCAAGTCGGTTGTCGTCTTGTTTTTGAAGAAGCAGCTCAGCTCAGGCTGCTAAAACGTCTTTCTTGTACACTTTCACACTCACTGCCCACTCAGTAGCGTGGACGTCAAGGTGTTTTCAAGAAAGGGGATCCGCCGTACCGATTTAAGCCGATCGGCATAGTGTGGAAGAACCTTTACACAATGTATTTTATATGGTATCGTTCAGGTTTACCGTCACGGAACGTCAACATGACGAGACGGTGGACATTCTGGATACGAATGTTTTCACGAGACGGTTAATTCTGAAAGTGACAACATGTGCCAGGAACCGTCAAAACTATTCATTTCAGTAACGGACGACGAAAAGCTAATTGACTTGGCGGTGACGTATGGATCAAAGTTCTGCAGATTGATGGGAGGTTTACGGTACATTCTGTGATGATGACGTTCCGTGTAATGTGAACTGAAAGTAATTTTGATGACAATTTCTTTCAAATAAAAGCATATTATGTTGAAAAGAAATTAAGTGCCATTAAAATTACTTTAAATGTCATGAATATACAGCCCAAAAGGGGTAATTATTTAATAACGTAAGTTTAAGAAGCTACATAACAAAATTACTTCAAAAAATCTCCGCAAAGAGCCCTAGCATCGTTTTTCTATTGAGCCCATAGACCCAATGTTAAAGAAGAAACGTTAGTTATTAAAATACAGTCGCGTGGCAATATGTTTATTTTTCATATTTAAAGTTGTCCAATATTAAGTTTTCAAAGTCCAATGTGTACCTTAGATATACGTAGAGAAAAATATTTATTTACACTCCAACTAACTGCTAAGATAAAGAAACCATTACCTCCAGGAATTTTTCGTTGAAATATTGCTAAGACTTACAAAACGATTACCAAAATGATTTTTAAAATTAAAAACAAGTCATTAAAATCATAAAAAAAAAACTTAAAAATGAAGTGACTTTTCATGAGTCACCAAACAACTCCATTTTAAATTTCAAGAAACGAAAGTCTATCCCTCAATCACAGAATAAAAAGTTGTACAGAAGGGAAACTCGATCATTTTTCTGCGACAGAGTTTCTTCTGCGCCTGTCACTGGCATAGCTAGGCACCCGCAGGGCCCGCAACTGCGGGGGGGCGCAGCAGGTTTGGGGGCACAAAAAACAAAATGAAAGTCGATTTATTTTCGAAAATAAATCGACTTTCATTTAATACTTACTTTTAAAAACTACATAGTTGCACCAGTAAATATTCATGGAAGGGGCGGGCAGTGGCGTAGCTATGGACCCACCAGACACGCAACTGCGGGGGAGGGGGCGCAGGAAGTTTGGGGGCGCAAAAAACAAAATGAAAGTCGATGTATTTTCAAAAATAATTGAATAAATTAAGCAAGTGATTCCGAATCACTCGCTTAATTTATTCAGTTATTTTCAAATATAAATCGACTTTCATTTCGTTTATTGTGCTTAGAAATGTTTTTAGGGGGTACTATTTTGATGAACAGCGGAAAGGTCCGAACAACGGTACGAACAGTCGGAAAAATAGTAGGAGCAGTCCGAAGGTTTGGTTTAGTAAAATTAAGTTGTTGCAGGGGGTCTGGGGGCGCAGACCCCGACTTTTTTTTTTTTAAGAATTATTAAATCAAATTAGTCCATTGTTCCGACTGTTCCGTAATTTGTTCAATGGGAGGAACGGTGGGAAAAATGGACAAATTTGATTTAATAACGCTAAAAAAATGGGGGGCTGCGCCCCCCCAGGCCCCCTGCAACAAGCTTCATTTTACTAAACCTAACCTTCCGACTGTTCTTACTGATCCGCCGTTCTCAAAATAGCACCTCCCCCAGTATGAGGCTAAGTGGAGGGGGACTTAAAGGGAGCGCAACGTTTTAAGCAGCCATTCGGGGGGGGGGGGGGGGGGCGCAAAGTTTTACTCGGCGGGGGGCGCAACCAAGCCTAGCTACGCCACTGGCGCCTGTGCGGCGGCACCACAGAATTTCTTTTGAAGTATCTCCCTATTTTGTGCGCCGCCATCTTGAACAAATTCTCCATAGGAAGCTGGGTTTACACGAGTCAGGTGAGTTGATCAACTCACTTGAATTTATTTGACTTGAACGAAATTGAACATCTAAACTCGTACTCGATTCCATTCAGATGATCAGCTGACATGAATTATTGAGATTATACGTACAATTCGCGTCTATGTCAAATGAATTCAAGGGAGTTGATCAACTCACATGACTCGTGTAAACCCAGCTAATTAAGAGTATATACCCAGTCTGCCCCTAGCTCGATCAAGTAACCGGTTAAAATAAAGACTCCCCTGCTTCTATGTTAAAGATTCGCCTATACCAACTCTGCCGCTAGTTTAAAGATGGCGACTTCCTGCCAGTCACCGCAACATCAAAGGACAGGCAATTAGAAAACGGCATGAACAGAAGTTTGCTCCGCCCTTTTTATGACGAACGGCAACTTCTATTTGGTTTGTTGTGTGGTTCGTCATAAAAAGGGCGGAGCAAACTTCTGTTCATCCCGTTATCTAATTGCCTGTCATCAAAGGTTCTGACAAGTTTCCCTTTCTGTATAATTTTTTAATCTGTGCCTCAATTTAGTAGCAAATTTTGTCACCTCACGTTTACATAATTCCTTAATCCCTAGTCATATTCAACTCAATACAACTTTCCAATCAGCTCGAAAGCCTCGTGGCACTTGGGATAATTCAAATATTAAATCCATAGTACTTTGAAATGAATAGAGAATACACGTATTTGAATAGTTTAAAGTAAGGTGAGATGAAAACATAAAAATTCGAGTAGAGGAGTATATTCTGGAGTTTTTTTTTATTGCCACTGTCTGTTAGGTGGTGCATCTATCGGATAATGTCCAAATATATGAACTTAATTGATTTTAAATTTTTTAAATTATATTAATTATTTTAAATTTTAAAAATCATTGGGTAAGTCTTGAAATTCCGGGAGGAAAATGGCCCCTTTAACATGAATTCTGATAGACCCTCCATCTTGTTGTTTTGAGCAGACGACAATACTAGTTCACTAGTGTTAGTAATATGGGTGTTACAAAAATTTTAAAAAATAAGTCTCGCAATCGTTCAATGAAGATACATTAAAGCGGAGACTTGGAGAGGGGGCCAATACATTGTGTAGGCCTGACCTTTTCTCACCGTAAAGAATTGCAACAGCCGCTATCGTATTTTGTGTTAAAAACTAAGCTTTTATGTGATTATTTTCGCATTCCTTTTCCAGGTTTTCTAGGGGTTGCGTGACAAACAAGTATAAAAACACAACAACAAAATAAGATCAATTGGTGGAACAACAGTTTACGAGGTTAAATCACAAAAATTACTTCCAAAAATCTCCGCAAAGAGCGCTAGAATCGTTGTTCTATTGAGCCCATAAACCCGATGTTAAAAAAGAAACGTTAGTTTTTAAAATACACAGTCGTGGCAATATGTTTACTTTTTACATTTAAAGTTGTCAATATTAAGTTTTCAAAGTGCAATGTGCACCTAATATACAGTATATGGTATATAGTGGTAAGTGCGATTATATTTTTAAAAATTATTTCAAAATCGCAAATTTCTAACTCTTATGTTAAACTCCATTGAAAAAACATCCATTAAAATTGCTCATATAAATACGTAAAAATAATTTTAAAAAACCAGCATGTGCGCCAATGTGTTGGCTTGTGAGCAAAAAGGATCCATTAAAATGCTTGTAAAAATACATACAAGTAATTTTAAAAAACACAATTAAACCACAGTGAAGACGACACATGTGCTGATTTTTTTTCCTGTTTCTTTAATTATTTTTAGGTATTTTTTACAAGCATTTTAATGGAAGTCCTTTGAAAACTTAATATTGGACAACTTTTAAATATGAAAAATAAACATATTGCAGCCGCAACTGTTGCGTATTTTAAAAACTAACGTTTTTTTCTTTAACATCGGGTCTACACGCTCAATAGAAAAACGATGCTAGCGCTCTCAGCGGAAATTTTTTTAAGTAATTTTGCAATGTAGCCTCTTAAAAAAATAAAATACTGCAATCACGACCGTGCAATTAGAACGGCATAAACGTGATGCTGCCAAAAAAGTAAAAAGAAAAATATCACACGTACCTTCGTCTCGAAGAGTAAATCGTCCCATTTGTGGAAATTCTTTAAAAGGTTCTAGACATATAACACCTGCCGCTTCTAACCTCATTATGGCACCTTGGTCTTGCTTAACAAATCTCGGTCGGCCTTTGCACTTCTCACCGGATTTTTTGTCAATTAGACAAAGGATGCTCTAAAAGAATTGCCAATATCAATGTAACTTTGATCAACTAATATAAAAATAAAACAGAAATAAAACTGTCTGTTCTAACTTTAACAGTGATTTCCTCTGCAGCAGTGTGAATGTGGCAGACGGCGCTGTAACCGGCGCAAATAATGGACTTGTGCTCGAGAATGTGCACTTGAGCGTCAAAGACTTTCCCAGTCCGACACAGCTGAGTGGCATCGCAAAGAACGAACCCTTGAGACACATCCTAAATAAATGTAGAAGAAAGAACAGGCGCTCAAATAAAATGAATAAGAGATTCAAAAAACCTCAGACATTTATACTTTTTATAGCATCACCAATGGAACCTGACAACATTTGCAATAAAGGGACATTTGCCCTGAAATGACATTTGACCTCAAACCATTTGCCCTGAAAGGACATTTGACCTAAAACCTTTTGCCCTTAAGCCACTTTTTATTACTCTCTTTTCATACGGTTTAGTCTTCTGGTGGAGTATGTTAAATAGGTTATTCGCAATGTAGGTGTGCAAAAAATGCCAAATGTCTTATATTTAGACTGCTGATTAGGGTAAACGTACCTATAGGACAAATGTTCCTTTCGGACAAAGATTTTCAAGGCAAGTGTCTATAGGGCAAATGTCTCTTTAGGGCAATTTTCTTCAGGGCCCGTCCATTTTAAATAGACACAACATACAATATACTAAAATAGTGCTAATCCATGACCTACTTCTCTCGCTTACTCTCTCTCTCTCTCTCATAAGAAAATCTCAATTATGAAACAAAAAAGTTTCTTTTCATTAAGAAACTGCTTACCAAATAACATACCTACTAACTGATCAACAGAGTTAAAACTAATCTTACCAAAGTTTTTAACAGTTTTTTTTAGCTTAGGATTCGAAAAACGAAAAAACCGCGCGAAGATTGAGTTTTCGAATGTCCCATCCCTATTAAGAACCTTTTGCTTCAAGTGATTTACACGCAAGAGGTTTTGGCCATCTTGACTGATTGTCACAGCGAGCTTTCAATATCAGTACAGACGAAAAAACGTTAAGCCAACAAAAACTCGAAACTCACTTCTTCTTCTATCCCTTTTAATTTGATTTTGACATTTTCTCCTCCTCCGACGGTGTTCACTTCGTCGTCATCCGACCACATTTGAATAATTTCAACTAGTGTCTTTGGGCAAACAAAAAACGAAACGATGGTTAGTTATGCGACAAAAAAAAAGCAAATCAAAAATGCCACTCCTACCCTATTCGGCATTATTAGCAACTGCTGTCCTTTCCTCACAATTCCCATCTCTACTTTGCCTAGAACAACCGTCCCCATGTCCTAAAACCGTACAACCTACTATTAACTCGTGACATCCAAAAACAAAGGCTATTTTCACGCTTCACTCCTCACCTTGTACCTGTCGATAATCGGCATTCGGAAGGGACCGTCTGCCGGCCTATTTAGTGGAGGAAGGTCGTCTATATAAGGAATGAAGGCAGGGCCTCTTAAAATAAAATTAAAAAAATATACGACGTTAAGAAACAAAATTCAAGTTGTTGGAATTAGTAAAAAGTAAAAATTCCAAAATACGACTAAAATCTTATTGATATTTTTGCCTTCAGTTTCGCTTTTTAAGCTGAATCTTTATTCAATCAGATCTTTTTTCTCAGTTCAAGGTGAAGAAAAACGTTTTGACATCATCAGGCAACAAAATAAACTTTACTCGCAGCCTTTACGAGACTTTATAGACGAGCGACTTTTTAGTGGCCGAGTGAACTGCAAAAACACAGGAACAGCTCTTTTGTAGCCATTCAGACAATGAAACACTTCTGTTATGGCTGCTCCGTCATGGAGACGAGAACAGCGACTGTAAAGCAGTCTGTGGAAAAACAAGAAACCGGATCATCGGTGGCGAGGATTGACCACCGTCCAGCGATTGCAGCCCATCAGTGGTTGAAACGCTCCTCATATGAAAAGGTTTGGAAGCTTTCCATAACAATACATCAACCACCAGCACAGCCACACCACCGGCGTTTTTTATCTTCCTGAGCAGTTCAACTCGACAACTAAAATTTACCAATAAAAATACAGCGGCGTTCCGATTATCCGAGCTAATGTGGATCAAGGAACAGTTCGGATACGGTCAAACTCGGTTAACACCGAAAAGTGAACTCTCCCCCCATCTTTGCACTCATACATACGAACATAAACAACTCTCTAAAAACATCACTTAGCCTTTATGTAAAAATACATAACTTTGTGCAAGCAAGCAACAATTACCCGAGTGCAGCGTGGCATGGTTTGAAGCACTTGGTTTTTTTAGATAAACCTTTGGTTTTTAACCAAAGACAACTAAATTTTTTTTTGTAA
Source organism: Brachycybe producta (assembly GCA_036925085.1). Classification (NCBI taxonomy): domain Eukaryota; kingdom Metazoa; phylum Arthropoda; class Diplopoda; order Playtdesmida; family Andrognathidae; genus Brachycybe; species Brachycybe producta. The sequence continues at coordinate 17,820,784 of JAUPFP010000001.1, read as the reverse complement.
ATTGTACTGAATCTATTGGTTTTAAATATGCAAACAAAAATTAGACTTCGTTCCTACAATATGCTTCATTACATAGGTCATACTGTGACTCAAAAGGTTTTGGGAGGTGCAGATTGTAACTGAAGGTTTTATGTTTACGTTAATCACTGCCTGCCCACACACATTATTGAGACCATTTCGGTTAATGGAATTATTAGTTTAATTGCTTTAATATTTATAAGACATTAGTATTTGATTTTTAAATAAAAAATGAAAATATGCAAAACGCAAAAATGTACACTTCCCCGTGTGGCAGTGTCTTATAGTCAGTGTAGTCATTTTTTTTATAAAAAAAAAAAACAGAAAAACCTTTTATGGTTTAAAATAAACATTTTATGGTTTAACCAAAAAAAAAAAACCAGGTTAATTTGGTTTTTTTCTTCTTCAAACTAAAAAAAAGCAGCCTCTCTGCCCGAGTGACTGAATTAAGCCACAAAAAGAGACTAGCTCCAATAATCGAGACTACTGTATACTTAAATGTTTTTAGAGGTTTTTCTAAAGCCACACGTGTATTCACCAAAAGAGCAAGTGAGAGTGAAGTAGACCAACCGAGCATTCACACGCAACGATAGTCTGGTAAGTACCCCGTTTAACTAGCGAGCAAGTACACATTAGCTCGTGTTCAAAAAATATCGGCTGGATGGCGGTACATAAAAAAAAGACTTGTTCACGCTTGTCAATAATACAATAATCACCTTATTGTATTATTGCCATGCTTGTGGTGTAGTGCAGTTTGTGCTCGCTGTAAACGATGGATCAACTGCGAACAAGAACATTCCCTCAAGTATGAACGCAAGGTAAACATTTCAAGGGAACACCAGCAAACATCAACGAGCATGAGCAAATGTTTGCTTTTGCTCACGATTTTGGTGAATATCCAGCTTAAGACGAAAATATTTGTTAACAAGTAAGCGCATCTAATGAAAACGAGCACAACTACCAACAATTAAACACCTTAAGAGATACGCGGTACAAACTACGGCTTTCTTCTTCCCCTTTAAGGAAAGGTAACACGATTGTGTTCACTCACACTAACCACGAGCTATGAAACGACAACAACGTAAGCCCACATCTAATCTCCAGAACACACTTTAAAACATAAAACTTGCATACCTATACCACGGACAAACACATTCTTCGGTCGGTTCCTTGAGAAAAGATCCCGTCAAGCCCGAACACGGGATGAATTTAAGATCAGTTTTAATGTTGAAGCCGCATTTCTTCAAATAAGGAATTAGCTTCTCCCTGCATTCAACAAATCTGAATGCCAAAACAAAAAACTGCTGTTAAAATACATATAATTAAGTTCCAATCTTCGACTAGTCTTAGAGTAAGTGGCTTTCAGAAATTGAATGAATATAAGGCTCAGCATTTTAAGCTCAGACCAAGGTGAAGAAAAATACATCATCATCAAGCAATTTAGAAATGACTAGCAAAGGTAGTTACGATGATTAAAAAGCAAACCTTTCTTCCGACCATAAAACAGTCGGATCGTCCATTTTGTTGATGAGTACAACCAAGTGCTTGACACCAGCCGTTTTGGCTAACATGGCGTGCTCCCTCGTCTGACCACCCTTCTCAAATCCAGTTTCAAACTCACCCTTTCTCGCAGAGATAACCTATGAACGAGGAAAAGGCAATCATCGGTTAAAAACAAACTGAAAGCAACAGAAAAACGATAACGGAAACACTCGTCTAATGGTTGGTTTCTAGTCGGCGAAAAAAAGCGTCCAAACGAAGAACTTAACCGTCGCAACAAAAACGTTCACACTTGGGCAAAATTTATCACGATAAAATAACGTTTTACCCCTTGCTTTCTGAAGACATTTGACATTTCATTAGGATTTTCTTTTATCTGATTGAAGAATAATAATTTTGCAACTCAAGTTTTCTGTTGCAAGCCAACGAAGAGGTTCTGACTAGCTTTCTGTTTACACAATGAAGAAGACATTCTTAACTAGCAGACTTCACTGGGAATGCATTGCACGCAACATTACTGTTGTCACTTCAGATATGCTAACACTTAGGGTCGTATTCTTAATAACTGCTTAGCCAAAGTTAGAGCTAAACTCAGTAACTTGAGAAACGGAGTTTATTGTAAAAGTTCATGAGTTTAGCTAAGCAGTCATCAAGAAGACCACAATCATGAGCCTTGGCACATGGACCATTTTTGAAAGAACCTGGAAAAGCTCACAAATAATAAGAAGAAAAAAAAATGGTACCAAAACTGCGAGATCTGCCTGAGATGCTCCACCGATCATGTTAGGAACAAAACTCCGATGTCCCGGCGCATCCAAAATAGTAAAATGTTTGCGTTCTGTCTCAAAGTACGCCCTTCCCACTTCCACCGTTTTTCCTTTGTCTCTTTCCTCGGTGTTTGTGTCCAAAGCCCACGAAAGATACCACGTCTCACGGTTCTTCTCTCGCGCTTCTCTTTCATACTTTTCCAACGTTCTCTTTTCGACCATCCCCGTTAGATACCTTTCGAAGAAAGATGAACGCACGTTAAACTTGAAATTGCAACACAATGACTTAAAAATTACATAATCTGTCCTCCAATCGTTGATTTTCCAGCATCTGTATAAAAAAATGTAATTAATGAAGGAACGAATATGAATAGTAGCACATTTCTATTTGAGAAATTTCGACACGAACCAACGTGTCCGATGAAGACGACATTAACGTGTTCCTTCTTCGGTCGATCGTCGTCCGTTTTCGCAGGTTTCTTCTTCGCTCGAGGAACTGCTTCCGCTTCTCCAACTTCTTCGTCCAGCTCCTCCTCTTCGTCTCCGTTTCCCGTGTGATTCTCGTTTGCGTCTGCGTTGTGTTCCCAATCTGTTCAAAACAAAAACAAAACAAATGAAAAGAATGAAGCGAAATAGGAAGAACAAAAAAAAACATACCAGCGGGTGAATCGTCGTTAATTGCATTCTGCTTGTTGCTCTTCACCTCTGGAGATAAAGGGAGAAATAGACTGAAACATTTTAGGCAACTTATTAGCGTCATTGTTCAAACCTTCAGTTGGTGAAGATTCCGCTGTGTTCATTTTTGTAGGAGACGAAGAATCTATTCATTAGATTAAAACAAATCATCAGTTTCATTAATAACCTTTACGAGGCTAGCTATATCACAAAATTACTTTAAACAATCTCCGCAAAGAGCGCTAGCATCGTTTTTCTATTGAGCCCATAGACCCCTATGTTAAAAAAAATGTTAATTTTTAAAATACACAGTCGCGGCAACATGTTTATTTTTCATATTTAAAGTTGTCCAATCTTAAGTTTTCAAAGTGCAATGTGCACCTTAAATATATGCTGATCGAATGATAGAATGACACAAAATTGGTAAATGCGGGTGTATTTTTTAAAAACTACTTCAAAATCGCGAATTTCTAACTCTTATGTTAAATTCAATTGAGTACGCCCAAATAAGAAAAAACACCCACTAAAATGCTCGTAAAAATACCTAAAATAATTTTAAAAAAACACAATTAAACAACAGTGAAACCAACACATTGGCGCACGTGCTAATCCTTTTTCTGTTTTTTTTTTTAAATTATTTTTACGAATTTTTAAGAGCATTTTAATGGATGTTTTTTCTGATTTGGGCGTACTCTCTCACTCAGTGGAGTTTAACATAAAGCGGAGGACAAATACAGAAAATCAGCCAAGAAAAGAATTTCAAATTCTGGTCGATTTTCTGGTAAGAAAAAAAAGTTGAGATTGGGTCAACTTTTTCTTTGCACAGAATCTTGTTTTAATATTCTGACCAATTAGAGCAGCTCAAATCACCTAATAAAATCAACCCCTTACATTTTTTCATAAAGAGAGGGGTGCAAGGTTGTGCCCTAAAGCCTAAAGGTCATTTTTACAGTTGTAAAAAGTGAGGGTGGTGGGACTAGTTTCTCAAAACGGATGACGTCACCTCTTTTTCCAATGTTAATTTCTGTTCATATGTGTGGACACCATAGGTCCATTATAAAGACGGATAAGAATATTAGATTTCTTTTTCTTTTCTGGGGAGATTTTCCCAAACAAAATTCCGTATGTGTGTCTCCCGCTTAAGAGTTAGAAATTCGCGATTCTGAAATAGTTTTAAAAAATATAACCGCACTTCTATCCTCCATCAGCATATATTTAAAATGCACTTTGAAAACTTTAAATATGAAAAATGAACATATTGCCGCCGCGACTCTGTATTTTAAAAATTAACATTTTTTCTTTAACATTGGGTCTATGGGCTCAATAGAAAAACGATGCTAGCGCTCTTTGCGGAGATATTTCGAAGCAATTTTGTGATGTAGCCTCTTAACATTGCGCCGAAGACGTCTCGCAGCAAGTACACACACACACACGCTCGAGTTAATTTCAGTTTTAAGGCTGGATTAAGCCCGTTGAAAGTGTAGTAAAAACTAGTAAGGGTAACTCAATCCCTCAAGAATATTTTTATGCTGATTGTCTTTAAAATAAACTTTCCTGTTTGTTGAGAAAATGACTCAATTTTAAGCAGACGATATTTCTATTAGTTTTGAATAAAAAAAAGTTTATTTTGAAAGATTGTCATCTTTCAAAATAAACTTTTTTTATAGAATAAAAATTAAAATATGTCTACTTAAAAGTTGGATAATTTTCAAACTGACACAAAAGTTTATTTTGAAAAATACTAACGCGAAAATACTTTAAAGTATTTCAGCAACCATTCTAGTTTCTAACTTACTTTCAATTTATCATTAGAGTTAACTTCGAAAGGCAGGAAGAATAAATTTTAAGTATTTTCGAAACTAGACAGGTAGCTGAATCACTTAAGGGTATTTTTGTGTTGATATCTTTCAAAATAAAACGTCTAGGTCAATTTGAAAAATCGCCTATTTTTTAAAAAATTATTCTAGGCTTTCTAGCTAAAAGTCATTCAGCTAACGTTCTGGTTTCTGAAACAGTTTCAAGTTTTTCTTATTCCGTTTTCAGGAGCAAAATTAAGAAAACCTAAAAAGTATTTCAGAAACTAGAGGAGTAGCCCCCCCCCCCCCCAATCACGAAAATGAAGAAAAATTACAAACTTGACTGTGTTTTCGAAACTAGAATGGTAGCTCAGTCACTTCAGAGTTCAGAGTATTTTCATGCTTAACATCTTGCAAAATAAAAAATGTTAAGAGGCTACACATCACAAAATTACTTCGAAAAATCGTCGCAAAGAGCGCTATAGACCCAATGTTAAAGAAAAAAATGTTAATTTTCAAAATACACAGTCGGGGCAATATGTTTATTTTGTATATTTATAATTGTCCAATATTAAGTTTTCAAAGTGCAATGTGCACCTTAAATAAATGCTGATCGAGTGATAGAATGACAAACAAATGGTAAGTACGGTTACATTTTTCAAAATTATTTCAAAATCGCATATTTCTAACTTATGTGAAACACCATTGAGTACGCGCTCGTAAGCAAAAAACATCCATTAAAATGCTGGTAAAAATACCTAAAATAATTTTAAAAAGTACAATTAAACCACAGTGAAGCCAACACATTAGCGCACATGCTGATTTTTTCGTGGTTTTTTAAAATTCTTTCTTCGAGCTTTATAATGGCTGTTTTTTTTTTCTTATTTGGGCGTACTCAATGGAGTTTAACCCGCGATTTTGAAATAGTTTTTAAAAATAGAACCGCTTTTACCATTTTTTGTCATTCTATCACATTGGACTTTGAAAACTTAATATTGGACAACTTTAAATATGAAAAATAAACCTATTGCCGCGACTGTGTATTTTAAAAACTAATGTTTCTTCTTTAACATCGGGTCTATGGGCTCAATAGAAAAACGATGCTAGCGCTCTTTGCGGAGATTTTTCGAAGGTCAAAAATTTAAACAACGTCTGCTAAGCGCCACCTACTTAAAACTGGGTCACTTTCAAACTCACATAAAAAGCTTTTTTTTTTTTGAAAAAAATACCAACATGAAAATACTCTGAAGTGACGGAGCTACCATTCTAGTTTCTAAAACACCTTCAAATTTGAAACTGCTCTTCATTTCGGTACCTGAAAGAAAGAATAGTCAACAGTTAAAGAGAGCCATTTAAACTTTAAAACAACCGAACCGAGATTTCATTGAAAGTTAACGACTAATCAAGCAGGTTTCACTAGTAGCGGCTAATAGCTTGAGTTGCAAGTTCAACATTCCATTAGACCAACTAGTCATTAAATGCTTTTAAACACAAGAATTTACAGCTGTTTTACACGTGCAATACGCAACTTTCTTCCTCTCCTATAACGAGAATGACCACGTGCTTTAAACCATTCCTTTTATGACGCAATCAGAACTTTTTTTTTTTGCTGACGTCACGACCTCACCATATGGCCTATGAAGAACTAAGTAAATTTTAGCCTCTTGTAAAATATTTCTATATAAATAGTTATTTTTACTTAAGAAATTAAACTTTTAAAATGGTTTAAAAACTAAATTAAATGAAAAGAAATCGAATAAAAAAAAACCTCCAGAACAAACCAGTTCGTAGCAAACTTTCCGCTTCGTATTTCACTAGTTGCTGCCTCTCATACACGAGAAACGTTCGCACATTTGCGTTTGCGGAACCTTTTTATGAAAGTACGACTATTGGTCTCCAACAATACGTACGAGTACGACGTCATTCGACACCCTGCAAACGAAGACAGATACCGCAAACGCAAAAAAATGCCGTCAGCTACAGCCTTTAATATCTCTTCTCACTAATGTCGCCTACCGTAACTCATTAGTTTCTACTTGAGAGGCCGCCATTTTGTGTCATCATTCTCATTGATTTCAAGCCGAATAACGACGAGATTCTGACGTAGTGATATAGAACATTATAATTATCGTCACGATAGCGTATTTATTATTGCGTTCTCATAGCATATGCTCATGCATGCACACATTAATTGCGTTTACGTATATACACTGCATAGACGTCAACGTATTTTAATGAACCCGGCATTCGACCGCGTGGCCAAAAAAGAAGTCTCTCTATGCGCATGCGTAGAATCATTTCAATGCAATTTAATACAAAAACCGATTACAGAGAAGAAAATCTCATCATCAACCAACAAGAACAAAAAAATATGGTAAAAAACACTCGAATTACGCCTTTTCTTACCGAGTTCTTGATCTGAACTCTTCATAAACGAAGGCACGAAAACAGGCGCGTTAGGATTCGGCACAAATGGCGTCGCATTTACATTTAACTGAGAAAACGCGTTGTTGGCATCGTCGTCATCAACTGCCGAAACATCGTCATTGCTCGTTAAACCGCCCTGATTCTCCCAAGAATCGGGAGTGCTGTCGTTATTCTGGTCGACAGGATCCATAAAAAACAATAAATTTCTTTGTTTTCTATGCAAAATAACAAAAAAAACGCTCGAAAAAAATTGTCTTTTGATACGAAAAATGACCTCGTGTTCCTATAGGAAATGTCCAACTTTCGGGAGTTTTAGCCTGAAAATCTAAAACACACAGCCATTTGGAAGCGCTACTCAGCGCTCACCACGAAACGTCCACTGATAAAGATGAATGACGTCACGAGGACCAGTTATGTCCAAACAAAACCGGCACATTGAGCAATGACCTGCATCACCTGATGACGTTCCGATGGCGTCAAATAGAATTCTTGTAGCTAAGCGCTCTTATACAAACGCGTAAAAAGGGCTGTGAACATGCATATTATTTAAGAACAAAATGGCGCTGACAGGCATGCGCAATAAAAACAGAGGAAGTGGAAATAGTTTTATTTTTAAGAAGATTTTTTTCTCGTTTTTATATAAATTAAGCATATTTTTTTACGTAGAAATCATCTCAAATAAAATTTAAACAATTTTAGTACTGATTGTAATCAGTTTAGATGCCAACAATAGCTCCGATGTCAAAAGTTGAATGAACCCATTAGCAGTGTTGTCAACACAATGTTATTTCCTAAACAAAAAAAACTTGACTATAAACACGTTATAAATGGCCGTTTTGCGTTTCATAAATAAAATCATAAATCAAGTATTGTTTAATAATTGATTACATAAAAACACACATTACACAACGCTTAATTAACATTTATAATTAATAATTTACAAAGCGTGGACTAATAATAGTGACTTTTATTATCTATGCGTCTACTACAGAAATGTCAACTAGCAACACTGTCCAATTACGTCATAACGTTGTCAAGACAACCGACTTGTTTACCTTGGTAACAAACATGGCGGTTGTTGTCAATGAAAATTCCATGGAGAATGTCGTTTTATGTGCGGAATTCATCTCTTCTTTAAAAGTAGCCAATTTATACATCGGTTTTAACGAAGATGAAGTAGAAAGTGATGTAAAACAAGTAATTTGCGCCCGTCATAGCGTCACGGTTACGTTAAATGCGGACCAAATGAGTCGAACTGTTACCTGGACTGATCCGATTCACCTGTTACCGAACACGTGTTCACGTATAACTCACGTAGAACGCGGGCTATTAGTTAGATGTAACTTTGAGGACGATGATAACAGTGATGTAATTGAGTCGGAGAATTTGTTTGTGTCGAGATACGATCAAATTCGATGTAGTTTTTGCGGAAATGACTTCATGAAAGCCGAGTCGAAACCTATTACGACAAGAGTTCCGATTTCGGCTCTTGGATTATCGAAAGATTTCGATTGGGAACAAATGTCCATGTCCTATTTTTGTCATGATCATGGCTGCGGTAGCGAAACTGTCATACACGAAGAATCGGAACCGCCCGTTTGCGTAAAAAACACTTTCGGACCACAGATAACAGAATATTTCGACTGCGAAACGTATTTAGTTTTTAATGATGACGTTATAGATCGAACCAAGACAAAAATTGACGAGACAGGTGTGAAAGTCGCATGTTTGCGTTGTCATAAGCAGATCGGCGAAATCGCGCAGAATGTCGGCACTCTAAAGTTCTTCTGTGATGCCATTACGGAGAAGCGCGAACCGTTTAGTTCTGCAAACGATGGCTGCGAAATAAGAATCTTGGCAAATATACTCAGGTCTTGCGAACGTCGGCTTTTGTTTGTAAACGAAGATGGAAGAACTTTGTCCGTCATCATCATGGACAAACGTCTGAAAACGATGCAAGTTCGATTCGAGGATCAAACAACCAAAGTAAAATCGGTCTGCAAGTTGCTTTATAAGCCGAATACAAGCGAATCGTTGTCCGACAATGTTATGGATAAATCGGTTAAAGTTGTCAAATTACATATAGAATTATTCTTAAAGGTTATCGGCTTACTCACGAAGAGTACGAATCAGTTGCCTCCAGCTTTACGCTTTGCAGATGATTATTATATTGCTTATGTGCCATATTTTTGATTATTTATATGTATTGTTTTATACAGTGAAACGTGTTATTTTTGTTTGCAATATAAGTTTGGGTCCAGACTAGAACAGAACAAAGAACATGTTCGTTGTTCTGTTCGCTGTGGCACGATTGTCAAATATTGAACAGAACAAGTTAGCATAGTGTTCCCAGTTGGTAACCTCATAATAGATATCTCAGGAAAATATTTGCCGAGACGCCCCAAACTACTCCTAGCCAAAACACCAACATCCTTTGATGTGACGGGCAAAAACCGACAACTGGTGAATGAGGACCAAACAGAACAACAAACAAAATTTGTTACAGAGAAATGTTCCGGGAAACTGTTCACACTGTTTGTGAACACATTCACGAACAGTGTTCAGTTCGTTGTTTGTAGTCTAAGTCTGGACCCATCTCTGTAAATTAAAGTTGCGCAACATTCCAGCAAACCTGTAATTTGAGCGTACAATATAGCGTGTCAATATATCTTCTGAGATTCGATTGAGGGGCATTGTGCGAATGTGTTGAAATATAGACATGCAACTAATATTTTTCATTGTTGTTTTTTCTTCTAAGCAAGATGATTTTGAAATATATGCTACTGTGCTTATTGAAGGGACATATTAGTCTACTAATGACAGTACTAGGTTTAGGCGAAACAAAAAGAAAGCAGTGGCAAAGTGGAACCCAAATGGTCTTCCTGACACTTGCAAGTAGCATACGGCTTTTGGATCGCTTTTCTGTTGTGCTTATCTGTATTAATCTTTAGGTACAAATAAAAGTTTTGGTCCAATATGTGAAAATCAGCTAATGTTGGTCCATTTTTTTAGATCTGGAGAACACATTCCTTCAGCTAATGGTTTGCAACTTTAGCAACATTCAGTTATCATCTTATTATGGCTTCTATGAGGTAGGGATAATCAAAAGTCACTGAAGAATTGATTCTTATCAATAGAATTAGCTGATTTAATTCCGATTCTAATTAAAAATCGGGAAAAAAAATACCCCATATGATTAGGTATTGCATTCGTCTCGGTTTTCAAAACTCTGTCCCGACGAATTAAGTTCGGGACCATAAATGTCCTGGAGTTTACTTGGCTGCTGGCATTGGTTACATTTACATGTTAAGTTGAGGTTTTAAGTATTTTGTTTTTGTTGGAAAGATCTTGTCGAGCTGAGTTTCAATAATGAAATACGTGCAAAATTTATAATTTTACATGGGAGTTTATGGTACTTTTTATAGGGACCATATAACCCCTAAGAATTTTTTTTAAATATTGTAAAGTCTTACCCAAAAATTACCAAAATAATTTTTAAACTGAAAAAAAAAATCATTAAAACATCTTTCATCAGTCTTAACAAGACATTTTTGGAGGTAATGGTTAGTTTTTTCAGGCCCCCCTCTACAAGCCTACCTTTTCCTAACCTAACGTAGCTTAAGTTAGCCAACATTCACCTTTATAGGTAGGTGTAAATACTTTTTAAAACACCATAAACTTAAAGCAAATACTAACTTATTTCTACCAAAAAACAATACATATTCAAACTCAGCTTGACAATATGTTTCTAGCAAACTATAATTTATTGAAATTGGCAAGGGTCTTAAGTAGTATGGGAAAGTCATTTTCACATCACTTTCCCATACAATACCAGAGTAGCATGACACGCCTAATCGAGCCACACTATATATGCCACTACTCATAGCTCACATAGTCAACAATAACATAGATTGGGGAAATGAGACCAACCACTTTTTTCTCTTATTACAAACAGTAAATTTCGAGAAAATTATTTTTTACAAAATGTTCTACCCTCCAAAAAATTCTTTTTTTGTTTTGTGTTTTAAAGTTTGTGACAGTTTCTTTATAAATTTATAAATTTTTCTTCAAGTAGTGGATTAACGGTTTTGGCTTATTTAGTATAGTCAATCTATCTTTCGAAGCTTTGGTCTATTCAACAGCAGCAATACATCATCTTTAAAGGCACATTCACACTACGCTGGTTTACAAGCCGCTGGTTGCTGCTGGCTATTAACAGGAACAGCAAGCAGCGGCTGCTTTGGGTTCACACTTGTCCAGTCACTGCTGGTATTAGCAGCACAAGTCATCCAATCACCGTCGTGCAAAACACAAAGTCTAACAATCAACCCACCCAAGCAGTGGAGTTTCAACTACCCACTAGTGCCACTACCAGCAACAAAAGGTTCACACTAGCTGGTAGCAGCACGAAGGGAGTAACATGACCAGCTGGTAGCTGCTAAAGTTGGACATGTTCAACTTCACCAGCCACTGTTAAAATCAGTAGCCTGCTGGAGAAAGCAGTTCACACTATGCTGCTAGCAGGCTACAACCAGCAGCTGGTAAACCAGCCTAGTGTGAATGTGCCATAAGTAATGATCAATTAAATTACTGCCTACTTTCATACCTTTTATGTTCTTACAATAGTGTTATTTTTGTAGGCTTGGTCCTTTTAATTAGCTTCCGACATTGTCAGTTAATTTTATTACATCATAAAAGATCAGTTTTAACTTTTTTGTTTTTAATATGGTCATATTCAATTTCTGTATAAAAACAAAACAGTTTTACATTTGAGTCATCTTCAGTTTTTATTCAAACAATGGAGGAAAACCAGGCACAGTAGTGCCTTGCAATAGTTGTGTATTTCATTATTAACCTACTTTATTTATGATGTTTAACACACCCCCTTATACTTCAGGGGATGTGTTAAAGGAAATTTAGGATAATGATAAAAGTGAATGAATGGAAGTGTCAGTAGAGGACCATGAGTCTATGACAGTAGACAATGTAAACAATATTCAAAGGGAGGAAACAAGGCTCAGCATGAAGAAAAATCAAAAAATAGGGACCTGCTAGAGGACTGCAAAAAAGTATATACTGAAAAAGAAATGGAAGACATCTAAAGGATGACTGCTGAATGGGACATGCTTGGATTCAAGAAGATCCATCTTCAATATGAATTGAATCAAAGAATAAAACAGTTGAAATTTTAGTTTAGACATTTTTTCATTTTTAATGTAATAATAATTTTTAATTCTTTTAGGTACATTTTTGTATTAATTTATTTTATTATTAATTTTTAACTATAATTTTTCATTACAGCAAAAACATATTTTAATCGTTATTGTTGCAACACCCTGTATATCATAATCCCCAGAATGCTAGCCTGGGGGTGTCCGACTCCTTGTCCTTCCCTTAATGTGTACAAACCTATTAGAGTGGAGGGACACATGGAGCGGGGTCGCTTAGCCCTGTTGACACCTATTGGATGTGCACAGACCCAAGTGTATAAAAGCACCACAACTTTCTTTGTGGTCCATTCTGTCTAAATTTGTTTACACTTGTCTTATCTAGATATCAATCTGTAATACAACAATGCACCCGTGGACACTTCTTTAATTGAAACAATTTATCTTTGGGTTGTTTGTTTCTACCTAAAGATGAATAAATTGTGTTAATAAGAAAGAAACTTTGTGGTCTTACTGTAAGTTATTCTCTACAACCATTGGAGGCACCATAAGGCAAGAGGGTAAAGAGCCCATTCACGACGTGGTGATTCTACCTCTGGCTGATTCTGCATTTGATTCTGGTAACTACCTCTGCTGAATCTTCATCCTCATCACGGAGTCGACGAGAATCCGCCGCCATCCATCATCTTCTGTCGCTCTATCTCTCCTCGTATGGTTACCATGCAAGCAAGAGAGGTATGGATGTGGTGGGAATTGCAGGAATTGCCATAACGTCATTGTGAATGTGAGTACGAAATCAAAACCCCCAACATCAACACTCATCCATTGCAATATGGCGATGGTGAGATATTCCGAGATTGTCATTTCTCATATTTGGTGGAGGTACAAGGTACTTTCAATTGCCTTCTTCAGTGATTGTAAAGAACATCCTTTGTTTGAGACTCATGCCTCGCGAGTTTTCGTCCATTCATCTTTATTTTATGTGGAACCATGTGTTGAAAGAGACTTGAGATAATGTCAGTGGTCGACCATGTGGCTCCGTTTTTGTATAGAACCACATGTTCAAAGAGACTTGAGATAATATCAACAGTCGACCACGGTTCTTTGTCTTTAGTTCAAAGAGGCATGATTTTTTTTAAAAACTTATCGACATCCACTGAGCATATGGGAAAACACCTTGGCAACAGTTTTTTTTAACACTCACACTTCCATTTTTGTTTTGTGTTTATTGTTACATCTTCATCCATCTTTGCTTTGTTTTTCCTCTTCTCCATAGGGACTTGCTCCCTTCACCTGGACTTTGTTTTCACCAGAGGGATTTTTGGGTCCCACATCTTCAACCTGGAACTTTTTGCTTCAAGTGGGACTTGTGAGTGCCCCATTTTTTACACTGAACTTTTGCTTCCCTTGGGGTTCTGTGTCCCAAGTCATCTACAATTCATCATCACTTCAGTCGACATCAAATGAACTCTTCGTGGACAAAATTGAAGCCACCTGCGATGCCATCTTGGTTCTTCAACAGCAACACTAGTAAGCAGTTTTTTGCACACATGGCTTTTTTTACACACGTGTCACATGACCCTTTCCATGTCCTGTTAGCGAATACAGCCATTTTCTGTGTATTTCAGTTTTGCCTCGGTTTTGTTGAAATTCACATATTTGAAACATGTTTTTCCAAATGTTTATTTTCACATTTAACAGTGTCATTCAATTACTGATAAAATATCCTCTATACTTTGCTTGTGAGACATACTGGTCACTTCATTAAAAAATATATGATGCAATAACAACACAACATATTAACTATATCTTAACGAGTTGGCACCCATAAGAAAAATAAGAAAAGTTAAAAACAAGACCATAAAACAATTATAAGAAATGAAAAAGAAACTCATTTCAACAAAAGTTTATTAAAGTTATTAAAGAAAAGAAGAAAAATAGAACTTTTAATAAGAAATATTGAAACCGAATAAATACCTCTAATTGTCCAAAATACAATTTCACAAGCAAGATGTCATGGGATGGGGGTCTAATTCATTCTCCTGACGAAATTTTCGCCTTAATTATTTACTTAATTATTTCTTCTAATCGGTTTATGGTCATGAAAACAAAGTTGTAAACTAATGTTTAATTGTTATTAGTCATATATAGAACATAGAAAACTATATATGTACTTCGATTTTAGTTTGATGATTATTGTCATTGTTGTCTTATATTTTATACACTCTGTCAATCAGCAACTCCAAATGGAGAGTTCATAATGAGTATTGTTCTTTTAAAAAGTGAAGTGTGTATGTGTGAAATAACTCCTCTCGTCTGCTCATCATCTTCAACCGCCTGAGTCACCGAAGCCATCAAGCAATCAAGGAAGATGAGTAGTGTTGTAATATTAGTAATGTGTATGCCCCTTTGCTTAAGATTTAAATGTCTAATCACTAGTAACTACTGTTAACTAAAAACCAAAAAAAGGAAAACAAAAGAATAATTGGTAATGGGAAATTGTTTACTTTGTTTATTGATGACTAAAAATGTTCAACCCGAACGTAGCTTAGCTATTTTCGTTGTCCACCCGCAACAGGTGAGCGGGTAGGCGCGACACTTGTATTATAACTAGTATTCAAAAATAAATATATCAGATCTACAATATCTTATCGAACATTAAAAATTCTAACATCCAAACAAACAATATACCACCACTTTTGAGAAATGACTGTTAGTATGTTAGTTGGTGCATTTTTAAAAAGTTTTGCAGAACCACTTTTTTTCAAAGGTCAATGTACTATTTGTTTTCAGTGTAGTTTTTGTTTTGAATTCGTCTTTGAATACAGAATTGAATAGTGTGTTTCATGTGAAAATGGCGCTTTTCTTTTCAATTATACAGGGCCTAATTGAGCCTATAGACCCAATGTTAAAGAAGAAACCAGAAAAAAATCAGCATGTGCACCAATGTGTTCACTTCACTGCAGTTTAATTGTGGTTTTTCAAAATTAATTTTAAGGTTTGGAGTTTAACGTAGTTAGAAATTCACGATTTTGAAATAGTTTTTAAAAATATAACTGCACACTTAATTTTTTGTCAGCATATATTAGACAACTTTAAATATGAAAAATAAACATATGGCCAGGACTATTTTCAAAATTGACATTTTTTCTTTAACATTGGGGCATATGGGTTCAATAGAAAAACGCTGCTTGTGCCCTTTGTGGAGATTTTTCGAAGTAATTTTATGATGTAGCCTCTTAATTTATTTTAAAAACAAGCGAAAACGTCAAGAACCCACTTTTTTCATTCAAAAAAGTACTTGTCATTGAGATTTTAAATATTTTGTAAGAACCACTCAGTAATTACACCTTTGTGCTCGTGTAAGGTTTGTAGTAATTTTAATAAATAAAATGTTCAATGCAGTTTATTTATTTTCTGCGTCATGAACATAGTATGACATTTCCACAAAATATACTGTAAAAATAAAACGTATTTTTTAACAAAAATTGTCTTTGATCGTTCTCATTATTGTCAACAAGGGGAAAAAAAAGTTCAGACTCAATTATAAGGTAATTGGCACGTCAATATAAAAGTAACAAAAAAAATTCTTATTCATATATTTCTTCAATAGAAAAATTATTAAGTATCTCTGGCCACATTCATTGTTGTAACAGTAATTTTTCACAAATCCAAAAAAATAAGTGCGACTCTGAGGGGTTTTTTTGATTTTTCATATGTTACTTTCATTCATACTTGAAATATCGATTTTCTGTCCATTGAAGCGGTGCGATTGTAAGCGGTCGTGTCGGAAGTTTTCGTAATGAAGAAGAGCGGTCACTTCCACCAGGTCTTGCATGTGTGTTCTAAAAAATATCAAAAGTATTCTATTTAGTTAATTTTTATACAAAACAAGTTTCGGAGAATGTAAGATATATACGACATACAGCTGGGTTTGCACATGTAATTATTTGGTGGCACCAGTGTTAACGCAAGTTGAACTTTTTATGCCAGTAAAGGTTTACAATGCTAGTTTATCTCACCAGTTTTCAGGTTTAAACAGACACAGAAACAAAAAAAAAACTCAAAATTTAAATCTAGAACAGGGCCCCTATTTCATAAAAGTGTTACTTGAGTAATATCCACCTTAAGAGCCTAGATACACGTCGTCCATCTTGTTGTTTTCAGCAGACGACAACGAGACAAATGAGTGTTAGTATATGGTGTTACTAAACTTGCAATAAATCGCCTCACAATCGCTCAATTAAAATATAGTAAAGTGCAAAATGCAATAAAAAGTATTGTTCTTCACGTGCTCGATTTATATCAATTTTGAAAAGGTCCTATTTTTAAACAAGGTTCAAAATCGTTCGTTTTTTAACCCCATGTTAAGTCCCATTCAATCAAAAACCGTCCCACAAACATTTGAAAAACTCTCGTTAAAAACGATTTAGAACAATAACAAAATAATTAGCACATACTTTCATGTATTGGCTTCGCGATGTTTCCTTTTTAAAAATTTTGAAAAGGTCCTATTTTTTTAATAACGTCTAAAATCGTGTGTATTTTTTAACTTCATGTTAAGTCCAATAGGAGCAAAACACCATCCCACGAACGTTAGAAGAACTCATTAAAATGATTTAGAACAACCAAAAAAAATAACACGTACTTACACGTGTTTATTGCCTTCACGATGATTCTTTTTTTGAAATTCTGAAAGGTCCTATTTTTAAACAAGGTTCAAAATCGATCATTTTTTTTTAACTCCATGTTAAGTCCCATAGGAGCAAAAAACCGTCACCCAAACATTTGAAGAACTCCCATTAAAAACGACTTAGAACAGTCATATAAAAATTAGCACGGGCATTAATCTATTGGTTTCGAGATTTTTTCTTTTTATAAGCTTAACACGCAAAATTATTTTTCTATTAATTATTGTCACTTGAAACCTGGAGAAAAAACGTTAACACAATGGTTTTAACCACTTGGTTTTTTTTAAATAAACCTTTGGTTTTCAACCTGCGACAACTTAATTTTTTTTTTGTGGAAATTGTACAGCATCTATTGGTTTTAAATATGCAAACAAAAATTAGACTTCGTTCCTACAATATGCTTCACTAAATAGGTGAGAGGCGTTATGGGAAAATACTTTGGCCCTGGCATTTTAGACTGGATTGGTAATATTTTTTTTTTGAACTGGCTTAATTGAATACCGGCCCTACTGGCATTTGCCCGAGTTGCCCCTTTGGCCAGACTGCCTCTGACATAGGCCATACTGTGATTCATAAAGGTCGTGGGAGTTGCAGATTGTAACTGAAGGTTTTATGTCGATGTTAATCACTGCTGCTCAGTGCTCACACATATTTGGGTTAATGGAAAAATATGCAGTTCCCAGTGTGGTGGTGTCTTATAGTCAGTGTAGTAATTTTTTTAATAAAAAAAAACATTTTCTGATTTAAATAAAAAATAGGTTTAAACCAAAAGAACCGGGTTAATTTGTTTCTTTCTTTCAAACTAACGAGAACCAGCCACCCTGCCTTAAAGTAGTAAAAGTGAGCGAAAGCAGTGCAACCTACCATAGTAAATAGCTTTTTCGTTTCCTAGAATAAGGAAAGGTAAATTATAAAACCAAAGTAAACATTGTGTTTACTGCCAAACTTTACTTCAGTATTATTATTTCAGGCTCAAACAAATTATTGATGGGACATTCGAATCCAGCGAATCTTGAAAAATATTCAAGATTGAAAAACTCGTATTTTTGCGCTTTTTTCGTCTTTCGAATCTTTCGAATAATAACCTAAAAAACTGTTAAAAACTTTGGTAAAATTAGTTTAATCACCGTTGACGTCCACTAACAAAACAGAACGGCGATTATTGCAATTTCGGTGTTGTACCCGGATCACCAATATCACCTTGTGGCGACCCTGATTGCCACACTTGTTTTTTATTAATAATAATTTAATATTTAATATTATTTCATTTATTTGTATCTTCTTAATGAATAATACAGGATTCTTATACGAAGGATTCGAGAGATCCGATATTCGGGAGATTCGAGAACCTTTTAGGATTTGTCCCACCTCTTAATATAAAAATACTGTTGTATTACGATTAATAAATGGAATACAATTTCTACCCAGAGAGTAAGGGTAGGTAAAACAGTGAAATAAGTGTTTTGTCATTCAGGGTATTTTCTTAAAGTTTAGCATTCCATTGTTCTTTTCAATTAAAGATATGTTTGCGTCAAGTGATGCAGACGAAGATGAGGTAATTCCTATTTCCCTTATCATTTGCAGAAAATTAAGAACCTTTCATATTTTTAGAAAATGTTGGCATCATTTTGTCAGTCTTCCATAACAACATGATTTTTAAAGTTTAAACCCCAGCTCGTATACCTGTGTATACAGCCAACAATTTCTGTACCAGAAATCGACTGTGAAACAAACTCCAGCAGCAAAAATCGGTAGTGAAAATTGGCATGATCGGCTCGGTTAAATCGATCGGCATGCCAGTTTTTTTTGTGTGATCGGTTTGGTATTGGCTGGGTAATAAAAAAGTGTGATCGGTACAGCCTTAGTTTTTATGTTCTTTCGAATGAAAGCATGATTATTTTGCATATTTAACCCAATGAAATTGGTGCGATAATATTCATGCTATATATGCTACATACTGTATGTGCCGTGTATTTAACACATTCAAACAGAATTTATCATTGTATATTCCAGCCTCTTCTCGCATGTTTGAATTTCACTTCAACGTCAATAAACTATAAGCACCTGATGAGCATATCTCGGAGATCTGCAAACTCGCAATGCAGTCTGTTTTCGACTTCGACGAGCCCCCACTGTGTCTTTCGTCCGAGCACCGAGCGTCCTCCGTTGCTTGGATACTGATCCTCGCTTCCAACGACAGCAAATGGTATCAGCTCCTACAAAAGAAACATTTAGAGGCCACGGGATTGTCTGAAATAATAATTACAATCCGTGCAGTTTATTTATCTTTACTCTAATTTTATTGTTGCACAGTATTTCTTCTGGATTGTCATCGAACTCTTTATTCGGATAAACTCGAATGCCATTGTCCGACATGTCCAGTTGAATCTAAACGTGACGAACGTTTTCGTAAAACCTTACCAAACAGCATCGATTTCAATAACCATTCGTTACGTACTCTTTTTTTGAAAGCAATCCTTTCTTCTACCGTTAGCGTATCGGCTTTTGCTATTACTGGAACAATGTTGACACATTTGTCCAATCTCCGCATACATTCGACGTCCAATGGCCTCAATCTGTTGGTCATTCATTAAGTTGTCGTTAATCAATTAAAACATTTAATAAGTATTTCACGTCAAAATGCTGTAATAACTTTTTTGTTATAAATATTGTTACATAAACAAGATTTTTTTTAATAAAACCATATTTCACTTTTCTTGGTCACTTTTTTTTTATGAAAATGTGAAATTATTCGTAGTTGGTTCTTTTACTTAAAAATCCGACTTTTTTTGGAGGGGGAGGGGTTTATTCTTTTGATTTAAATCGCGAATTTAAGTCACCGATGAGAGCCATCAAAATGACAGTATTTTTAAATATCACATATTTCAGTGAAAATAAAGACATCCAAAGCAAAAGTTCACTTCATGAAAATTAAAAATAATTAAATCTTAAATATACTGTATACTGGAGCTTCGGCGCCAGTCCAAAAAAAGTAGTGTGGTGCAGCTCCACTGCGCTTAGGCACAACTACATCACCAACGGTGCCCCCCACCCTTGTATATGCATAGAGAACTTATCTAAAGGCATCTTAAGGCATGTGCCAACTGTGCCCTGTACAGGGCCCCCCAGAATCCCTGTCTGTTCATTTATTGTACCCGATATGTGCCGCTAGGGCGCTGGTAGCCAGGTATTACGTGGAGTCCGACAGTCTGTGCTTAGACCTATAAACCTTTAACCTATAACCTTTGCTTTTGGCAAATGGGAAATACTAGGCCTACATTACTGCAGACGGGAATATAGACACATGCCCCAAAAAGACGTTTGCCCCAAAACCATTTGCCCCAAAAACCATTTTCCCCAAAAACCATTTGCCCCAAAAACCATTTTCCCCAAAAACCATTTTCCCCAAAAACCATTTTCCCCAAAAACCATTTTCCCCAAAAACCATTTTCCCCAAAAACCATTTTCCCCAAAAACCATTTTCCCCAAAAACCATTTTCCCCAAAAACCATTTTCCCCAAAAACCATTTTCCCCAAAAACCATTTTCCCCAAAAACCATTTGCCCCAAAGGGACGTTTTCCCCCAAAAACCATTTGCCCCAAAGGGACGTTTTCCCCCAAAAACCATTTGCCCCAAAGGGACGTTTTCCCCCAAAAACCATTTGCCCCAAAGGGACGTTTTCCCCCAAAAACCATTTGCCCCAAAGGGACGTTTTCCCCCAAAAACCATTTGCCCCAAAGGGACGTTTTCCCCCAAAAACCATTTGCCCCAAAGGGACGTTTTCCCCCAAAAACCATTTGCCCCAAAGGGACGTTTTCCCCCAAAAACCATTTGCCCCAAAGGGACGTTTTCCCCCAAAAACCATTTGCCCCAAAGAGACGTTTTCCCCGAAAAACCATTTGCCCCAAAGAGACGTTTTCCCCAAAAACCATTTGCCCCAAAGGGACGTTTGCCCCCAAAAACCATTTGCCCCAAAGGGACGTTTTCCCCCAAAAACCATTTGCCCCAAAGGGACGTTTTCCCCAAAAACCATTTGCCCCAAAGGGACGTTTGCCCCCAAAAACCATTTGCCCCAAAGGGACGTTTGCCCCCAAAAACCATTTGCCCCAAAGGGACGTTTGCCCCAAAAACCATTTGCCCCAAAGGGACGTTTGCCCCAAAAACCATTTGCCCCAAAGGGACGTTTGCCCCAAAAACCATTTGCCCCAAAGGGACGTTTGCCCCAAAAACCATTTGCCCCAAAGGGACGTTTGCCCCCAAAAACCATTTGCCCCAAAGGGACGTTTGCCCCCAAAAACCATTTGCCCTAAAGGGACGTTTGCCCCAAAAACCATTTGCCCTAAAGGGACGTTTGCCCCAAAAACCATTTGCCCTAAAGGGACGTTTGCCCCAAAAACCATTTGCCCTAAAGGGACGTTTGCCCCAAAAACCATTTGCCCTAAAGGGACGTTTGCCCCAAAAACCATTTGCCCTAAAGGGACGTTTGCCCCAAAAACCATTTGCCCTAAAGGGACGTTTGCCCCAAAAACCATTTGCCCTAAAGGGACGTTTGCCCCAAAAACCATTTGCCCTAAAGGGACGTTTGCCCCAAAAACCATTTGCCCTAAAGGACAGTTGCCCTCAAACCACTTTTGTTCTTGCTTTTCACACGGTTTAGTGTCTTTCGGTGGAGTATGTTAAATAGGTTCTGTGTGCCGCAGGCGCGCAAAAACGCCAAATGACATAAATTTACACTACTGATTATGGCAAATGTCCTTTTAGGGCAAGTGGTTTAAGGGCAAATGTCCTTTAGTTCAATCGGTTTTAGGGAAAATGTCCCTTTAGGACTCTCAAGAGAAAGCTTAAATAAATAGCAGCGAAGAACGTTCTGTGGTACAGAACGTCCAGACAATATAACGTCATTTCTTAAAGTACTAGAACAGTTATTAACTTATTAAGCATAAGCAATGTCAATTACAATAACCAGAATGCAGTGTTTTTGAAGTTGATGTATGTGTAAGATTCATAATCATTCATTGGGGAACTAACTCCTACGTTTAGGCCATCCAGGTTCTACTTGGCACAGGGCCCCCAAAAGCATTAATCTGGGCCTGCTTAATAGTGCTTATCTAGTGGTCCACCATTGGGGTGAAAAGTTTGAGAAACACTTATAGAATATTTTCTACAAATTAAAAAAAACCGGACCAAATATAAGCAAATATATAAAACTCTGCTCCTTATCTAAAAATGACACACAATTCTTCTCTTTTCGAACTAATAAATATACTTACGAATGCCCCGTAGGTTCGATGAAATACAAACAACAATGAACTCTGGTGTCTGGTATATGTTTCTTTCTATTTATGCTCTGCTCCTCTTGCAAATATTTCTCATACTGATCATTAACATAATCCAAGACTGGCAACCAACTGACAACAAACAAAACAAAAAAATCCGAACATAAATTAAGTCGAAGAACCATATTTGCACGATTCGAGTCTTTTTTTTTTTAAAGTTGCCTTTACCAATTGCTGTTGTCAATCTGGTCTCCAAATCCCGGCGTGTCCGTTATTGTTAACCGTAGTTGAACTCCTTTTTCTTCAATGACTTGAAATGAAAAAATAGAATTTTTCGTTTCGTTAAAAAAAACCACATTTGACAGACATAAAACGTTTCGAAACTATTCTTATAACAAATTCCCAAAAAAAAAAAACATGTCAGGATGGATTTTTTAACAGTTTGTATTCTCCAGATTAAATTAATTTTGATGAATAAATATTTTGTTTTGTTATTTACATTGAGTTAATTTAAATTAACTTTATACTACAGGCAAGTGTAGCCAGCAATAGCTTTTCGTTTGCCCCGCCCCTTTTATGAGCGTCAGACCAAATTATCAACCAATAAAAACGTGATAAGGGCGGAGCATGTGACACCTGACCAAATGACAAACCAATCAGTTACTATTATCGGTTGTTCATTACGTTAGGTCAATTAAAGTGAGAAAACCACATTCGCTCTACCACTTTAACTTAACCATAAATTGCCGTTTCTTATCAATATTTACATAGAAACAGCTTTATTTTTCTGTAAAACTATAGTTAAATATATTCTACAACTAATTAAAATACATTAATTAACCTGAAATGATGAGAAATTGAAGAAAACCCGATGAAAAAAAAACACTCACCAAAAACGTAGAGAAAAGAAAGATGGCGACCAGAACGCCCTCAAAAAACGCAAAAAGCACAAATATTCACCAAAAAGGTTTAAATAAAAGTTGAATCAATTTCAACTTTTTTTCAACCTCCTTTTTGGCGAATGTTTGTACTTTTTGGAATTGAGGGCGGTTCTATTGACTGGCTTTTCTCCTATTGGTCATGATATATTCGCCAACTAATAGAACTGCATTAGCTCACTTCTCCATAAAGCCTAGTATACACCGGATTCTTTGTTGCGATACATTGTTGCGGGACTTCTCCGATTCAATGTTGCGGGGCAGAATCGCAACTGACGCGATTCAGACCCGCAACATTGTTAAGTGTCTACACCTACACTCAAGTGTTTCTTCCTCCTTCTTGCTTTCACCATGTAAATATTACCAGCGGAAGTGGCCCTTGCAATATGGGCCTACACGATGATTTATAAAGAGGGTCAAATAAAGCATAAACGGTGGTGGGCACACAAGCTCTTCTCAGCTGAGAACACATTCGGTTTAAGCCTTTTGGACACCCTGAAATTGGAAGATGGGGCAGGATTTCTAAATTTCATTTCTTTTATTTTCCTTTGTAGTCAGAAGACCATAAATAACTCCCCACAAACACAATTCATACAGATGGTTTTCAATTAGTTTAAGAATATTTTCAGTGGTGCACATATTTTTGTAAGTCTAGTTCTATAGACTTAAAAACGACGTGGACCACTGAAAAAGACTCAAAAGGGCTCAGTTTGCTTTTAATTATTAAAGACGTCTTTTATAATTAAAAGCAAACTGAGCCCTTTGAGTCTTTGTTCATGTTTCAAAAGACGTCTACACCATGAAATGTCCCGCAACAATGTTGAAATGTTTCCCATTTCGATGGGACTCAAAAAACATGAATCTGAGCTGACGCGATTCAGCCCCGAAACATTTCAACATTGTTGCGGGACAGAATCGCAACAGACGAGATTCAGCCCCGCAACAATGTATCGCAACAAAGAATCCCGGTGTATACTAGGCTTAAGAAACACTTATTTTTCACTAGTTGAAACAAGGCTTTAATTTCTTGTTTCCATTGGGGTGAAAATTTCAACTGGTGAAAAATAGAACTGCCTATGACAGTGAATAGGCGGAAGCCACGTGCATTCTATTTTTCACCAGTGAAAATTTTTAAAAAGTTCAAATTTTCAACCCCACTGGAAACAAGGCTCTAAGACCTTGTTTCCATTGGGGAATCATCTGCCACAGACCCTCTATTAAATATTATGTGATTTCAAACCAAGAGAAAAACCGTTCAAAAACCACTTTTAAATGGAAAACGATCGCAGCGCCTACATTCGGAGAAATTTTGAACTAAACACTGTATCTAGGCTCTTAATTAAATTTAGGTGGATGGACAAAACATAAGTCAATATTTTATAAAGTTGCTTTTTTGTCTTCTGTTTATCTCACTTAGCTGGCCGACCCGCCAAGCCGGGCCCCCTTAATCCCGGGTCCCCAGACAGAGCCCTGTCAGCCCCCCCTTTGAGAGGTCCATGATTCTGACAATAAAAGTTACAAACAATTACACCAAACCTGAAAGCTAAACAAAACATAGCAATTATCGAAATATTTTTACTGTGAGTCGTCGTTCGAATCTCGGTGGTTTGAGGCTTTGTCGTAAGCTGGTCACTTAACTTTCCAGCTGTGAGGAAAAGTACACCATTGTGGTTTCGAACATTTGCTTTGAAAAGGGTGTTGACCAATGTTGATTTTCCTAACCCACTTCTACCTGAAACAACAGCAACAACAAAAATAATTTATTCATTGTATTTTTTTGTAGAAAAAAAAACAGGAAAACAAAAAAGACTTTTTAGTAAATTTATTACATAACACATAACAAGGGCTCGGATTTTTATGCAAAATTAACCAAAAGTTTCTCAGTATGTGGTCCAAGTGCCAATTATGAAATAATCATCATTAGCGAAACTGCAATTAGTTCCAGCAAATGGCGAACCGGTTCCACCAGTCCCAGCAAATGGCGAACCGGTTCCACCAGTCCCAGCAAATGGCGAACCGGTTCCACCAGTCCCAGCAAATGGCGAACCGGTTCCACCAGTCCCAGCAAATGGCGAACCGGTTCCACCAGTCCCAGCAAATGGCGAACCGGTTCCACCAGTCCCAGCAAATGGCGAACCGGTTCCACCAGTCCCAGCAAATGGCGAACCGGTTCCACCAGTCCCAGCAAATGGCGAACCGGTTCCACCAGTCCCAGCAATTGGCGAACCGGTTCCACCAGTCCCAGCAATTGGCGAACCGGTTCCACCAGTCCCAGCAATTGGCGAACCGGTTCCACCAGTCCCAGCAATTGGCGAACCGGTTCCACCAGTCCCAGCAATTGGCGAACCGGTTCCACCAGTCCCAGCAATTGGCGAACCGGTTCCACCAGTCCCAGCAATTGGCGAACCGGTTCCACCAGTCCCAGCAATTGGCGAACCGGTTCCACCAGTCCCAGCAATTGGCGAACCGGTTCCACCAGTCCCAGCAATTGGCGAACCGGTTCCACCAGTCCCAGCAATTGGCGAACCGGTTCCACCAGTCCCAGCAATTGGCGAACCGGTTCCACCAGTCCCAGCAATTGGCGAACCGGTTCCACCAGTCCCAGCAATTGGCGAACCGGTTCCACCAGTCCCAGCAATTGGCGAACCGGTTCCACCAGTCCCAGCAATTGGCGAACCGGTTCCACCAGTCCCAGCAATTGGCGAACCGGTTCCACCAGTCCCAGCAATTGGCGAACCGGTTCCACCAGTCCCAGCAATTGGCGAACCGGTTCCACCAGTCCCAGCAATTGGCGAACCGGTTCCACCAGTCCCAGTAATTGGCGAACCGGTTCTACCGGTTCCGAACTGCTGATATCTCTAGATTTGCTACTTCACAATTGGTCCTTGGGCCACAGATTTGAGAAACATTAATTTTGTTTCATTTTGCATAAAAATCTGAGCCCTATTTTCTAACCCCTTTTCATACCTACAACAATGATGTTGAATTCAAACCCTCTTTTGATTACTTTCTTTCGAATCTGTTCCTGTAGAGTGTCAATACCAACATAACCCTTCGTTTCTAATTTGTGCTGTCCTCTCGTAGGTGGCGGCGGCGGAGTTGGTTTCGGCTTCGTTGGTGGCGGTGGCGTTGATGACCCATTGCTAGTGTTACTTTGATTATCATTGGTGCTGCTTAGGCTTGGAGTACTGCCTCCATTGGAGACCTTCACACTTTCACTTTCCATAGATAATCAAATCCTTTTGCATGGATTTATTTTATCCAGCTAGAATGATTATAAATAAATAATTAATTATGCATGCATGCCTTTAAACTAGAACAATATTTTTTTTAAAAAAATACAGAATTAATTTGTTTCTTTTCAAAATAAAGCTTAAATTCCAACTAAATTATCAAGTTTTCTTTTATTGAAGTTAAAAGGTGGCTTTATAGATATTTATTTTGATTTCGCACTCTCCTCCGTAAACGTTTTTGTAATATTTGGGCGCAAAAAAATGAAGCGAACACTTTTTTCTTTATAGAAACACTATGAAAAAAAATTAAAATTGTTTTCAAAACTAGAATGGTAAAAGATTATGTTAACAGTTTATTCATGGCAATATCTTAAAAATAAACATTTTATAGTTCAGTTATGAAAAGGACCCTTTTTGGGGTTTTAACCACTAGGTCAAAAAAACATGATTTTAACCACTAGGTCAAAAAAACATGATTTTAACCACTAGGTCAAAAAAACATGATTTTAACCACTAGGTCAAAAAAACATGATTTTAACCACTAGGTCAAAAAAACATGATTTTAACCACTAGGTCAAAAAAACATGATTTTAACATCTAGGTCAAAAAACCATGATTTTAACCACTAGGTCAAAAAACCATGATTTTAACCACTAGGTCAAAAAACCATGATTTTAACCACTAGGTCAAAAAACCATGGTTTTAACCACTAGGTGTTTTTTTAAAAATAAACCTTTGGTTTTAACAAAAGACAATTTGTTTTTTTTGTAAATTGTTCTGAATGTATTGGTTTTTAATATGTATCATCAATTTCTAATTGGTTTGTTACTTGGTCTGATGTCACATGCCCCGCTCTTTTCAATTGCTAATTGGTCTGACGCTCATAAAAGGGCGGGGCCAACAAAATTTTTACAGAGATGTCTGTCAAAAAAGACCTAGTACTGCATTGCATTTTGGGAAGGATTGAATTGGTAAGGCATTAAAAATGGTTCATGTTGGCCAGCATGAACAAGCGCAGATAAATTAGTGACAAATGTGTGAACTTATAAACTGTTTTTGTTAATTTTTATTAATTTTTTAAAAAAATAAAATTCATTCAGTTTTTTGGGCGGAGTAGCGGTGGCGCACTCCACGTACCCTCATCTATTTACACCTATGCTGTCTGAAAACAGTAGGAAACTAAAGCCACAGGCAAGTGTGCCCCGCATAAAATTTCGTTTGCCCTGCCCTTTTATGAACGCCATCAATTTCTAATTGGTTTGTTACTTGGTCTGATGTCATAAAAGGGCGGGGCAAACGAAATTTTACTGCTCGACACACTTGCCTGTACTAAAGCCTCATTTTTATGGCAATTATTCTATCGTTAGAGTAGTTGTCATGAAAGTTGCGACAGTTCACTCTCTGACGTTAGGAACTGTCTTAAGCCCCGTTGTCACGATAGTTGCTGTCATGAGAGCAACTATTGCGAGAAATATCATCGCGAAAACCACACGATAGTTACTATCGCACTGTCGTGATAGCACTGTCACACTAGTGATGTTCCGATAGGGATATGAATATGAATACTATCGCGATAGTCAACTACTCGATAGTCAAACTATCGAGTGGTTCAGAAATCGATAGTTCTATCGATAGTTTTACGAACTATAGATAGTTTTAAAAAAAAATCAACACTCACATAAACAATAATGTATCTATAATAGTGGATGCTAGATGGCGCCATAATTATTTTAATTTGTCGTTTGTACATATGCACTGTGTGCACATTGTGCACCTTGTGCACCTTGTGCAATGTAACGTGCGTACCTTGTGCACCATGTGCAATGTAACGTGCGTACCTTGTGCACCATGTGCAATGTAACGTGCGTACCTTGTGCACCATGTGCAATGTAACGTGCGTACCTTGTGCACCATGTGCAATGTAACGTGCGTACCTTGTGCACCATGTGCAATGTAACGTGCGTACCTTGTGCACCATGTGCAATGTAACGTGCGTACCTTGTGCACCATGTGCAATGTAACGTGCGTACCTTGTGCACCGTGTGCAATGTAACGTGCGTACCTTGTGCACCGTGTGCAATGTAACGTGCGTACCTTGTGCACCGTGTGCAATGTAACGTGCGTACCTTGTGCACCGTGTGCAATGTAACGTGCGTACCTTGTGCACCGTGTGCACTCTTAAACTGCGTTGTATAAGGTAAGAAAGGTAACTCATTTCTTTGCGGCCATTGAAGAATCAGACTGTCAAGTAATACTTGGAACTAAGTCATGGCTGGATGACAATGTTAGTAATGGAGATGTGTTTCCACCTAACTTTGCAATATATCGTAGGAACAGAGTGGGGCGTACTGTTGGTGGAGTTATTATAGCAATTTCAAATTTGCTTAACAGCCAAAGGGAACAGGCATTTGAGACTGGGTGAGATAGTTTGCTGCAGTGTAGAGCTGCTCAATGGAAAAAAGGTATTTTTAATTTATTTCTATCGCCCACCAGGATCTTCAATTAGTGATATATCTGCCTTTCGTTCATGTCTCGATGCCCTTCATCATGTGCACAATAACCCAGCTATAATTTTAGGTGATATTAACTTCCCAAACATAAACTAGGAACTTCGCTCAATTACAGGTGGGAATGATGTTACTTTAGCTGTTTCATTGTTGGAAAGTTTGGATATTTACTCCCTGGAACAGATGGTTATGCAACGAACTAGGAATAGTATTGTCCTTGATATTGTAATAACTAACATTCCCCTTATGATATCTAATGTTAAGGTTTCTGAGGAAATTAGTGACCATCACATTGTAACTTGTGATGTCAATGTTAATGTTAGGAGTACCGTTAAAGCCATAAGTCAGGTTAGTCTTTATAACAAATGTAACTGGGATGGGTTTAAGTTGCATATGCAGCAGAATCTTGAGAACTTTAAAAATAATTTTAATCAGCATGATGTTGATGAAAATTGGGCAATTTTTCACTTGTTACTGATGGGAGGGGTCTCAAAGAGAGTCCGGGATGCCTCAACACCAGCATGGTATACACCATGTGTTAAAAGGGCTCTTTGTAAGCAGCAATTATGGAAAAT
Organism: Brachycybe producta; assembly: GCA_036925085.1. Lineage (NCBI taxonomy): Eukaryota > Metazoa > Arthropoda > Diplopoda > Playtdesmida > Andrognathidae > Brachycybe > Brachycybe producta. Next base: position 17,791,212 of record JAUPFP010000001.1, on the reverse strand, counting down.
TAGATACAGAGGTAATTCAAGTTTATTGAATGCTTATGGCTTGCATATTACTCGTGCATATGCTAAAAAAACTAGCATTGGCCCATAAAGATTTTAAAAGTAATAAACTCAGTAAATGGCTGCAAGAAGATCCAAAGCTGTTTTGGAGGTATGTCAAGCATTCTCTGGCTGGTGAGTACTCAATTCCAGCTCTTGTTGGGGTAAATGGAGAACTAATATCACACACAGAATTGAAAGCTTCTTTGTTGAATGAACAATACAGGAGTGTTTTTACAGCAGATGAAAATACTACTACACCTAAAACTTTTGCATCTAGAACAATGCATTCTTTGGGGGATATTATTGTTAATACTGAGGGCATTATCAAGCAACTATTGACCCTTAATAAAAATAAAAGTGGGGGGCTACATGGAATTCATGCAGTAGTTCTTATAAATTTAGCTAGGGAAGTGGGACCATTTCTTCAGCTAATTTATCAGCAGTCTTTGGATTAAGGAGTTGTTCCAAGTATATGGAAATTAGCAAATGTTACCCCAATATTTAAGTCTGGTAATAAGTCCGAAGCTGCAAACTTATAGACCTGTATCTCTAACTTCAGTGGTTGGTAAAATTCTTGAGCATATCATATACTCTAGCTGCATTAAGTTTCTCAAATTTCACAATCTCATTTCTAATAACCAACATGGTTTCCTGAGAGGGCACTCTTGTGAGACTCAACTTATCCTGGTAGTGGATGACCTCCAGAAAAGTCTAGACAATGGCAAACAGGTTGACATGGTGTTTCTTGACTTTTGTAAGGCATATGACACTGTTTCACATTCAACACTTCTGGCAAAAGTTGCAGCATATGGGTTGGGAGGGCAGGTAACCAAATGGGTAACTTCTTTTTTAAGTGATAGGAAACAAAGGGTAGCTGTAAATGGGTCTCACTCAGAGTGGTTGGCTGTTAAATCTGGTGTACCCCAGGGTAGTGTGCTGGGTCCTCTTTTGTTCCTGATATTTATTAATAACCTCATCAGCACAGATGGCAGCAACTGCAGGCAATTGAGGGATGGTGTAATACTCGGGGTAGAAATCCAATTGTGTTCACTTATAGTATGAATGACATTATTCTTCGGAGTGTGAAGTGTTATAAGTACTTGGGGGTTACAATGACATAAGACCTTTCTTGGAAAAACACATTGATGGTGTTACTGGGACAGCTCAACAAATGCTTCGTTTTAGTCAAAGGACTTTGGGCACCTGCCAGCACAAATTAAAACTATTGCCTATCAAGCATTGGTTCGGCCCCATCTTGAGTATTGCTGCAGTGTATGGAATCCTCACTCTGTCACACTCACTCACTCAGTTGAAATGGTTCAGCATAAGGCAGCTAGGCTTGTTTGTGGCAGACACAAATTTACAGATAGTGTCACTGAGATGCTGTCAGTGCTACAATGGCATAGTTTGGCACATCGCCGGGCTGAGTTAAGTTTGAAATTGTTTGGAAAAATTACACGTGGTGATTGTCCAAAACCACAGTCCAGTGATATTCATAAAGCACTATAAATGGGCAGGGCTTACCACTAAGAAAATTGGGGAGATTTTTGCTAGGACAGATTCATATTATTGGTATTTTTTCCTAGAGTTATAAAACAATGGAACTCTCTTCCTGAGGCAGTGTGGTGAATGGAAATCATTTTGTTTTGTGGGATTGAAATTTGTGTATTCATTTTGTTTTTATGTATGTGCAGGTATATGTGCTTGACAATGCTTAAAGCTGCATGTGGACATTTATGTCCCTCTGCCATAGGCCTATTTGGCTGCTAGCAGAGTACTAATTGTAATTGTAACTAACCAATTAGAAGTGGCCAGTAGTCAAAAAGGGCGGAGCCAACTTCTGTTATGTCCCGATTTCTAATTGCCTGCGTGTGATAGTGCTATCGCGACAGTGCCATCGTGACTATCGTGTGGTCTCTGCACGATGACGATGATAGTTCTCGCGATAGTTGCTGCTGTCATGACAAAACTATCATCGTGAAAACGTGGCTTTAACCATGAAGAAAAAAAAATAACTATGAGCCACATATCTATTTAATACAAAGTCTTGTCATAAAAAATGATATTATCTAATATCCTATTTATGTATCTTGAAAAATAAAAGACAAATATAAAATTATCTATTTTTGTTTCTTCATTTTAAGTTACGCCTTGGAAAACATCTGATAACGTCAGAGAATTAAATGTTTGGTTGGTCATTTTTACTTTTATTTATTTGTCAAATTTCATTCATTTCTACCTGATCTACACCATATAAGTTAAACGCATTTAAGAGGCTGCACATCGCAAAATAACTTCGAAAAATCCCTGCAAAGAGCGCTAGCATCGTTTTTCGATTGGGCCCATAGACCCAATGTTAAAGAAAAAATTTATTTTTTAAATAACATTGTTTATTTTTCATATTTAATGTGGTCCAATATTAAGTTTTCAAAGTGCAATGTACACCTTAAATATATGCTGATCGAGTGATAGAATGACAAAAAATTGGCGTTTTTAAAAATATAACCCCAGCATACAAAAATACGCCAAATGATGTGATTTTACAATACTGATTAGGGCAAATATCCTTTTAGGGCAAGTGGTTTTAGGACAAATGTTCCTTTAAGCAGTGGCGTAGCTAGATTTTGTGCCGCCCCTGGGCGGTCCATATATATCTATATATATCATATCTACATATATATATCATATCTATATAGCATACCATATATATCTATGGCACAACCAGGATTCTGGTCTGGGAGGGGCCAAACGATATTATCGATATCCAGTCATTGAAATGGTTTACATAATTTTATATTAATTATGAAATTATTAAATAAACCAATACCCGGACTTAAAAACATAATGCTGGATTGTAGAATACATTCCACGAGCGCAGCGAGCAACAACAATTTCATTTCTTCTTGGGCCATCGTTATAAAGCTCCTTCTACTATCTGTACACGAAAAAAACTTTTGTTTTCGTTGGTCCCGCCTCCAAAAAAGTGCAGCTCGGGGCGAACCGCCACTCGCCCCTCTCTAGCTATGCAAATGTCTTTAGGGCAAACGTCCCATTAGGGCAAACGTCCCATTAGGGCAAACGTCCCATTAGGGCAAACGTCCCATTAGGGCAAACGTCCCATTAGGGCAAACGTCCCATTAGGGCAAACGTCCCATTAGGGCAAACGTCCCATTAGGGCAAACGTCCCATTAGGGCAAACGTCCCATTAGGGCAAACGTCCCATTAGGGCAAACGTCCCATTAGGGCAAACGTCCCATTAGGGCAAACGTCCCTTTAGGGCAAACGTCCCTTTAGGGCAAACGTCCCTTTAGGGCAAACGTCCCTTTAGGGCAAACGTCCCTTTAGGGCAAACGTCCCTTTAGGGCAAACGTCCGTTTAGGGCAAATGGCTTTATGACAAACGTCCCTTTAGGGCAAATGGCTTTAGGGCAAACATTTCACACCCATTTGTATCTTTTTCATGAATAATATAGGACTCTTATATGAAGGATTCAAGAGATTCGAGGGATTCGAGAACCTTTTAGGATTCGGATTCGAATTCGAGAAAATTTAGGATTCGTCCTAAATATTTTGACAAGAAATTTCTGGAGGTAATTGGTCTCTAAATCATTTTAATTTCAGTTGTTGTCATATTACATGACTCATACAGTATATAACCCCCTGTTTCAAACTTATGAACTTTGTAATGTAAATTCAATTCTAGTTTTATTTTATCATAAACAAAAGCTACTGTATAATTTTTTATTATTATTATAAAAAATAGGAAATAGATCTTTGATTTCCTGTAGAATAAAACAAAAAAAAACACTTTAAAAATATCACCACCTCCTATTGGTCCACACAGGAAGTTCAAAAACGTATTTCCATATGGCAACAAAACCATATCCAGGAAAATCTATTTAGAATTTTGACTCCATAGTTAATAGACTGAATAATATTCTCTCTTTTTGTTTCACATAATTCACATTTATTTAACACACACACACAACACGCACACAAGTGAAGTTGACAGGAAATTCAACAGACCTGACTTACAATAGAAATATTTATATAAGAATTAAAAAAAAAAGCAATGACTGATATAATAGGCATGGTGATGAAAAAACAATGCATCAAACATTTTATGTTTTTGTTTAAAAGGAAAACTTCTACTATTATAAAGGAGATGTTTTTATTAATCAATAATAATCATTAAGAGGCTACAACATCACAAGAATTACTTCGAAAAATCTCTGCAAAGAGCGCTAGCATCGTTTTTTTTTTTCTTCTTTCTATTGAGCCCATAGACCCAATGTTAAAGAAAAATGCTGTTTTTGAACTTTGTTATCCCTCTACCATAGGCCATTTGAGCTGCTTGCAGAGTATTCAGAGGCTGCATTGAAAAATTACTGCGAAAAATCTCCGCAAAGAATACTAATCATCGTTTTTTATAGAGCCCATAGACCCCAATGTTAAAGAAAAAATGTTCATTTCTTAAAATACACAGTCGCGGCGGCAATATGTTTACTTTTCATATTTAAAGTTGGCCAATATTAAGTTTTCAAAGTGCAATGTGCACCTTAAATATATGCTTGATCGAGTGATAGAATGACAAAAAAAATTGTAAGTGCGGTTCTATTTTTAAAAATAACTATTTCAAAATCGCGAATTTTTTAACTCTTATGTTTAACACCATTGAAATGCTCGTCAAAATACGTAAAAATAATTTTAAAAAAACAGAAAAAATGAGCACGTGCACCAATATGTTGGCTTCATTGTGGTTTAATTGTTTTTTTGTTTTTGTTTTTTTCAAATTATTTTTAGGTATTTTTACGAGCATTTTAATGGATGTTTTTTTGCTTACTTAAGTGCGTTAGAAATTCCCGATTTTGAAATATTTTTTAAAAATGGAACCGCACTTACCTATTTTTTGTCATTCTATCACTCGATCAGCATATATTTAAGGTGCACGTTGCACTTTGAAAACTTAATATTGGACAACTTTTAAATATGAAAAATAAACATATTGCAGCTGCCACTGTGTATTATAAGAAATGCTAGATGCTAGCGCTCTTTATGGAGATGTTTCGATGTAATTTTGTGATGTTAGCCTCTTAAATTGGTGCCATGCTACCAGCGTTGTACTACACTTTCGACCCATCAAAGTTGGTCCCCCCATGTGACACATAAAACATATGGCTCAAAATCATGCTAATACACTGTACAATGCATTTATTACAGTCAATTTCGAAACCCAGTTTAAAAATATCATCTGACTCAAAAAAGTCAAAAGTGAAACCTCTTTCACTATTTAAATGAGGTGGGGCTCGTAAATGAGTTGCCCCTAGAGGTGCTATTTGTACATAGCTACAAGGCACCACCACAGCTGCAAGAAATGACTTCACTTGGAGAGAGAACTTTTGTCCTAAAGTTTTCTTTTAACACTTGGATTAAAAATAGAAAGTTGCATGAATAATAATTCTGTCAGCATATTTTTTTTTTCTTCTTCAAAAAAAAAAGACTCACAACAAGAACATAAAATATTAAAATTATTACAGTTACAAAGGATGCCATTGATTTGACTTCAGTCAAGAAATAAAAAAGGGATGTATATAAGATTAAATTACATGACATGTTTCATTTGAAAAGTTAAAAGGTCAAAAAAATGGTAAACTGTCAACAATCAAATATGAATATGAATAGAAATAAATGATGACAAGAAATTTCGTTCATAAAAATACAGAACGGGCTGCAATTACCAATGTATTTTAAAGCATATTTCGAAATAACAAAATTTGAACACAGGCAATTAGAAATCGGGACGCGCAGAAGTTGGCTCCGCCCTTTTTATGACGACCGGCAACTTCTAATTGGTTTGTTGTGTGGTTCAACGTTGAAAAGGGAGGAGCATGTGACGTCAGACTACATAACCCACCAATTAGAAGTTGCGTTCGTCATAAAAAGGGCGGGGCCAACTTGTGTTCGTCCCGATTTCTAAATGCCTGTAGAGCAAGAGAGGGCAAGAGGAAGGGGGAAGGCAAGGTTTGTAGAGTATGTAAGGTGTGCTCATATCACGAGGAAGCCACGCCCCCCCCCCCCCAAAAAAAGCGATGCCATATTGAAACGTCACTGGTGACAACACTTTTTCTATTTGTTTATGTTTTGCCATATTTCACACAAAAAACAACGGTTTTCGGTTTCGCTTGCGGTAAATGTTTTTTTTTTCGATAGATATTTGTTTTTTTATAGTGTATTAATACCTTTTATTGATTTTTTTGTTACAACTAGCCGAATTCTGTTATACGTTTTTGTTGACATGTACAGAGGAAACTGTTGCAGTGTTGCTATCTGCAAAAACATCAGGGGAGCGCGTTTTGAGTTTTTTCCCCTTTCCTAAAGATTCGAAAATTAGGAAGCAGTGGATCCAAAAATGTTACCGGAAAAATAAATTTATAAATCCGGAAAATGTCAGTTTGTAGTAAACACGCTTTTCAAATGAAGATTTCATTCATTTCAACCATATACAATAAAACAATACAATTTTGTAGTTATTGAATTTATGTAACACAAAAATAGTTGTTAAAGTCAACCATTTTAGTGATATTTTGGCACAATTTAAAAAAAGAACCACGTACTTTAAGAAAATGGCATTGTTTTTGTAGGTCGCAACACTGCAACAGTTGGCTCTTTACATGTCAACAAAAACGTGTAACAGAACTCGGCTAGTTGTAACAAAAAAATCAATAAAAGGTATTAATATACTATAAAAAACAAATATCTATCAAAAAAAAAACATTTACCGCAAGCGAAACCGAAAACCGTTGTTTTTTCAGTGTGTGAAAAATAGAACCGCACTTACCAATTGTTTGTCATTCTATCACTCAATCAGCATCTATTTAAGTTTGCAAAGCTTGCCACCGTTCTCCTTTGTGGAGGACAGTCCTCCATTCGGAAGAAATGTCCTTCGTCCTCCACAACAGCAAAAATGTCCTCTCAACACAGTAAATTTTATTTTTACCACCAAAAATTTCTTGTTCAAAATATTGTCAAGAATTATTCAAACGATTACCAAAATGATTTTTAAAATTTAAAATAAGTCATTAATATAATTTAAAAAATTTAAAATAAGTTGATTTCATGTAAATTAACTTTATTAGATAGATGTGCCACCAAACAACAGACATTGGCAACAAAACCCCCCAAAGTAGACTCCTCTACTCGAATTCCGATGTGTTGTGATCACCTCACTCATTACTTTCATTTCAAAGTACTTTGGATTTAAAATTTGAATTATTCCATAAAAAAGGTTGTATTAAATTGAATATAAATAGGGAATATAAGTATTTCATTAAGGAATTATGGAAATGTAAGGTGACAACCTTTGACACAAAACGTTTTTGGAAATTTAAAATGGCGAGGTTTGGTAACTCAGGAAAAGTCACTTCATTTCCAAGTTTTTTTTTATGGTTTTATTGACTTATTTTAAATTTTAAAAATCGTTTTGGCAATCTTTGGGTAAAAGTCTTGACAATATTTTGAAAAGAAATTTCTGGAGGTAATGGTCTCTTTAAATAGGTTTTATTTTTTAACTACCTAACTAACCCCAGCCTACTCGCCTCCATGCGTTTTCATTTCGTGCAAGTTACACGACAGATTTTCTTACTAGTATTAATATTCTAAGTCAAAAATAGAATTGAATTTAAAATTTAAATTTGATAATGGTGATTGATAAATAAAAAAAAGTGAAATGAGGGTGGGTAAAATAACCACTGCTTAGAGAAGATATAGACAAAATGGCCAATGACCCTTTTTAAAACTTTGAATAAAAGTTTGAGAAATGTAAATTCTGAGATTTTTAAGACTGCAACTCCCTTATTTTGGCACTCAAAATAGTCAAAAGACAAACACAACACATTTATTTTAAAGTAGATCAACATCAGGTTTATCACGATTCACAAACTCCTCTCTCTCTCAATGAATGACTTGTGAAATTGTGATGTCCGTAACAAAATGGAATCAGTGCACTGAAGAGGCTGCACCCACTCTCGTTTCTCTCCCACACAGAAAAGCTGAAAGCAACAACCCGACCACACAAACAGCCATATAATATATTTTACAAGAAACACCAAAACAGTGCAACAAATGCATATATTTATTGATGTTACTGTCAATCTGCGGAATCAGTCAATCTGCAGATTGTCTACGCAATCTGCAAAACCAACCAACCAACCTGCTAGTGAATCTGAAAAATTCAACACCTAAAAATGTATTGAATTTGGCAGACTCACTAACAGTTTGGTGGTTTTGCAGAATTCCTAGGCAATCTGCAGATTGATGGTGTAGATTGACAGTAACAGATATAAACTCTTATTAATGCACAACATGCAGTCTATCTGCATCTTGCAAAAACATTTGAGGCCCAGTGCAGCCCATTCATTAAAATGCTAGTAAAAATAATTTTTAAAAACCAGAAAAAATAGCTCGTGCGCCAATGTGTTGGCTTCACTGTGGTTTAATTGTGTTATTTTTAAAGAATTATTTTTTATGTATTTTTACAAGCATTTTAATGGGTGTTTTTTTTTTCCTTATTTGGGCGTACTCAATGGAGTTTAACATAAGAGTTAGAAATTCGCGATTTTAAAATAGTTTTTAAAAATAGAACCGCACTTACCAATTTTTTGTCATTCTATCACTCGATCAGCATATATTTAAGGTGCACATTGCACTTTTGAAAACTTAATATTGGACAACTTTAAATACGAAAAATAAAACTATATTGCCGCGACTGTGTATTTTAAAACTTAACATTGTGTCTATGGGCTCAATAGAAAAAACGATGCCAGCGCTCTTTGCGGAGATTTTTCGAAGTAATTTTGCAATGTATCGTCTTAATTCAAATACTCATATCATCATATGGTATTATAATGCAGGGTCCATGTGCATTTTATGTAAACTTTTTAGCTTTGAATGATGAATTACTAATTTCATATTATATAATAATTACATTATCTTTGTTAAAAGAAATAAATATTTCGTTTTCATATTTGACACTTTCATGTTTCATTTCTTAGTTCAATTTTCTCACTTTTTTTTTTCCTCTTGTCTGTAGTTTTAAAAACAGAAAGATACAATTTTTTTTTTGTCTGTTAAGATGACTCACTGTACAATCATTTCTAAATTTTCTCTGTTTTTTATCTCCTTGTTTCCCTTTGGTTTTGATCCTATTCATTTATCATAGAACTAAACATTTTCATTTTCTCTTTTCAAAACACATAAAGTGTATCAAACCGGTTCCACACGATGTGTTCGTTCACTTGTTATAAATTTTCATCTTTTGATTTAATAAACCCTTTTTTTGTGTGCAAGCAATTAAAATATATTTTTTATTTATATTTTATAATTTTTATTTTTCATTCTATTCGTATTTTGTTTGTTTCATTCTATTCTAACTATAAAAACTCAAGATCTAAAATTACGCGACACGCACACGCATCGTGTGAAACCGGTCTCTCATACAGTCGCTGCACTATAACTTTGAAGCTTGTGACATCAGTGGGATAGACCAAAAAATCTTGGCTTGTATTTGCTTTAATTTTTTTCTGAGTTAGGGGCCATGGGCACACAGACGTGTGTCCGTTTTGAAACACTTTTTGAAGACAAAATGAAGTCAAAGGTCGCTGCGTTGTCGTCACATTATTATTTTCTATATGAAAAGACACCAACGTTTAAAAAGTCGCTTGTGTGCAAAGGTTGCGCGTAAATCCAAAATACAAATGCTTTAAAATGAACAATTTGCAAAATCATTGGAAATTTGCATAAAGTGATATAATTTCACTTATTTAAAATATCATTTCAGCCAGAACACATTTAGCAAAAATAAAAGTGAAACTGGAATGTTGTCTTCAGAGGATTTTAAGGGCGAGCGCAGACGGTAAGACAATCGGTGACGGACTAGAGTCACTAGCTTGTAGCAAGGTAGGCGCAGACGACAGACAGTCTGTCAAGATGTCTGAGGCCAACAAACCACAAGCCCATACGACCATCAGTTTGTCGGTGGTTGCATGTGCAATTTGTGCATGTGCGTGGATGTGTGCTATATGAACACTATAAACCGCCCGACTAATTAGTAGCATGATGGCAGGCATCCACGCACAAGCACAACCACCAACAAACTGACGGTCGTGTGCACTTGCGATTTGACGGCCTTCGACATCTGACAAGACTGTCGGTCGTGTGCGCTGACCTTACTACAATTTAGTCCGTCACCGATTGTCTGTCGTCTGCAGTCGCCCTTCTTAATAAGTCCTCTTCAATTCAATTCCACTCAGTAAACCTGCAATCAGCTCGAGAGCAATGTGGTAGGGGGGATAACATAATTAGACAGGCAATTAGAAATCGAGACGAACAGAAGTTGGCTCCGCCCTTTTTATGACAAACGCAACTTCTAATTCGTTGGTTATGTAGTCTGACGTCACATGCTCCACCCTTTTCAACGTCGAACCACACAACAAACCAATTAGAAGTTGCCGGTCATCATAAAAAGGGCCGATCGAAGTTGAACTTTTTGTTTAATCCCCTCTTACAATGTGGCGACTGTACACATAATAAGCATTACATGCTGACAGAATATGAATGAGGTTCTGCATGCATGCAGACATGTCAGACTCAAGACACGCAAAAAAACAATGCACATGGACTTTTGACAGAAAAACATGAACAGCAAGGACATGTCGCACATATTATCTGTGGCTCGCGAGCCATTTCATTAAAACGGCCACGACTCCCACGAGCAATGCAATGGTTGCAGATAGGGAATCAATAATAAAAATCATGATTCATTAAAAAAAATTACAAAATTTCAAAAACAGGAATTTTGTATTAATTTGAATCCGATTTTATATTAAAATTAGTGTTAATTCTTTTGATTAGCAACCGCTTATACCTAGTACACACCTGATAAAATTTAAGTGCATTTAAAAAATAAACGTGTTCTACAGAGTCCTGTGAAGGACAACCAACAATATGTCGAATTCAATTTATCCATTTAATAATCTGAAATTATTATTAGCTCCGTCTATCTATAAGCTCCGTCTTATCTTTCTTTCGCTGTATGTGTAATGCTATGCAAACAAGGACAAAAACGCGTAAGCACGTCGGAATTTATATAAATTTAAATGAACCGCTTTTTTTCTCAAGGTCGACATTATGATGCGCTCTCCCCATCCAAGAACCCCATGATATTAAATTGGAGAGGGGAAAAGGTTGGAAAGGGGAGGGGTAGAGAGAGAGAGAGAGAGAAACGTGGAGGGGGAAAAAGGGGTGGGGCAAACTGAAGTTGAAATGAAAGGAACAAACGACGCGCATGCACACACCAGAAAAAATGAAAACCTAATTTTCTCTTTCAAATATAAAAAAGGGGAGAAGATATTCGTCATCAAATTAAACAAGAATTTATGACAGGCAATTGTGCCCAGCATTAGAATTTCTTTTGCTCCGCCCTTTTATGAACGTCCTCAATTTCTAATTGGTTTGTTACTTGGTCTGACATCATAAAAGGGCTGAGGAAAATAAATTCTAATGCTGGGTACAATTGCCTGTGAATTTGGCTCCGGTTATTTATGACCCCACTAGTTGAGTTAATACTTTTAAATATAATATTATAAACTATTGACAAAATATTGATTTAATATTTCAATTTAAAATATTAATAATAAAGTCAATTTTTATTTGGTTCATGTCCTTAACTGGATTCCGTATAATTCACCCAAACACATTTAATTTGAATTCATTTAATTCATGTGTGTACACGGTATTAGCCTCTATTCAAGCGATTAAGTAACTTTTAGTCTTATTTCGCGAATTCGGTGCAACCTAATTTATATATAACGCGAGGTCTCCAAAAAAAAAAAATAAGATAGGAGGCTATTATTATTATTGATGGCTGCTTGCTAATCGACAAAAAAAATACAGACAATTAATTACAAATCGGGACAAACAGAAGTTGGCTCCGTCCCTTTTATGACGACCGGCAACTTCTAATTTTTTTGTTGTGTGGTTCGACGTTGAAAAGGGCGGAGCATGTGACGCCAGACTACATAACCAACCAATTAGAAGTTGCGTTTGTCATAAAAAAAGGCGGAGCCAACTTCTGTTTGTGCCGATTTCTAATTGCCTGTAAAAAAAAATTAAAGAAGTCATAAAATTAATCTAAAACTGAAAAATCCGTACACCTGAAAGTATTCAGGCTATTTATTTATTTATTCGAAGAAAAATTCAAAGGTGATTTTAATCATAAATCAATAAAGTTGAATTTAAGTTAAAAATAATAAAAGTTGACTTTTAATATTTTTTTTATAATGAAAAAACTTTTAACGTAATATTAATATAAAAAAATTCAAATTGTTTTCAAAACTAGAATGGTAAACCATTCTAGTTTTGAAAACAATTTGAATTTTTTTTTCTCATAATATTGTTTAAGAAAAATCGTTTGCTTGCCGTTTTTGCGTCGAAATTCTACAAAAAAAGTCCTTGGAGCATAGCTTTAGACACTCAATTAGAAAACGGGATGAACAGAAGTTGGCTCCGCCCTTTTTATGACGATCGGCAACTTCTAATTGGTTGGTTATGTAGCCTGACGTCATATGCTCCGCCCTTTTCAACGTCGAACCACACAACAAACCAATTAGAAGTTGCCGTTCGTCATCAAAAGGGCGGAGCCCACTTCTGTTCATCCCGTTTTCTAATTGCATGTTAGCTTTAGTCACTGCAGTGGTGCCATCAGGTGGGACAAAAGCAAAATTGTGTATCTATAAAGCCACCTTCATTTAAAAATCGCGATTCGAATTAATCCACTCTGGTTGCAGAATTGTGGCTCTATAGTTAAACCATTTATAACGTTATTTATGCAATTTATCAAAGCAAATGTTTCTCAATCTGTGGCCTAAGTGCCAATTAATTGTGAAGTAAAAATTCCATTTAGATCAACCCACAATTGTTTTTTTTTTCTTCCAATCAAAAAGACTGGCCAGAGGCTAAAAGTTCATAGTTGACGACACAGGCAATTAGAAAACTGAATGAACAGCCGTTGGCTCCGCCCTTTTCATGACGAACACAACTTCTAATTGGTTGGATCTGTAGTCTGACGTCACATCCTCCGCCCTTTTCAACGTCGAACCACACAACAAACCAATTAGAAGTTGCCGGTCGTCATAAAAAGGGCGGAGCCAACTTCTGTTCATCCCGGTTTCTAATTGCCTGTAGTTGACGGCTTATAATACTTAACCAGACATCTAGCCTCTAGGCTCTAACCAGTCATTAAATTTGATTAGAAAAAGCATAATTAATTGCAGTAGTTCTAATGATTTATAATTACTTCAAAATTGGCACTTGGGCCACAGAAAACATTTGCTTTGCTATAATTGCATCAACATCCGAGTCCCTACTGATAAGTGATGCAAACTCTTAGAAAAAAAGGGACACGTCCCCAATGGCCCACTTGCAATACAACCTTGAGAACCCCCTTTCATCAGCCATTGAACTAGCTTTTTAACTCCAGCCTCCCAAAAAAAAAAAAGAACATTTTTTTTTTCTCCCAGAAATACCCCCTTAGGCAAATCACATGTTACAATGTTTACAACTTTACTCAACACACCTTTAAAAAAGAGAAAATAGTTTTTATAAATATTTTGAATATTTTTTTGAATTTATTACATTTCAAACTTTTAATATTTTTAAATAAACATAAAAATTCATTAAAAAAAATGTGCAAACCAAAAAAAAAAATATGTACTTACTTTATATATATTTATGTTTATTGCGCCAGATCACTCATGAACTTGACCTAAAACAGACCTAAAACTTGACCTAAAACTACACGGTTCTTATTATTTTTTCAAAAGAAATATATAAATAAATTCTTATGAAAAACGGTTGAAACACACAAGAAAACAAAAACTTTGAAAATCAAACAGGAAACAAGTAGAAAAACATATTTTGCATGTGTAGACTAAGTTCTACATTAGAGAGAGAGAGAGAGAGAGAACATTGGCCCGGTCGTTTTAAGGTTGAACTATGCGAGTGAAGTAACTTGCCAGTTGTTGTAAATGCCACCACCACTACCATCAATGCAAGCAAATAAGCAAGCAAGCAAGCAAAGAGCACCACCACCATATGTGACAATGGCCCAAAAAAAAAAGTCCAACCCTCCATTTCCCTCGAACTTTCACTCTCTCCCTCCTCCCTCTAGCTTGTTTTTCAACTTATCCTTCAAGCTCAAATATCTTTAGTGAACGTCATCATGATGTTATTTTTTTTTGCCTTCTTCTTCGATAAATGTTATAATTTTTTTTGACAATAATAAATAACAAAATAAAACTCTGAATTCAGTAAAGAATTTTGAGATTCTTGACACTTGAAGTATTTCTTAAAAAGCTTGTTTTATGTTGTGACACCCTGTGGGTGTACAGGCAGTTAGAAATCGGGGAGAACTTCAGTTGGCTCCGCCGTTGTTATGACGACCGGCATTCGGCAACTTCTAATTGGTTTGTTGTGTGGTTCGACGTTGAAAGGGGCGGAGCATGTGACGTCATACTACATAACCAACCAATTAGAAGTTGCGTTTGTCATAAAAAGCGCGGAACGAACTGAAGTTCTCACCGATTTCTAATACTGCCTGTTGTGGGGGTAGTCATTACATTGTGACACCCTGTGGGGGTAGTCATTACATTGTGACACCCTGTGGGGGTGGTCATTACAGAAAACTCAAGAAAACTATCATATGACAGTAAAATATCATATGTAGCTCTCATAATCTTGTAACAGTATAATCAAGCAAACTATAAATTAATAACATATATATAATATACTAATATATATTTTTAACTATCAATCACTAGTAGTATGACTGTCATAAATAAATATTACAATAATTTACCATAATCAGTGATATCATAATTACTATATACTATTATATAACTAATGGGGTAATCTGTCATAAATGACGGGAGCCAAATTCACAGGCAATTGTGCCCAGCATTAGAATTTCTTTTCCTCCGCCCTTTTATGACGTCAGACCAAGTAACAAATCAATTAGAAATTGAAAAGGGCGGAGCATGTGACATCAGAGCAAGTAACGAACCAATTAGAAATTGATGACGTTCATAAAAGGGCGGAGCAAACGAAATTCTAATGCTGGGCACAACTGCCCGTGATAAATTCTAGTTTAATTTTGCTGCTATTATCTTCTCCCCTTTTTTATATTTGAAAGAGAAAATGAGCTTTTCATTTTCTCTCATGTGCGCATGCACGTCGTTTCTTCCTTTTTTTTACTCCTTTCATTTCAATTTCAGTTTCCCCCTCCCTTTTTGCCCCCCCCCCCATCCACGTTTCTCTTTCTCCCCCTCCCCTTTCCAACCTTTTCCCCTCTCCAATTTAATATCATTGGGTTCTTGGATGGGGAGAGCACAACATAATGTTGACCTTGAGAATAAATGTGGTTCATTTAAATTTATAAAAATTCAGATGTACTTGCACGTTTTTGTCCTTGTTTGCACAGCGTTACACATACAGGGACATATTCACAAACAGACGGGGCTTAATATTATATATATATTATGCCAGGTCTGTGTGGGTATCTATCTATCTATCTGTCTGAAGTAACGCTGTACAACCATTGAAGCACATCGGAATTTATATAAATTTAAATAAATGAAGAAATGAACAGCTTTTTTTCTCAAGGTCAACTATATGTCGCACCCTTCCCATCCAAGAACCCCGTGATGTTAAATTGGAGAGGGGAAAAGGTTGGAAAGTGTAGAAGGGGGAGAGAAACGTGGAGGGGAAAAAGTGGGAGGGGGTGACTGAAATTGAAATGAAAGGAGTAAAAAAGGAACAAACGGCGCGCATGCGCACACCAGAAAAAAAATGAAAAACTCATTTTCTCTTTCAAATATAAAAAGGGGAGGGGATAATAGTAGCAAAATTAAACTACAGTTTATCACAAGCAATTGTGCCCAGCATTGAAATTTCTTTTGCCCCGCCCTTTTATGAACGTCATCAATTTCTAATTGGTTTGTTACTTGGTCTGACGTCATAAAAGGGCGGAGGAAAAGAAATTCTAATGCTGGGCACAATTGCCTGTGAATTTGGCTCCCGTCACTTATGACGGGTTACCCCACTAGTTTATTAATAAGGATTTACATTAAGACACATCAATTGTAATTGCCCATATTCCATTTCCACACACACACACATAAAAAAATCACGTCATGTAATAATGTTATTTTCACAACTTTAGATAAAAAAAACTTGTCAACTTATCAATTTTTTATACAGTAACATTTTTGTTAGGGATTAATTTTTTTCAGATGTGTCATTGAGGGTATATGACCCTCACTCTCTCTCTTACCCCACTAGTATATATATGTATATATCCTTTGTTAGATTTACAACCTGTAACACAACAATTAACCATTTCTTCACAAAAATATAAATTTTTATCCAGAAACAATACACAAGAAACATGTCATCTTGGTTAAAGCATAATGGTGGGAAATTTAAAATTATTGGACGTTTGCAATCGCCATCTGATGGCAATTTCGAAGTATTGCGCAACATTTTTTCACTCGCATTTTAGAGTCGAATGGGTCGGCCTTCTCTATATAAGGAGGCTATGGTAACTATGGTTCGACACAGAAAGAAAGTTTTTTGAGAGGCATTTAGAAATCGGGACGAACACAAGTTGGCTCCGCCCTTTTTATGATGACCGCACCTTCTAATTGGTTGGTTATGTAGTCTGACGTCACCTGCTCCGCCCTTTTCAACGTCGAACCACACAACAAACCAATTAGAAGTTGCCTCGTCATAAAAAGAGCGGAGCCAACTTGTGTTCGTCCTGATTTCTAAATGCCTGTGTTTTACGTGGTTCTGAAACTCCAAAAGTTCTGAAATCATTAATGACATCTAGTGAGAGGATGATACAACAAAGGCAAAATTAAAAAAAAACTAACATGTGGTCGAGCTGTTGGCCAATAACAATTGAGAATTTGAGACGGGGTCCCTTTGTCTTTCCACGTTTCATTTAAATTAGGAGACACTGAAAGAACAAAGAAAATGAAAATGAGCGAGGTCGAATCGGAATAAAAATCGACTGCTGCACAGATTCTGAATAACGGCGAATTTGAATAACATCGAAAATGAACAACCTCGAAACTGAATAAACGTCGAAATTGAACAAATAAACGAAATTTAAATTATAATTACAGGGCGTTTCTGAACAACATGGAAACGGAATTGCATCGAAAGTGAATAAAAGCAGAAACTGAATTGCAACGAAACTGAATAACCTCGAATCTGAATAATGGAGAAACTAGACTAGACTGTCATACACCCCGGGTATATTTCAAATTCCTGTTTAAAAGTTCTTCAGATTCGTGATTGTTCAGTTTGTGTTCTTCGAAATGTGTTGGAATTTTTCGATCTAGTTCAGGTTTCGCTTTTGTTCAGTTTCTATGAAATTCCCTTTCTATATTATTCCTTTTCTTCTCAATTTAGTTCGATCTTATTCAAGGTTCGTTTTTATTCATTTTCTTTGCTATTCCGGGAACCTTTAAATTCATTATTCAATTCAATTCAACTCGGTACATCTCAGCATCTGCAATTAGCTTAAAAGCTATGTGGTAGGAGGGATTGATATTGTTAAGTTGAAATCGTCCTAACAAAGAACTTTCAACTGGAAGAGGATTCCGTAGTCTAATAAGTTAATAACATTCCAGAAAAAAGACCAAAAATATTGCAAAAATATTGGCAATATTATCATATGTCAGTAAACAACCGAAAAGGGCAAGGCTTTGGTCATTTCTTCGGCCTGCTAATGATTCCCATTTTAGTTCCTGAAGCATAGAAGATACACTGTCAGTATACACGTATCTTCCTTTCACAAATCTTGAGGCCCTACACTATTATTTCTATTTCATGCTTTAAGTTACTTCTAAATGGGCTCCAAATTGGGGAACAATATTCTAATATAGGTCTGACTAAGGTAAATTAACAGACTTCTTTTACATTTTTTTTTTACAATGTTTAAGGGTGCACTGGAAAAAACTCAACCTGTGGTTAGCTTTACTGACTGCAGTAGTCGCACTGCTGCTGTGCGACCACTGGCCCATTTTTACAGTTTTTCATTTGGGGAGGTTCTGAAATCAGAGGTGTACCATGTAGATGGGACCTGCAGGCTGCGCGCTGCAGCCCTTGTAACTACTGGGGGATGCAGGAAGTTTGGTGGGTGCATTCTAGGGTGCAAAGGGGTGCAAAGTTTAAGCAGCAGGACCCAGGGGGGGGGCAACCACACATAGCTATGTCACGAAATAATGTTAACTGAAATAATGTTAAAACATTTCAAAATCAGCCAGTCTAGTGTGGGTCAACCTTTCGGGCGAGCACAAACGACAGACAATCGGTGGCTGACAATGCCAGACAGTTTAGTCATTTGGAATGAACAGTATGACTTCTTACAGGGCAATGCACACATACAACTAAATACACAGACTGGCAAAAAAGTTGGGACATGTTCCATTTTTCCCACCTACCCGATTGTCGGGTGTGATATAGATTCTGTACTCGGCCGTGGACACATAACTGAACTAAATTTCATACATGTAGATTCTAAAGTTTGCACGCATGATGATGGGCAGCCATGCACAAACACAACCACTGACAAACTGACCTTACAGCTGACCTTTGTGTGACACCCTGTAGAAACAGAAGGTGAAACACTTAAAGTCAAAATTCAGTTTTGACAGTAAGGCACCCCTTGGTGCACAGATGTTCGGACATGGGTGGCCCGAATTCTAGAGAATTCGTGGAACCAAGTCCGACCGTGAGAAAATTGGAAATAAGTTCCAAGAATATTTCTGATTATGATTTAATATCCCCGGCCCAGGGCAATGATTGGCCCAGTTGGTCAATCATTACGCCCTGAGGTGACAGTTGCCCCTCCCAGGAGACCGGACAAGTGAGCCTGAGACTTGAGTGTGAGGACAGTCAGAGTTTAGACACCAAACTAGAGAGTTGGTCTTGAGAATTCAAGAAGCACCCTGAACCAGAGCCTAGAGTTCAGAGAGTAAAGATCTGACTTAGAGAATATTATTATGTAAAAGCAATAATAATTATGTAATCAAGAGCAAGTAAAGAGTTTTGTCCAGAATACATCAACCAGTGTCATATTGTGTATTTTGGATTGGATTGGGTTTCTGTACTCCTAAAATAGAGGAGTATCCAGCAGAAGGTACTCAGACACAGCCTGAGTCCCTCTGCCTGTAGCCTCCAGCAACTCAACCAAAGAGGACTAGAGTTTCTTCGGCATCGTCACGCCTATACCAAAGATCCCTAGGAGAGACGGTCTTTTTGTGGGCCGTGCCAGGCAAGGCAAGTAAATGTCGCGCCCGGTGAACCCAACCCCCAGGGGTTCAACAGTAATAGAGGCTGGTCCGCAACAGTCGACAACAGAGTCGACCCCGGCACCACCGACTCAGCAGAGGGAACAACGTCGTCAACGAGGACAAAGTTCCTCCCGCATCGTCGGCAATGGAGCCAAAGGTACGAGAGGTGGGCCAGTAGTGTCACAAAATGGTGGAGGTGCGGGGTATAGTGCCAATAACGACACCGAAGACGAAGATGAAGCTACTGGAGGAGCTTCCACCACACCGAGATCTGCAAGGAGGACGCCAAGAGTAACGTCCGAAGAGGTCCTGAAGTTAACTGTCCAGATGAAGAAGCAAGTCGCCACAGAGTACCTGGCCAGTCTACGGACCAAGAAGCAGAAGGAGTCCATGCTCAACGTGTTTGGATTCACCAGTAAAGCGGACACAACCCAAATGAGTGAGTTTGCATCCGTTTATGATATTCAAAGCGAATTTCAAGAGGCGCGCCCAAGAACAAGGGACACGCCTAATCCAGAGTCAAGCATGAACATTCAAGCCATCACGTTAGATGACAACGCTGATGCGCCATCATGCCACGAGTTAGTTAAAAGATACCATGGTCGCCATCCGCTCGAAACGCTCCAACGTTTCGATGGCATCATGTCAGTGCACGAGTTTCTGCAACGTTTCGAGGACATTGCAGATATACAAGAGTGGAACGACGTACATAGACTGTACTTCGCCAAGACCGCGTTCATAGGCTACGCCCAGGAGTGGTTAGCTGGTTTCTCGAGAGAGCACAAGAAACCAACGTGGACAGAGCTGCGCCGAGCGTTAGTAGACGCGTTCGGAAAAGCAGATGACGCAGTTCGAATTCTCCTTGAATTCGAACTGCGTCATCTGCTTTTCCGAACGCGTCTACTAACGAAAGGGTGAGAATTCAGCAGTTTATATGCGAAATTACTTGCGCATGTCATACCTGTTATGCCCTAACATCCCAGAGCCAGTTAGAGTGTCGAATTTGCGCAAAACATTGCACCCAATTATTCGACAGCACACCAAGACGTGTCCTATCGCGGACACAAAAGAGTTTGTCCAATTTATAAATCGAGTCGAGTCAATTTTAATTATGGATGAAGAGTGGGAGATCGTGGAGCAGAGCGCGCTTCAACCCTTCCAACCCCAAAAGCAGTCTGGTCAGCAGAACCAGAGTAATAAGAGTAGAAAAAACCAAGCGAAAGGAGCTTACGACGACAGAGTATACGCCGTCGTTGCGCAGAGCAACGCTCCGAATTCTGGCCAACAGCAGTTGCAATCTCAGCAGAAGAAGCAACAGGGCCAGAGATCTCAGAGAAATAGACAGAGATCACAGAGAAATAGAGGGCAGAAGCCTAAAGTACCTTTAGAGGAGGTCATTTGCTACAACTGCCGCCAAAAAGGTCATTTTGGTAGAAATTGCCCACAGCCCGATAGACGACAGGCATCTATAGTCGGCAATATAACGAGTCAAGAGTCAGCTGTTTCCACAGGGCCTGATGGAAAACAGTACGTAGCCGTGTTAGTCAACGGCCAGACGACCTATTTCCCCGTCGAAGCCCAACAACAACATTTAAACTAATGAGGGCGGCGGTGAAAAGGGGCCCACCGCCCTTCACGAAGAGAATACCTTCGAAGAAGAGTAAGGTCGATTCCCCGGTCGAAAAAGATGTTCAGAAGGCAACATCTAAGAGCAACAAGAGCGATGTTCAGAAGTCAGCATCGAAGAGCTACAGCGGAGATGTCCAGAAAGAGACATCCACCCAAATCAAGCGAGATGTTCAGCAAGCAGCATCCATGAGTAACAAGAGAGATGTCCATCACGAAATATCCACAAACGTGAAGAAGAAATCGAAGACATCAAAGAGGGTTAGCGAGTATCACAAATACTTACCTGTACTTTCAACAGCAGAGAACGACGACTCATCGTTCAATAGAGGTGTTGAAGACGACGATGACGTCATAGGCTACATAAGTGAACGAGAGATAGATGAAGTTTTAGAGGGTGTAGACGACGCCATAGAGAAGCCTACCAAACCAACTTATGAGCAAAATTCTAACATGAGTCATCGAGGTATCAATTCGCAAAGAAAACACAAACGCAGAATTGAAACAAGAGAAATGTTTTTATTAAACAAGAGGTTTACAAAGCCCACCCACAAGGCAATAAAAACAACAATGTATACAGAAGTTATACACGACGAGGCCAGAGGTCAAGCCGACTCTGATTTTCAAGAAAGAGTAGCCGTCACCACTTGTAGCGAAGGCAGACGAAAGCCCCAAGAAGGGACGGGCAGAAGAATCAGACGTCAATTGACACCTTCTGACAATAGGAACCAAGATTTAGGACGAAGTTCCATTAGACAGGTCGGAGTTCAGATGACTGCCACCTTAGTAAAGATGGAGGAGAAACAATCCTTCGTAGCTGTTAAAGTAAATAAACAGAAAAATGGAAACAGGACCCCCGAAAATGGTCATCTGACCACAACAGGGAGAGAGACACATTTTCCCAATGAGAAGAGAAATTCAATAAATATCGTCACCTTGGTTCTCATTCTTTTAATCGTACTCACCATTATCGGAGTGAAAGTCTTGAAAGAATTAAGTCGAATTGTCAAGATCGGTTTAAGCAGCCTCACGAAGAACATAACCGAGAAGAGTGGTAGTCTATCCGTCCATAGGCTACCACCAGAAGAGCAAGCGATGGAACGAAGGGCCGTTCCATCCCAGAAAGAGCCTTCTTGTCCACCAGGAACTAGAGAAAGGGGACAAGAAGAGGAAGAGGAGGAAGGAGGACAAAGAACGATGCTGGTGTCCTCGGCCAAGGAGCAGCAACCACAAGAGGGGGGTAGACACCATCCAAGTGACCCCGAATCCTGGCCACTACCTCCTCAGTCCCGAACGAGCCGCCCCGAACGACCGCCAGTCCCGGCCGACCGGAGCAGGACATCGGAGAGGGCTACCATCATCGTCCCCAACATACGAAGGGACGACAGAGGGCAAAGAGAGCCGGGAGCCTCCCGAGACCAAGAGAGGGACATAGAGGCATCCAGCCAGCGGCGGGTGAGATTCAACCCAGCCGTGCAAATCCGCAAGATCGGACTGCCACTCCCGCTACCGGAGAGTCTCCGGGCGGAAGTTGGGGCTCGTCCGAGAACGAGAAGTAGTGAGCGGCTGGAGAGCGCAACCTATGCCATGCAGCGGAGAGCGGAGGAACCAGTGGTTGCAAGTAGCGGCCACCAAGAAAGAGCGAGAGAGATTCGTCCGCCAGTTCCTCCGAGGCCGGCAGAAGTCCCGGACTACCGATTTAGTCCCGCTGGAAGAGACGCAGAGGAGAGTAGACAGAGGAGCGTGAGAGAAGACCCAGGAGTTGAGATGGGTCCGGTCCTCCTGAACAACCTTATCGTGCGCTGGTACCGACACCAGGCACCCAGGTCAGTCCAGTACCTGGGGTGCTTCACGCCACGTCATGGGATGCCGCATGTCGCCCTATCGACCACATGCCGCCATTACCTCCTCACAGCGAAGACAAGAGGGGACGTCGCCCTCGTCAAAATTAAGAGGACGACGCTAGAATGCCGAATCTACTACTATAGGGGAGGGTGGAACGTGCCAAGAGAAAGAGGGAACGTAAGGTGCTTCCTGCATCAACTACTCCAACCTGGACCGACCCACGAGATAGACATTAGCTACGGCGAGTTTCGGTTCACAGGTGGGCGCACCGAAAGAGTGGTGCTACTGTATGATGCAGTGGTCCATGCGATCATGGGCGACCTGCCCCAGCTAGAGGTCCTCGGAAGGGAATGTCTGATCTCGACGACACTCCGAATGATCATGAGGGCAGCAGAGGCGCCCCACCGTGGATGGGCTGATGTGCGCGATCCCTACCCATAGTCAATAATGTGCTCCGCATTCAAGAGTTTTAACGGGTTTACATCGCGTCTACCCGTAATAGTCGACGAGAGTCAAAGAGGAAAAAGAGCGAAGGGCACTAGACCAGCCAACTTGGCACGTCTAGTCCCGAAGTGCCAGAGTGTGTGAAGTGTTTTTCGCGTTCAGAAGCCCTTTCGGAACTACTTCGCGTTTTTCCGAAGGTGAGACTCTTCTTTAATGGATTGTGAGATACACCGATCACCAGCGAGCACCAGTGAGTTAAAAGAGAACATTCTCATCGAGAGAACATTGTAATTTTAAGTTCTTCTTAATTTTAAGTTCCTTTTAGAGCATGCGTAATAAAAGAGAATCCTTTCGTGGATCCGCATGAGAAAAGAGGTATAGTTCGTTACCTCTTAAGAGATCTTAAGAGATTAAAAATTTAGTATTTTTATCAAGTGCCAAAAATTTTATGTAAAATCAAAATTTTTGTTAAAGAGTGTTTTAATATTCTAGTAATATTTTCTTTTAAGAGTTTTCAGAGATAGAGTTCTTCTTTCGAGAAGTTTAGTTTTGTATTTTTATACATATAATATTTGTGTAATATTTTTATAAGTTGATATTTTAATAATACTCATAAGAGTTTCGTATTATTTTTATATTTTAATTTACAGCTTAAGCCAAAGAGGTGGCATAGTCCAAGCTTGCCATAGCTTTCGCCACATAGTAGGGACCAGTAGAGTCCATAGAGGCATGCAAAATTGAGTATTTTGTTTTTATTTTATTTCTTTTATATAAAGATTTCATTTTTAGGCTTAAACCAAAGAAGCGGTGTTTAGTGAGCTCTGCGTAGCTCCGCCGCATAGTCAGAATCAGTCGTATTCTAGTTAACGATCAAAATTAAGTATTTTGTTTTAATTTCGTTTTAAGAGTTTTGTTTCTATCATTTGTTGTAATGATTGGAAACACACACAAGTCTCACGTGTACGTTCCGAGGTCCCGTAGGCAGAGGAAGGCTAAGGGAAAGGGGGTTAAAAGTCAAAATTTAGAGGCCCAGGGACGTGCCTCCTTCAAAGAAGGGGGTGTGTGACACCCTGTAGAAACAGAAGGTGAAACACTTAAAGTCAAAATTCAGTTTTGACAGTAAGGCACCCCTTGGTGCACAGATGTTCGGACATGGGTGGCCCGAATTCTAGAGAATTCGTGGAACCAAGTCCGACCGTGAGAAAATTGGAAATAAGTTCCAAGAATATTTCTGATTATGATTTAATATCCCCGGCCCAGGGCAATGATTGGTCCAGTTGGTCAATCATTACGCCCTGAGGTGACAGTTGCCCCTCCCAGGAGACCGGACAAGTGAGCCTGAGACTTGAGTGTGAGGACAGTCAGAGTTTAGACACCAAACTAGAGAGTTGGTCTTGAGAATTCAAGAAGCACCCTGAACCAGAGCCTAGAGTTCAGAGAGTAAAGATCTGACTTAGAGAATATTATTATGTAAAAGCAATAATAATTATGTAATCAAGAGCAAGTAAAGAGTTTTGTCCAGAATACATCAACCAGTGTCATATTGTGTATTTTGGATTGGATTGGGTTTCTGTACTCCTAAAATAGAGGAGTATCCAGCAGAAGGTACTCAGACACAGCCTGAGTCCCTCTGCCTGGAGCCTCCAGCAACTCAACCAAAGAGGACTAGAGTTTCTTCGGCATCGTCACGCCTATACCAAAGATCCCTAGGAGAGACGGTCTTTTTGTGGGCCGTGCCAGGCAAGGCAAGTAAATGTCGCGCCCGGTGAACCCAACCCCCAGGGGTTCAACAGTAATAGAGGCTGGTCCGCAACAGTCGACAACAGAGTCGACCCCGGCACCACCGACTCAGCAGAGGGAACAACGTCGTCAACGAGGACAAAGTTCCTCCCGCATCGTCGGCAATGGAGCCAAAGGTACGAGAGGTGGGCCAGTAGTGTCACACCTTACTACAATTATTGTCAATGATTGTCTGTTGTGTGTGCTGACCTTACTACAATCTAGTCCATCACCGACTGTGTCGTGGACACGTGTGCTGACTTTACTACAATCTAAGTTCGTCACCGACTGTCTGTCGTGGACTCGTGTGTGCTGACCTTACTACAATATAGTCCGTCACCGACTGTCTGTCGTGGACTCGTGTGTGCTGACCTTACTACAATATAGTCCGTCACCGACTGTCTGTTGTGGACTTGTGTGCGCTGACCTTACTACAATCTAGTCCGTCACCGACTGTCTGTCGTGGACTCGTGTTGCTGACTTTACTACAATCTAAGTTCGTCACCGACTGTCGTGCACTCGTGTGCTGACCTTACTACAATCTAGTCCGTCACCGACTGTTTGTCGTGGACTCGTGTGCGCTGACCTTACTACAATCTAGTCTGTCACCGACTGTTGTGGACTCGTGTGCGCTGACCTTACTACAATCTAAGTTCGTCACCGACTGTCTGTCGTGGACTCGTGTGCGCTGACCTTACTACAATGTAGTCCGTCACCGACTGTCTGTTGTGGACTCGTGTGCGCTGACCTTACTGCAATCTAGTCTGTCACCGACTGTCGTGGACTCGTGTGTGCTGACCTTACTACAATCTAGTCCGTCACCGACTGTTTGTCGTGGACTCGTGTGCGCTGACCTTACTACAATCTAGTCTGTCACCGATTGTTGTGGACTCGTGTGCGCTGACCTTACTACAATCTAAGTTCGTCACCGACTGTCTGTCGTGGACTCGTGTGCGCTGACCTTACTACAATCTAGTCCGTCACCGACTGTCTGTCGTGGACTCGTGTGCGCTGACCTTACTGCAATCTAGTCTGTCACCGACTGTCGTGGACTCGTGTGTGCTGACCTTACTACAATCTAGTCCGTCACTGACTGTTTGTCGTGGACTCGTGTGCGCTGACCTTACTACAATCTAGTCTGTCACCGATTGTTGTGGACTCGTGTGCGCTGACCTTACTACAATCTAAGTTCGTCACCGACTGTCTGTCGTGGACTCGTGTGCGCTGACCTTACTACAATCTAGTCCGTCACCGACTGTCTGTCGTGGACTCGTGTGCGCTGACCTTACTGCAATCTAGTCTGTCACCGACTGTCGTGGACTCGTGTGTGCTGACCTTACTACAATCTAGTCCGTCACCGACTGTTTGTCGTGGACTCGTGTGCGCTGACCTTACTACAATCTAGTCTGTCACCGACTGTTGTGGACTCGTGTGCGCTGACCTTACTACAATCTAAGTTCGTCACCGACTGTCTGTCGTGGACTCGTGTGCGCTGACCTTACTACAATCTAGTCCGTCACCGACTGTCTGTCGTGGACTCGTGTGCGCTGACCTTACTGCAATCTAGTCTGTCACCGACTGTCGTGGACTCGTGTTTGCTGACCTTACTACAATCTAGTCCGTCACTGACTGTCTATTGTCTGTGCTCCTTATACTTCATAATTGAAGTTTTGTTATTCTCAGTCTTTGATGGCTTTACAATTAATATGTTAATGTATTTTTAGTTCAAAATTCATAGTAAAATATTTATTAGCCTTTAACTATACACAGAAATATATATTTATATATATATTTTTACTAAAATGTGATTTTAAGTATACAAATTAAATGTTGAGGTAAAATACTGTTTTGATGAGAAATGTAAATTAGAAGGAAAATAAAAGTATTAAAAATTCTTGAATATTTTCATTTTACTAAATAAAGGCAACGAAAAAAGTAGAATCTATAAGAAATGTTGCTAAATATGGCTGGGTCTACACAAATGCAACATAAATGGAAAATTCTCAGGCAATTAGAAAACGGGATAAACAGAAGTTGGCTCCGCCCTTTTTATGACGAATGGCAACTTGTAATTGGTTTGTTGTGTGGTTCGACGTTGAAAAGGGCGGCGCATGTAACGTCAGACTACATAACCAACCAATTAGAAATTGCATTCGTCATAAAAAAGGGCGGAGCCAACTTCTGTTTATATCGTTTTCTAATTGCCTGTGAAAATTCTCGCTCTTCGGTACATTTCCAAAAACGAGATTGTTGACGCATCAATAAACCCGTCTTGTTGCACAGGCAAGTAAAGACAGAATATTAATTAGCCCACCAGCCGAAAGGCATAAGGCGAGGCAAGTAAAGACAGTAAGATACAGTCGTTTGCTCCGCCCCTTTTATGAGGACTGGCAACTTCTAATTGGTTTGTTATGTGGCCTGACGTCACAGGACCCGCCCTTATTCAATTTCCAATTGGTTGATATTTGGTCTGATGCTCATAAAAAGGCGGGGCAAATTCTGTGTCTTTACATGCAGGTTTTTGTTGCACTCTTATGTTGCAGTGTCACTTGTAGGCGATTTTCTCACAAGAAACTCACGAGAAATCTATAAGACGGATTCGAATCGACGAATCCTCGAAACCGGCGAATCTTGAAAAATATGTGAATTAGTCATTTACCTGCAGATATTTTATTTTAACATATTTTTTGGCCAATTTTCTAATGATATTTATCATTATTTTCTTGCATATTGGTTGGTACCAAATTAAATAAAAAAAAATTGCGACGTCCGTGCTAAAGTTAGACATCCAGACGCATTCTTGGTAGAATATTATATCCACCTTTGCAACTTCTGTCACTTGAAATATGCAAAAGCAAGAAAGCACTCAGCACTAATGCCAGGGCAGTGCCGTGCTATGATACAGAGAGGGCGGCCTCATCAGGCGGGACTGAGGGGGCGGCATAAGCAGCGAAATCAAAATACAATTTGAAGCATTCAATAATTAAAAATCTTTATGCAACGCTTTTTTATATTGGTCTATGTTATTCCGATATTGATGTATACGATTTATGATTTATCGCACGCCTCTGCCTAAGCGCTTTCGGTACCCTTTGATTTTGGTTTCTGGTGCTGGTGCATCATTGGCGAGCGCTCGCCGAAAGACTTTTGATCTGACAGCGCGAAGCTATTATTTTTGTTTATAATATACCGCACGGCCGCTCCTAAAAGCTGAGGCGACAATTATCACAAAAGACAATTGCATGTGTTACTTGTTGATAGTTCTGCTTTGAGCTTACAATTATTGACAATATTCGATTTTAATGTTAGTTTGTCTCGAGAAGTGGCAAGTGGCTGTGCTGTGTTTAAATCAGTAAATCAGATATATATCTGTATCAGTATAATATTTTTGCATTTATACTAATTCAGTTTTTGTGTTTAAAAAGTAGATCGGGTAAGAGAATTATTGTTTTTACAGCAATTGTAGTTACTTATTATCATTGAAAATGATTGTTATGGCAATAGGGACTCAAATTAAAAAGTAGCATTTGCATGGACTGGGTATATCTCAGGTGCGGAACATGTGCCTGTGTGTGATAGATAGTTATTGTGGTAATATTGGGCTACTTTCGCATTCTGTGTGTGATAGAGAGTTGCTTAGAATAGTATTAGTACATTTTGTGCAGTTTTTTAAATCACAATCGAAGGTTATTTTAAAGAAAAACCTTTAAGGGGCGGCATTTCGAAGACTTGCATCATACTGAGAAAATCTACCGCATTGCCCTGACTAATGCAATATGCGTAACCTTTTTTTCAAATCACTATAGCTATCGAGAAAAAATGATCCGATGTCACTCGGTTATCTAACAATGCAACACGGTAGGGAAAATGTGGGCGGGGTGGGGGGTGGTGGTGCTACTTTGATGAAACAGCGGAACGGTAGGAACAACCGGAAAATTAGGTTTAGTTACATTAAGCTTGTTGCAGGGGTCAGGTTTTTTTTAAGATTTATTAGTTTTTGAAATTTTTTGAAAGTTCTTGAAGGTTCTTGAAAGTTTTTTAAAGTTTTTAAGTTCCTAAGCTAGTACCTAAAAGTTCCTAAAAGTTTCTAAAAGTTCTTAAAAGAAGTTAAAAGAAGTTTTAAAAAGTTTTTAAAGATTATTTCATCAAATTAGTTCGTTGTTCCCTAATTTGATCAACGGGAGGAACGGTCGGAACAATGACCCTCTGCAGCAAGCTTACTTTAACTATTCGTAACCTGCCGACTGTTCCTACTGTTGTTCCTACTTGTTCCGCCGACCATCAAAATAGCATTCCCCCCACCCCACCCCCCCCCTCGAAAAGATCTTTGTGATTTAGGATTGTTAGGAGAGATTATATTTTCCAAATCACTTTCTACTGGATTATAACAGCAGCATTTATGTTTTCGTATCTATAGTCTCCGAAAGTACATTGTTTGATCGCTAAGTGTCACTGGAGGTAGGCCTCGATGTGAATGGGAGAGCCATAACAGAAGCGAAAATAAAACTGGCGCCACCTTAGCATTTATCATTCTTGGTTATTTTACAACCCTATTTATATCCGTGAGGCACGTGCCTCACTCGCTCGCCCGAGTTATTGGCCCGATGCTGCAATGGCAACTGTTAGAGAAAAAAATGGTAAATGTCGTGACAATCCAGACAAAGAGGTGCATTCGAAAACAACTAGGTTTTGAAGAAATTATATAGCCTCATAGTGCATCGTGTTATGTCCGTCTATCTATACGTGTGCGTGATCAGGCGTCAGACACGTATTCACCACTGAGATCTGCAAAACGAAGAAAATTGCTACCCTGCGCCAATCTTTCCGTTTTATACTATGCCGAGTGGTGCACATAACAGGTGCCGCATAGGACTCTATAGCCATGTCAGGCCTGTGTGTATTTGCGGCTATTTTTTTTAACAAAGCCTAGTCGTTTTTGAATGAATCTGAACCATGATAAAGATAAAGTCAGCTGATCAACTGAGTCGTCACAACAGTACACGAAATACGCACTAGGTTATGCGCGCTGTACTCGTGTGCGCGCCACTGGCACAAATTGTGATAGCGAATTGTCACAATTTAAGACTTTTTGTACCTAAACCAAAAAAATAATTATTATGCATGTATAAAACAAGAAACTTTTTTTAAAAACAAAAAAAAATAAAATAACACGAGAATCTAAAATTCCCAACAACATTTCATATAAAAAAAGATGGCGACGGTGGCGGCGGCCATTTCAATTTTGTGCATCAGAAATGTCTCGCGTTATAAAAGTCGTGAAATTTTAAATTTCTCGGCGAACAAGATTTATTAATCTTCGGTCGAAGATGAAGACGATTCTCGACCTCGAACCGAACCCGATGACAAATCGGCCGAAGAATTATTATTATTAGGCCTATTGTTATTTTTGCTCTTTCTTTGCAATCGAGTCGCTCTCAACATCATTTGACGTCTTTCGATGGTGGCCATGTGACAACATCGATGAAAGACTTGTCCGTGTCCGGCCACACATTGTTCGAAGGTCTTCATCAGCCGCTCTCCATAGCGAGGAATACGAAAACGACCGTAGAATCCCAACTTTCGATTATGAGCTCGGTTCATGTTTCGTAAAACGATACGAGCTGCGTAAAATTCGGCAAAACAGTGGAAACCTTTGTCACCGGCCAATTCTCCCAAAATGCAACAAGTAACGTTTTTCTTTTCCTCGTCAACTGTGGAAAAAAAGAGAGAGAAATAAACGATAAGTTAAAAAAAACAGTTCGATCGACTTTGTTCGCATTCTTAAATTCAAATTGCCAATCGATCTGGGCGCGCCAGCAATTGACTTTTATACACTGTTGAGCGGTACATATCACAGCCGGGTTTTCACGATATGAGTTAGCTAGAACCGAGCGCACTCGTACGACCATGGCCTGTTCAAGCAACTCGGACCAATGGTTGACATGTCTTCCTACTAGAAAACGGGATAAACAGCCGTTTGCTCCGCCCTTTTTATGACGAACGCAACTTCTAATTGGTTGGTTATGTAGTCTGACGTCACATGCTCCGCCCTTTTCAACGTCAGACTACATTAGCAACCAATTATAGAAGTTGCCGTTCGTCATAAAAATGGTGGAGCTAACGTCTGTTTATCCCGTTTTCTAATTGCCTGTATCTGGGTTGAAGCCGGGTATCGGAGCTGCCGTGGATATGTTGATAACGTCGACTGCTGACTACTATTCGTACCCGAGCTGACTCGCAAAAGTTGAGTACGGTCCTAGTCCACTCGGCAAGGATGACACCGTCCGAGTGGGCTCGGGATCAAATGTGTACACGATACGAGTAGGAGACTGAGTGAGAATCCGAGTGTGCTCGGTCGTATCGTGAAAACGAGGCTTAAGAACAGTAACGGATTAAACCCTGTGGAGGCCCTCTAGGAAGTCGAAATCTCGCCCCCCCCTCTTTTTTTGGTCGTTAAATCTTCTGGAAACAATTTAAGAAAGCTTGATTATAATTTTCTTTCAATATCTCAAATCGATGTTAAAGAAAGAACGTTAATTTTTTAAAATTAACGTTTTTGTTGGCTTCACTGTGGTAATTTAATTGTGTTTTTTAAAAATTATTTTTAGGTATTTTTTGAGCATTTTAATGGATGTTTTTTTTTTCTTATGAGGACGTACTCAATGGAGATAGAAATTCGCGATTTTGAAATAGTTTTTAAAAATAGAACCTTACTTACCAATTTTTTGTCATTCTATCACTCTATCAGCATATACTTAAGGTGCACATTGCACTTTGAAAACTTAATATTGGACAAGTTTAAATAGGAAAAATAAACATATTGCCGCCACTGACTGTGTATTTTTAAATACATGGCGGCAATATGTTTATTTTGCACCTTAAATATATGCGGATCGAGTGATAGAATGACAAAAGTGCGGTTCTATTTTTAAAAACTATTTCAAAATTGCGAATTTCTTACTCTTATGTTAAACTCCATTGAGTACGTCCTCATAAGAAAAAAAACATCCATTAAAATGCTCGTAAAAATACCTAAAAATAATTTTTAAAAAACACAATTAAATTACCACAGTGCCGCCAGCAGATTGGCGCACGTGCTGATTTTTTCTGTTTTTTTGTTTTTTAAATTATTTTTACGAATTTTTACGAGCATTTTAATGGATGTTTTTTTTCTTATTTGGGTGTACTCAATGGAGTTTAACATAAGAGTTAGAAATTCGCGATTTTGAAATAGTTTTTAAAAATAGAACCGCACTTACCTATTTTTTGTCATTCTATCACTCGATCAGCATATATTTAAGGTGCACATTGCACTTTAAAAACTTAATATTGGACAACTTTAAATATGAAAAATAAACCATATTGCCGCGACTGTATATTTTAGAAATTAACATTTTGTCTTTAACATTGGGTCTATGGGCTCAATAAAAAAAAAATACTAGCGCTCTTTGTGGAGATTTCTCGAAATTAATTTTGTGATGTTTCCTCTTAAAGCTACCAGTTTGACTTATTGTTCCTGGTTATTGATGACCATTGTGATTTTAAAATAAATTTAATAAATCATTATTTGTATCTACTGGTCAAATAATCTATTTTTAAGTCCTGACTTTTTTTTTAACTTTGATTAATATTTTATTTCAATTATGTCATTTCTAGAACAAACTTCCTTTGCTTGAATTCTGAACTTTTTTTTCTTTTAACTTTTAGGATGTGTTTTGTTCATTCAATCATCGTTCATTTATTAGGCAATTCAAAATTTGAATGCATACCAATAGAATTCATAAGGGAAGTTTCAGTGCTTCCTGCATTAAGTCCAATGGAAGAGGAGGAGGAGGAGGATGGTGGTGATGATGATGATGATGAGATATTCATCTCTTTGCTTGAACTGTCAATTTCACTTCCATCTCCACCCAATCGGATGATGGAAGACTGCAAGTTCTTGTCCAGGTGTTGAAGATAGTCTAGACCAGAAAAAAAAACAATACAACAAAGTGAAAAAAAATACATTATATATAGTAGTTTTTTTTCCCACGATGCTTTTCTTTTAAAAAAAAATAGTATATGCTAATTAGTAATTACTTCACTCAAGAGAAAGAAGAAAGAAAAAAAGGTACAACAAGAAAACCACATTCATAAGCTATGAGTCACTTGAACACACCATAAAAAAGAGGGGTTATTTAGGTTAAACAACTAAAAGTTCCTAATATTCTGTGTGAGGGGCCGCTTGAGAGCCACATTTGTTAAAATCATATAGATAAATGGGATGGATGGATAGATGATTCATCCATCATAAAGACCCTAAAGGAAATTCTGATTTCAACATAGATTTCTCGGAAAATGTAACCAAAGGGTGATGATGATGATATACCAAGGAACTGACCGGTTATTATGGAAATGTATATTTTATTACTTTATTAGCTTAATCTTTTAGATTTTGTTGGAAAACATTAATGTTGGTAAAGTGGATTTTTATGAGGAAGGTGTTTTCTATATGAGCAGAAATGTTGTAACTATCTTATTGCTTCTCCTCTATCAGCTCTGACATTGACTTATAACTGAAGCAGCAAATTCGAGCTTAAAATGCACTTCAACTTATAACTAATGTAGTTAGTGTGATGAGTGAGTTCCTTCATGTATTTGAAAGAGCAGACTAAAACTCCTGATGGTTGTCTGCTAGGCTGCTATAGTAGGCAGTCAGGTGGACACCATATTGGTGCCAGCAGACCCCTCACCATTGGGTTCAATGGGTGAAAGCAGGGGCATAGCTAGGAAACCGCCCGACCCGCAACTGCAGAAGGGGGGGCGGCGCAGGAGGTTTGGGGGCACAAAAACAAAATGAAAGTCGATGTATTTTCAAAAATAATTGAATAAATTTAGCAAGTGATTCCGAATCACTCGCTTAATTTATTCGGTTATTTTCAAATATAAATTCACTTTCATTTCGTTTATTGTGCATACAAATTTTTTTAGGGGGTGCTATTTTGTTGAACGGTGGAACGGACCAAACAGTCAGAAAAATAGCAGGAACAGTACGAAGGTTTGGTTTAATAAAATTAAGTTGTTGCAGGGGGTCTAGAGGGCGCAGTCCCCGATTCTTTTTTAAAAAATTATTAAATCAAATTAGTCCATTGTTCCGACTGCTCCCTAATTTGTTCAATGACAGGAACGTAGGAAAAATGGACAAGTTTGATGTAATAACTCCAACAAAAAAAATGGGGGGCTGTGCCCCCGTGCCCCCAGCAACAAGCTTCAGTTTACTAGACCTAACCTTCCGACTGTTACTACTGATCCGCCGTTCATCAAAATAACACCCCCCAGTATGAGGCTAAGTGGAGGGGTACTTAAAGACAGTGCAATGTTTTAAGCAGCCGGGGCGCAAAGTTTTACACGGTGGGGTGGCGCAACCAAGCCTAGCTACGCTACTGGGTGAAAGACCAGATGGTGTCACTGTCCTATCCCAGGGTCCCTATCCCTAGGGTCTTCTTAGGGGTCCACAACTGGGCGGGTCCAGGCTGTTTTCGCCGTCTAGCACCCAGGTGCGACAAAAAAGTAAGTAGGGGAACGAAGTGCCCTTATACCCTTTGGGGTGGGTGGGGCGTAGAATAATTCCTGTCCTATCCCAGGTGGAGTTGCCTCAAGAATATAATGGTCAAGTAGGCAATTATTCTGTCCTCCACACAAGTGGACATTTTTGCCTTCGTGGAGGACGGAGGACATTTCTTCCGAATAGAGGATTGTCCTCCACAAAGGAGGACGGGCGGCAAGCCTAGGCTCAATGGTAGTAAGCAATCAATGGTGAAAAAACATTCAAAAATTTGCTGTCTGACATACACGGCCACCACTGGCATGTAGAAAATAACGGTATATCTAAAAATAGTGAATAAAATTAAACAGATTGTAAGATGAAATGAATGCTTTGTGCTAAATGTTTTGTTTAAATGGAATATAAATTTTTAGCTTTATTATTGAAATTTACTGGTATTACCGGTTTCGGTAATGCTGCATTACCGAAAAACCAGTTATGCGATAAGGTGACCGGTAATGGAAACTCTACTTTGGAAACCCTACTTCAATGCAGTTACATGTATATCACGTGCTATCATGTCACACCACTAGCAATGCAGTGCATAAACAAGCAAAAGCCTTCAAGTGATTGAGCTACCCTTCTAGTTTTAAAAGAAACATTCAAGTTTCTCTTCGTTTTGAACATGAAATGCAGAATAATGCCATATTATTGAAAGTGACCCAAAAACATTAGAAACACAGAAAAGAAACACATTTAGGTGTTGAATTTGGCAAAGTCACTAGCAAGTTGGTTGTTTTGCGCAGTTGACTAGGCAATCTGCAGATTGACCGATTCCGCAGATTGACAGGGGAGGAGATACATCGACACTTATACCGGTATAAGTGACGCTGTGTAATCATCCTCATTGTCAATGTACGCATTGAATGTTCCCCACGTGTTTTTCAGGGTCGTATTCTTAATGATTCAGAAGTCAAAGCTAGAGCTAAACTCATCAACAATTACATCTTACTTCCTATCAAATCTTCATGAGTTGAGCACTATCTTTGACTAAACAATTATTAAGAACTAGTGGGGTAACCCGTCATAAATGACGGGAGCGAAATTCGTAGGCAATTGTGACCAGCATTAGAATTTCTTTTCCGCCGCCCTTTTATGATGTCAGACCAAGTAACAAACCCAATTAGAAATTGATGACGTTCATAAAAGGGCGGAGCAAAAGAAATTCTAAGGGTGGGCACAATTGCCTGTGATAAATTCTAGTTTAATTTTGCGACTATAATTCCCTCCCCTTTTTTATATTTGAAAGAGAAAATGAGCATTTCATTTTCTCTGGTGTGCGCATGCGCGTCGTTTGTCCCCTTTTTTACTCCTTTCATTTCAATTTCAGTTTCCCCCTCCCCTTTATTCCCCTCCACGTTTCCCTCTCTCCCCTCCCTCTACACTTTCCAACCTTTTCCCTTCAATTTAATATCATGGGGTTCTTAGATGGGGAGTGTGCAACATATAGTTGACCTTGAGAAAAGAAGCCGTTCATTTATTCAAATTTATATAAATTCCGAAGTGCTTCAATGGTTGTACAGCATTACTTCAGACAGATAGATAGATAGATAGATACACCGACCTGGGATATTATATATATAATATGCGAACCTCTGTGTCTAAAGATACATTTGTTGTTGTAGTGTTAACATTTTTTCGAAAGTTGAAATATCATGCCTTTTTAATGTTGTCTCAATTTTTTTACAAAAAAAAATTATATTAAATCTAAATATCAAGAAATAAATTAATCACTTATAATGTTGATACGTTGTTAAGAAGATGTATTTATGATTCGATAAATAAGAAAAATTATACCCTTTTTTAATTTCATTAAGGTTAAGTTTCATGTCAATGTCTTTAAGTTTTTGTTTATAAACACTTATGTCAATTTCAAATTCCCCATTTTCATTACAGTTTTTTTTACACAAGTTTTAACATCATTTTTACTTCTAAATAGCTGAGATCACACAGTCCTCTTACTGAGCCAGTCACCGGGTACAATCAGTTGTCAAGCACTTTTGAAGTCACTTGTGGAGTTGCCAAGTAGGATGTAACAATTATAAGTTAATACAGTAAGTAATCTTTTTCACACATCTTCTAAAGCCTCATTTTCACGATGATAGTTTTCACGATAGTTGCTGTCATGACAGCAGCAACTATCGCGAGAACTATCATCGTGTAGAGACCACACGATAGTCACTATGGCACTTTTGAAATAGTATTATCACACTTATTATCTCGCTTGACTAGTTAGTTGATTGTACTATTGTGACAGTGATATATAGTAACTATCATGATTACTATCACCGTGCGTACAAAACTGTCGCAATAGTAATTAGTTGTTGAGTGACCACTTGTAGAGAAATATTCACTTTGAAGGAAAATTTGGCTTCTGGCGGGAGAGAGGCAACACTGTTGACGACTCAAACACATTTCTTAACTGTTGGTGTGTTTTGTGCTGTCAAACATGACTGTCATGACAGAACTATCACGTTACTTCAAGACATGTAGACAGTTGCTATCGTGAGAGTGAACTATCGCAACTTTCATGACAGCTACTCTCACAAAAGAACTATCACTGTGAAAACGAGGCTTAACTAGTGGAATATTGCCACAAGTCTTTTGAAAGCAGAAAAAATATTTGTCCAGTTTATAAATCTGGTGACAAAAATTTGCTAACTAATTACGGACCCATATCTTAATGTCAACAGTTTGTAAATTTCTTGAACATACATATAATCTACTCTTGCCACAGCCGTAAATTGGGATTGAAAAGTGGGGTGGCAAGAGTTGGGAGACCAAGAACAAAAAAAAAGACCTTTTGGGGTATAGCGGCTGTGGGGCGCCACCCTACGCACCCCCTAATTTACGCCTATGACTTTTGCACAATGAAGTACTTACAGTAATTAACCATAAACTAATCAATGAAAAATCAGCATGGTTTTAGATAAGGTCGATCATGTGACACTCAGGAACTGGCTCACTACAGCTACCAGGCTCACCACAGCTAATTGGGTCACTACAGCTACCAGGGTCACTATATAGCTACCAAAAAATATATAGACCTTTTTTCATCAAAAGGGTCATTACAGGTACCAAAAAATATAGTCCTTTTTATCAATACGTTTAGTTTAGGTTACATTCGGTCCGGTTAGGTTTCGTTAGGTTAGGTTCAGTTAGGTTTCGTTAGGTTAGGTTCAGTTAGGTTTCATTAGGTTAGGTTCGGTAAGGTTTCATTACGTAAGGTTCAGTTAGGTTCGATTAGGTAAGGTTCGGTTAGGTTAGGTTCGGTTTCATTAGGTAACGTTCTGTAAGGTTCAGTTAGGTTTCATTAGGTAAGGTTCGGTTAGGTTAGGGAGAAAGGGTTATATTTTTTTGGTAGCTGTAGTGACTAGAAAGTGATGAAAAAAGGTCTATATTTTGTCCCTATATTTTTTGGTAGCTGTAGAGACCCTTTTGATGAACAAAAGGTCTATATATTCTTTTGGTAGCTATAGTGAATCAAGTAGCTGTTCTCACCCTAGTAGCTGTTGTCAGCCTTGGTAGCTGTAGTGACCCCAACCGACACTCAGTTGATACTTTTTGTACAAAACATTCAGTAAAAACTTCATAATCGATATGAATTTGATTTAATATTTTTGGATTTTACAAAGGCTTTTGATGCAGTATAGTACTCGCTGTTGATTAACAAGTTAACATGATTTAATATCAACAATCAACTGGTTGCATGATGGCCATATCATCCTTTCTAACCAGCAGGCAGCAACATCTTCAAATTGATGGTATTGGTCTCAGACTGGATTAATGTAACATCTGGTTTTCCTCAACATAACATGCTAAGTCCCCTTCTTTTTCTTTTCTTCATAAATGACTTATCCAATGATTTTAGAAGCTCATTCCGACTGTTTACTGATTAACATATTCAAAAAGATGTTAATCTAGCCACAGTTGGTGTTCTGAATGGCATCTACAGCTGAACTATATAGTTCAACTGGTAAGCACAATGCAAATGAGGCGGACTATATATTTGTAGGCAATCTGTTGGATCATATGGATACTTTTAAATAGTCTTGGGGCCCATTTAGAAGTAATGTAAAGCACGAAATAGAAATGATACAGCATAGGGCTGCAAGATTTCTGAAAGAAAGATACTGACTAGGGTTTGCAAAAATCCCGAAGATTTTCAATCCCGGGGAATCCCAAGATTAAACTTTTTCTACCTTTCAAATGCAAAATGAAGAGAAAAACTTGAACGTTTCTTAGCAACTTAGAAGTGTAGCTCAATCGCTTGACTGTGTGTTTTAGAAACTAGAAAGATAGCTCAATCACTTAAGAAGTATTTTCATGTTGATATCTTTCAAAATTTTATGTTGTTAGTTTTAAAATGAACAAACTTTTAAGCAGATGATATTTTATTTTAAACTTTGGTCTATAAAAAGTTTATTTTAAAAGATATTAAAAAATTTAAAATATAATATATTATTTTATTTGCCCTAAAACCATTTGCCCTTAAGACACTTGCCCTAAAATCATTTGCCCTCAAACTATTTGCCATTAAGGAACCTAAAAATATCCCTTTATGGCAAATGGTTTTAGAACAAATGGTTTTAGGGAAAAAAAGTTTTAAAGCAAATGGTTTTAGAGCAAGTGTCCCTTTAAGGGAAATGGTTTTATATGGTTAATAAAGGTTAATAATTATGGTTAATAAATTATTTATAAATTATTATTAATTAATATATCAATTAACAGGCAGTTTCGTTGTATTATGTTTATTTTTGTAGTGCCCTGGTACATTAGATAAAGGAAACAAAGTACAAATTTGTTAAAAATTTAATATAAAATTTATGTTTGAAGATATAATAATGTAATTACCCCTATGTTAATCTCCAACTCTTCTAGTTTTTAACACACTTTGAATTATTTCTTAATTGTAAACCTAACTAAAGTTATGATTTAATTAGTGAACTTATGGTCTTCCATGTTAGTCTATGGAAGAAAACGGTTTAAGTGATCCTACTGGCAAAAACATGGCGTCCTGTACCCACGTGATAGCACGTGCATTTAGAAATCGGGAAGAACTTCAGCTGGCTCCGCCCTTGTTATGACGACCAGCAACTTCTAATTGGTTTGTTGTGTGGTTCGACGTTGAAAAGGGCGGAGCATGTGACGTCAGACTACATAACCAACCAATTAGACGTTGCGTTCGTCATAACGAGGGCGGAGCCAACTGAAGTTCTTCCCGATTTCTAAATGCCTGTCGTGATAGCATTCAGCCATTCACATAAAAGTTGAGTTGTACCATTAGTTGGTGCAACTCTTATCTATGGCTCTGGTTATATAATATATTTATTTAAAAGGTTAACGTCCTAGGACGGGCAACATTCCCTATTCGTGTATAGGTTCCCCCTATTTCAAAATCCCCGTCTTATGACGGACATGCTTCTATTTTAATGATGCTTTCATGTTGAGATTTTTCAAAATAAACATTCTAATGACTTAGTAGTTTTTTTTTCTAAAACATTTTCAAGTTTCTTTTTTAAATGTTGCTTCTGAAAGAAAAAATAACCAGAGTTCGAAGGTGGTTTACGCTTTAAAACCACCTTAAGAGTCTAGATACACCTCCATCTTGTTATTTTAGCAGACCACAAAGAGACAAATGAGTATCGATCGCTATATGGTGTTACTAAAATTGCAAGAAATAAGTCTCACAATCGCTCAATGAAGAGACAGTAAAGTACAAAATGCAATAAAAAGTATTGTTCTTTAAGTACTCGCTTTATAGAAATTTTGAAAAGGTCCTTCTATTTTTAAACAAGGTTCAAAATTGTTCGTTTTTTTTAAACTCCATGTTAAATCCCATAGGATTGAAAAACCATCCCCACAAATATGTGAAGAACTCTCGTTAAAACGACTTAGAACAATAAAAAATATAGCACGTGCAGTAATGTATTGTCTTCACGCTCATTGCTTTCTATAAGCTTAGCACGTGCAATTATTTTTTTCTATTAATTATTATGTGACTTTAAACCAGGAGAAGTGCCTACATTCGGAGAAAATTTTGAACTAAATGCTGTACCTAGGCTCTTAACAAATTTTCAATTCAACGTGAATTATATTTTCTTTCTGATTTTACTTTTCTAGTTTAAAACAAACTTTAAATTGGTTTTAAAGATTGCAACCACCCCCCAACCCCCAAAAAATATTGAAGTTTGCATGTGCACGTGCTCAATTTTTTTTATTATTTGTAATTAAATTTTAAGATGGACTTTTCGACTGAGTATTAGCTTATAACAAGTGTGCCACGACCCTCGTATATATGAGGGACAATTCTAATATGAATCTCACTTCATACTGTGAGACTCATTAGTCATTATATTAAAAAAAAGCTATCAGAGCAAATATCCTTGTTGAGATTACTCCAATTGACCTCCCCTCACTTCCAAGTCTCTTATCATGAGGAGGAGGAGGAGGAGGACACAAAAATATTGACACAACAATGTTTAACTGAATTTGATTGACAATTAAGGTTCTTGTCATTGACTGAATTAGAAGGAGGGAAGAGGGGGTGGCTGAGAATTTTCAAGGAATATCTATGGCTTCCTTATTTAATTTCATCCACTTTTTATCAATTTTACTTCCTTACTTGAAACATTAATTTGAAATCCAGATTGAACCTGTTTAAACTGTGTACACAAATCTAATGGTGTTTTCTTTTTTTTTCTTCAATCTTTTCCAAAAAAAAAATTCATAAATTCACTGAATTACATTAAAATAAAATCGAAAACAGCTATTTGTTTTGCAACTTTTTTTTAAAAGAAATTTGCAATATAAAGTTGCATCATAAATAGAATTAAGCTGAAGAAATATGAAGAAAATCTGAAAATTTAAATATGGGGAAAACAACTTTTAAGCCTTTCTCTCTCTCTCTCTTCTCTCTCTCTCTCTCTCTCTCTCTCTCTTTCTCA
The DNA here is from genome assembly GCA_036925085.1 of Brachycybe producta. Lineage (NCBI taxonomy): Eukaryota > Metazoa > Arthropoda > Diplopoda > Playtdesmida > Andrognathidae > Brachycybe > Brachycybe producta. The sequence goes on along the minus strand of JAUPFP010000001.1, from coordinate 17,749,535 downwards.
GATTATTGCAAAACTTAGTTAAAATACAAACAGTTAACGAGCACAGGCAATTAGAAATCGGGACATACAGAAGTTGGCTCCGCCCTTTTTATGACGACTGGCAAATTCTAATTGATTGGTTATGTAGTATGATGGAACATGCTCCGCCCCTTTTCAACGTCGAACCACACAACAAACCAATTAGAAGTTGCCGGTCTTCATAAAAAGGGCAGAGCCAACTTCTGTATGTCCCGATTTCTAATTGCCTGTCTTAAGAGCCTATTCAATTAAAAGTTAAGTCAGCGATTAGTTGAAGGTCGCCAATGTGTAAGATATTTGTTGACTCTTTTAATCTGTGACTTAAAAAGTTAACTGAAATATATGGCTGTTAAACTTACAAAAAGAAAAACAGCTGACTTTTCGAACTTTGGTTATTCTCTGCTTTTCAAAAATAGAAAAGCTAAAAAAAAATTAATTGTATTTTAATGTTGACATTTTCAAATTAAACATCTGCAGACAAAAAAAATGTCTGCTTAAAGTTGGATCAGTATCAAACTAAAGGCCTTGCTAAAGCTCACTGAAACACTCTGAAGAGCTCAATGAAAAGAACTCTGAAAAAATATTCCAAAAAACATAAATTCCACAAAATGGAACTCAGAAAATAATTTGAAGCCTATAAAAGCATAATGAAAATTCTGAAAACAAAAGAAATTGTGCAAATCCCTATGCTGCTTGTCGTCTGCACATAGTCACTTTGACCGTTGCAGGGTTGCATTTCCCTGGATTCCCTATTGTATTTCAAGAGATTTTTTTTTCTTTTGGAGTACACTGAAATAATGTTAAAAAACATTATTTCTGAGTACTCAAATTTTCCACTCTGAAAACAGCAGTTTTCGGAAGAGCATCTGTTCTTGCTTGCAATTCTTTGATTGGCTTTGAATGGCCATGCCTACTTATAGGAGGATTTCTAGTGAGGATGCCATCTAACAATGCAATGTGTTCTTCAGTTAGTTCAAGTAGGGCAAGGCTTTGCTCTGCATACGGTATGCCAGTGTTTCCAGCTGTAGTTTATCTATTATTAGGGTTACACTGTCAGAAAACATCTTGCAGCTCTATACACTGTACCTTTTCTATTTCATAAATTAAATTAACTCTATATGGACTCCAAATAGGTGAATAATTATATATATAATTATATATATAATTATATATATAATATCCCAGGTCTCTGTGTGTGTGTGTGTGTGGAGTAACATCGGAATTTATATAAATTTGAATAAATGAAAAAATGAACAGCTTTTTTTTTTTTTTTTTTCTCAAGGTCAACTATATGTTGCACCCTTCCCATCCAAGAACCCCATGATATTAAATTGGAGAGGGGAAAGTGTAGAGGGGGGAGAGAGAAAAGTGGGAGGGGAAAGAGAAAAGTGGGAGGGGGTGACGAAAATTGAAATGAAAGGAGTAAAAAAAGGAAAAAACGACGCGCATGCGCACAATTGCCTGTTAATTTTGCTCCCGTCATTTATGACGGGTTACCCCACTAGTATTCTAAAAGTTATCAAACTTTTTTTTTACATTTTCTGTGCAATACTTTAATGTATGCTGTATGAACCATAGCCTATTATTGGCTTTGCTCACTGATTTAGTTATATGTTCCTACCAAAGCGAGTCTTTGGAAAGAGTTAAACCAAGATATTTAAATGTGTCAACATGTTCCAACGAAACACCCCCCCCCCCCATTCCATAAACTGCCTCATGTGGATTACGCTTTTTGGAAACATGTAAAACCTTGCATTTTACACGAAATCCAGTTAAGGACATTAACCAAATAAGAATTGACTTTATTATTAATATTTTAAATTGAAATACTAAATCAATATTTTGTCAATAGTTTATATAATTAATTATATTTAAGTATTAACTCAATATTTTCAGATTATTAACTGAATAAATTGAATTTGACATATTGTTTGTATGCCCTTCACTGGGCTCTGTAGAACAAGTTTATTATTTAAACGCATTTAAATTATCAGGCGTGTACTAGGTATAAGGGCAGGCCTCAGAATTTTTTTTATCTCCGCCCTTTTATGAGCATCAGACCAAAATGTCAACCAATTAGAAACAAAAAGGGGCGGAACATGTGACATCAGACTCAGTAACAAACCAATTAGAAATTGATGACGCACATAAAAGGGCGGAGCCAAAGAAATTCTGAGGCTGTCTACAGATGCCTGTGTATAAGGTTTCGTCTGCAGACCACCTAGCACACCGCTGAGGACTATATGTTTTGAGAAACACTGCTGTCATGAAAAACCGGCCCCCAAACTTAAGCAGCCCACAGGGACCAGTCCTCCCTTGTCGTATCTTCTTTAGAAATTTCGAAACTATATTCACTAAGTTATGCAAGAAGTGACTTTTACACAGGCAATTAGAAAACGGGACGAGCAGATATTGGCTCCGCCCTTTTTATGACGAACGCAACTTCTAATTGGTTGGTTATGTAGTCTGACGTCACATGCTCCGCCCTTTTCAACGTTGAACCATACAATAAACCAATTAGAAGTTGCCGTTCGTCATAAAAAGGGCGGAGCCAACTTCTGCTCGTCCCGTTTTCTAATTGCCTGTACTTTTACAAATAATGTTACAAAAAACCGCTAACGCGGTTCAGAAAAAAACAAAAAAAACACCTACAGAGGCCTATTTCACAGTATTTTCCTTCACATTAAACATTAAAATATTCAATTTTATTTATATACTTCAAGGCTACTCCCCTCTCTAGTAGGTGATGGATGTGCTTAAAAATATTTTTTATGATAATATCATTAAAAATAAACTTATAAGTAATTTGAAAATATTTTTTTTTCTTCAACAAAACATCGAATACACACAAAAAAAAATGTAAAAGTTATCATAATATACGGAGTCCTGTAAAAGACATGCAAGATTTTTTTAAAAAATCTCTGACATGTTTAGTTTAATCTCGACATTTCGACTTTTTTTGTTTCAGAATCTCGACATGTCGACTATTAATCTCTTTTATTCGGCCATGTTAATTATGCCATGTTGTGCGCTCCATACTCTAATCATTAAATTATTGCTGCATTGCAAGAGGGCGCTTGCAATAATTTAATTATTAGAGTATATGGTGCGCGGCAACATGGCATAATAAACATGGGCGAATAAAAAGAGATTAAAGTCGACATGTCGAGATTTTAGAAAAAGTCGACATGTCGAGACTAAAGTCGAAATATCTAGATTTAAAAAAAAAATTTCGCTTGTCCTTTACAGGGCTCCGTAATAATATATTCAAACGGTCATGATTATGTTTATTTTCAAAGATCTCGTTACGAAAATATTTTTTATGCAGAAAACCTACTAGCCTAGTTTCTAACAAACTTTGAATTTTCTTTCAACACAAGATTATTTTTCGGCCATCTTCATTTTCGAATCACGTATAGAGGTGGCAACGGGTAGAACCGAACCGTTTTAATCGGTTCGCGATTTCTTCGGAAGCCGAGCTCTGATTAGTTCGCGTATCTTGACGAACCGGTTCATAATAACAGGCAGTTGGATTCAGCGCAACAAATTCGTTTGTCCCGCCCTTTTATGAGGAACAGCAATTTCTAATTGGCTGATATTTGGCCTGACGCTCATAAAGGGGCAGGGCAAATAAATTTTTTTGTGATGGATCTAAACGCCCTGTTTTCAAATATGCATTAGTAGATTTGCGCAGCATGTTATACGCAATATTGTGCAGAATTGCGCAGCACATTAGTCTAATGTGCGGCGCAAATCTGCTAATGCATTTGAACCTAACTAGAAAACTTCACAAGAAAATAAAAGAAACTTTTTTTAAAACCTTGTTTATACGATAATTTTAACACTAAAATCTTACATTTTTTTTAAACTCCATGTTAAATCGCATAGACCCAAAAACCTTGCCACGCAAAAGTTTGAAGAACCCTCGTTAAAATGACTTAGAGCAGCAATAACAAAAAAATTAGCACGTGCTTTCACGTTTTGGCTTCATGATGATTGTTTAATTTGTTTTACATAAATTTTGAAAGGGACTTTCTATTTTTAATTAACGCTTAAATCATACTTTTTTTTACCTCCATGTTAAATCCCATAGGCCCAAATCAATCTAAAACAAAAGCGTTTGAAGAACTCTCGTTAAAAACGATTTAGAGCAATAACAAAAACACTAGCACGTTCAATAATGTATTGGCTTCACGCTCATTGCTTTTTATAAGCTTAGCACGTGCAATTATTTTTTCTATTCATTTTCATGTGACATCATACCTGGACAAAAACCATTTTTATACCAAAAAAAAAAAACGATTGCAGCGCCTACATTCGGAGAAATCTTAAATTAAACACCGTATCTAGGCTCTTAATTTACCTATATGCTATTATGATAGACTCACACTCCTCAACCAGTGAATTTCCACCAATACATTTTTTTATGGTTAACTTTTTAAAACCAATCTAAAATATGAGTAAGGTGAAAAATTTGCATAAAATATACAAAACTCATAATGACGTTCTAACTCCACTTGGATACAATATGGCACCATATGACTGTCATACATGAAATAATAATCTGTTTCATGCAAACGCACAAATGCACAAATAGCATAATATTTGGAAATTTGCATAACATCGCATATTTTCACTGATTTCTTTGTTTTAAAAAAAAACTTTTTTTTGTCAGAGACAAGTTTCTACAACATTACATGGATTACTTATAACAAATTGTTTTGATTTTACATTTTTATTTCCATAAAAAGATTAATATTCTTGTCTATTTTATATTCACATTTGCGTGTTTATTTTCTTATTTTCATAAAACGCAAATTTTTTTAAAAAAATAATTTGCATATTTCTAATTTTTTTATTTACCCTCATGTTTTTACATTTTTATTTGGATATTTTTCAAATTTTTATTTGGTTATTTTTAAATTTTTATTTGCACATTTTTAAATTCTCATTTGCACATTTCTAAATTTTTTTATTTGCACATTTTTAAATTTTTAATTGCGTATTTTTAAATTTTCATTTACACATTTTTAAATTTTCATTTGCAAATTTTTAAATTTTCATTTGCATATTTTTCAATTTTTATTTGCATATTTTTCAATTTTCATTTGCATATTTTTAAATTTTTATTTGCACATTTTATATTTTCATTTGCACATTTTTAAATTTTCATTTGCATATTTTTCAATTTTTATTTGCATATTTTTCAATTTTCATTTGCATATTTTTAAATTTTTATTTGCACATTTTATATTTTCATTTGCACATTTTTAAATTTTCATTTGCATATTTTGAAATTTTTATTTGCATACTTTAACATTTTTACTTGCGCATTTCTAAATTTTTTTATTTGCACATTTTCAAATTTTTAATTGCGTATTTTTAAATTTTCATTTACACATTTTTAAATTTTCATTTTCATAAAAGGTCTTAAAATGCGTTATGAACAGACGATTTCTTGAACACTGATAATTCTGTCTTTCAGGAGACAAAAAAAATTAAGAAGAAATGGAAAGTGTTTTAGAAACTAGAAGGGTAGCTCAAACACATGTTGATTGTCTTTCAAAATAAGCTATTTACATGTAAGAGAAAAATTCAAAACAAATATTGTCTGCTTAAAACATTGGATCAATATCAAATTGACACAAAAAGCTTATTTTGAGAAAATAACAACAT